>CM038681.1:619511033-619863533 GCA_021605205.1 Aegilops longissima
CCTCTTTATATAAAGAGAGGAGATGTATCAATCTAATCAAGAAATTAAGAAGGAACATCCTTCCCTCTTGCACGCCGTAGGCAAAGGCCCCGCCAGCCCTCTCACGCCTCCTTCGAGCACCGCCATAACAATTTGGTATCGATAGCTCAGTTCGATCTTGTCTTCGCGCCGCCACCCCATCGGCTGCCGACCGTCACCACCGCGCCGCTGGCCATCTACACGCGCTCGCTCCTCCCGTCGCGCCGCTGGTTGCATCCTCGCGCCGCCACCACCAGATGCGGCGCCTCCACCGCACCACCGTTCGCCGTCTACACCGGAGGAGATCACGGGTCCTCAACGACTCGCACAGCCGTCCGGGATCCGGCTGTACGCCAGCTCTATGGCGCCGCCGCCTTGCCGCCGCCACCGCTGGCGGCGGTTCGCGTGGTACTCGCCGCATCCAGGGCCTCGCGCATTCGCTGGACTGCTGCCAGCTGCCGCCGCCGCCGCCTGCGAGCCGGCGCTCCGCCAGGCCCACGCATCGCCGCCGCCGTGCTACCGTGGCAGCCGCCGCCAGCGCTTCGCTTCGCCGACGCACGCACGCATGCGCTGCCATCCATCGCCACCATCGCCCAGCCGGCTGCGATGGCAGCCGCCGCTCTGGCGGCCTCCGCTGCGCCCGGCGCTCCGTCACAGCAGCCGCTGCCGCAGCCCGGTTCGCCACCGTCGCAGCCGCTGCAGCTACAGCAGCCACCGCCGGTCAGCTCTGGCCCCACATCGACCGCGCCGGCGGGACTCCCGCTCCACCAAGTCCAGTCCCCGCCGTCGCCGTCACCGCTTCCGTCTTGGATCGCTACCCGCCATGTGTCGGCGGCGGTGAGGCTGCAGGCTACTGCGCGCGGCCTCCTAGCATGTCGGCGTGTGCGGAGATGCGTGGTCTGCAGCTGCAGCTCCTCCAAGTTGCCCTTCGCTGCGCAAAGGACCTCGATCTCATCCGCTGCGTCGGGGATCTTGGGCATGCGGTTTCCCCCACGGGCAGCGGGAATGTTGTTTTCCCTGCGGGCAGTGAACTCAAAGTCTGCGACATCGGCGGTCGGGGGCGCGCACCCCTCCTCGTCATTCTCCATCACAAGCCCTCCACTCTTCCCTGTGCGGTGCAGACTAACGGCCGTCCGGCAGGAAGAAGGCATAGTGTCACCGACAGCAGCGCACCACGTAGCACCACTGCATTTCGTCACCGGCCGCCGCGAGGGCGCCTCTACTGGTCACTCTTGCGACCACTTCCAGGTGGTCCTACACATGCACTCCTTTGGTCCAGATGGTGTCCATGGGATCCGGTGGCTGTACACGTCAGATGATGTCCACTTTTTGTTAAGGGGTCCAAAATAAAGCGTCCCCGTTCATTTCAAGTTGAGAATAATAAAACAAGCCGAGATGTAAAAGGCTTGTTTTTAGGTGTTAGGTTTGTGTTGCGTCGAGTCATGGTTATAAGTTGGTTAGGCTGCAGCTTGAGGACAAGCTGCATGTCCAGGTGGGGTGTAGTATTAGAGTACGTAATGGGCCTAATGAGCCCGTTAGTCTTAGGGTTAATTAGAAATAAGAGTCGCTTGCTTAGAAGTCAAGTAAGCCTTGTTTGGGAGTCAAGTAAACCTCTTTATATAAAGAGAGGAGATGTATCAATCTAATCAAGCAAGAATTAAGAAGGAAATCCCTTCCCTCTTGCACAGCCGTGGGCAAAAGGCCCCCGGCCAGCCCTCTCACGCCCTCCTTCGAGCACCGCCATAACACATATTGACAAATCTTATGAATCGTCCTGTGAGTTTTAAACCTTATGTAGTTACAAGTTAATAATTAACTAGGTAATAAATGCATAGCTTATACTCACATATTTGCCTTGCTTGATTTGTGTAGACTAAAATGGCATGCTGTTGTTCAAGATAATTCAAGCTCTGCTCTATCGGTCAGTATATCGCATTTGCACCAGTTAAGTGGACAGTATGCTTATCAATTAGTAGTATTTTACCACTAAATTGACATTTGCTGGTATCCATTTTACTGATGGTTTAGTTTTTTTGATATTCCTCATAAGGAAAATAGTTCAATTAGAACTATAGGTCTACTGTTCTTACACTACAATCATCTTAGTAACTGTAAATGCCTCATTGTATTGGAAAGTTTTCAAGCCCCTCGTGTAGTAAATGGTTGGAAAGTACTGGACAGGGACCTCGATCTCATCCGCGCGTCGGGATCTTGGGATTCAATCTGAAGGGAACACGATGAAAATGTTTTAAGCATAGACTATCATACGCACCTCGAAAAATTTAGCGTTCCTTGTTGTTATTCTGACACGGACCTCATGTTAGCGTTGTCTGCTAGAGTTGCTCTAATAAGCGTAAATCACAATTCGCATTATAACAACATTGTAGTGGGCGATTCCAGTACTAGTCCGTGAAGCCCACTAACAAGGTTAATCGTAGCAAGAGGAAGGATTTACACAAGATCACTTTGTTCATTTTTTATTTGTACTATTATTTTGATGTTTATCATCTCATGTATAATAATTCAATAATAGAAGTGTTACAGGATTAACATTTTAATAAGAATTGAATTATTGCAATCATTTGATTCAACTTATTATTTCTTATTACTCAGATCTAAGACTTCGCAAGGCTAAATAATGAAATTGCTTTGTTAGCATGATAAAAGTGGTAATGGAAAATCATTGGCAGCTCAAAATCATGCTTCTAATATAATACTTAAAAGTATAAACTAAAATTAAGTGTTGACGGTTTTACCAGTTCTTAATTCGGTTAAAAACTTCATTTATTACTCCTAAAGTCGCACACTTATCATTTTAATTTACTTATATCTAACATGGGTTTATAGTTATTTCCAATCTAACATAATTTATTTCATTAACATATCAAACTAGTAATGAGCTAAATTTAAGTTAAATGACATTTACAAGATATGTACAAGCACTTTTATTTGAATAGCATATAGTGATACATAAGTAGTAGAAAATGGTAAATACTAAATTACCATTTCAATAGAGTAATCTCTACTTCTTGAAGTAAGTATGATCTATATGAGATGCAATGTCTTCATTCATAAAATCATATTATATATTATTTGTGATGAGCGTTTTCAATTGTTTTATTATTAGTTCGAATGTGAACCGTAATGATCGATTGTATTCAATGGATGTACTAGTTAATCAATGAAATAGGCATTTTATAACATAGGCAAACTAATGTTCCATCAATCTACATTGCATTCAGTTCTAGTTATATCAATTAATGGCATACATGAAGTATTAATTGTTTAATTTCCTAACACTAGTACTTACTGATATAGTCTCAAAATAATGCTAAATGCCTTCATAATAACATAAATATTTATGTATAATTAATTTTTCCTTTTACAAAGATAAAGACTAAAATCTATCATCTGTCTTGTAATATCTAATATAATTATTTTCAACACCTTGATAAAAATTAACGTTCATATGTAATTATTAGATATCATAGTTCATATGAGTCGTTCATCTTCATATATAATAGCAATGATCATATTAGTATGTCTTTTATATTCGATATATAATACCAATAAATTTGACCTAATAGTAGATTTCAAATAGAAATAGCACCTAATAGTAATGAATTGAAATACCATTGCAGATCTAGAATGTAATGGAATCATGATAATTTTTTATATCTAATCTGATTTATTTTTACATTTTGAAGGAATGATGGAGTTTTTGCTGTTTTCTAATGGTAAAAATTGTAGGAAACATCCGAAATTAGATAACAAACCTTGATTGAAATATGAAATTAGTCATGTATAAGATTTCAATATTAAACATTAATGAAATTAACCATAATTTAATTTCTATCTGCCACAAAAGGTTGGTGGGCGTAATATAAAGCTATCGGTGGATTCAAATGATACAGTTATACAACGCCAACTTATTTCTCATTTATTGCAAACCAAGGTGTAGGTGTTGGCTGCCTATATTTACACACACATTGAACCAAGTCCACACATGCACTATCTGCAAGCTGCTCCTCCTTAACATCTAGATCTCAAGAATGAATCTAGCTGTGGAGAACCAGGTGAGTTCTTATTTTTCAAAACTACTTATTAAGATTTGTTTTGTATAACTGCATGCTGTAAATCTTTCTGCCATTTTCGTCTAGGGTGCGGTTTAGTTGTATATGAAGATGTTTCTCTAAACAAACCATGTGATTGGACGATTGAACAAACTCTCCAACGATGCATCCATGGATACAGTCCTGCCCTGGTTGCATGGGGTATCGAGCATGGTGGTGCGTTTCTGGCTGTCCTCTAGATGTAAGCAGTACAAACTCAACCGTATTATGTTTAATTCTTTTATTTGTATTTACTTTTCCAAAACTGGGATTATATTTAGGAGATGAATGCAGGTCATGTTGGGTTGATCCTGAATGCATCTGCAATGAAGAACTACTGCGCCTTCATCTTGACATGGAAAATACAATGGTCAAACTAGAAGATGGCAATGAAGAAAATAACCAGAGAACTATTTCCTATAAAGAATAAGCTGCTGAAGGATCGATTTGTCCATTAGTGCTGAGTCAAAGAAGAAAGACTACGTAATACTGTTGTTGATTTCATTTCTTGTCAATCATTAGTGTTTACTATCAGTGAACTTTTTTCTCCTCATTGTACTAGTATTCAGCACCTGATTTCATGCTTCTATTCGTCATATAATACATTTCAGTATTTCATATAATGGAAAAACAAATTATATATCATTGTGGTACTAATGTTTTCTTCCATATTATCTTTACTTGGTTGCATATGTTTCCTGAGTTTGTTATTTCACTAACATTAGCTATTTTAAAGTAAATAAGTTGTAAATTAAGGCTCCTATCTATTGAATTTCTAAAAAATAGTACAAAGTAACTTCATGTACAGTTCATGTAAGCTTTTAATTAATTTTCACAGCTTATGTAAGTGAGTGAAAATATGATTACGTTTCTAAATTGTAGCTATTGAAATTTATATCGACTAGTTCAAGAGCTCGTTAAACTTCATGTACAGTTCATGTAAGCTTTTAGTAATTAATTTTCAGCTTATGTAAGTGAAGTGAAAATTTGATTACGTTTCTAAATGTAGCTATTGAAATTCTATATCGACTAGTTCAAGATGCTAAATACATAATACATTTGAGTAGCTACAAATAATGTTAGAGGTTTTAATTTGAATGAACACACAGCTCAGCCATTTCATTGAACTGAAATATAATACATAAATTTATAAATAAGAACAAACTTCAATTTTTTCATTAAATAAGAACTAACATATATTGCCCACAACTTTAAATCTATACAGGATAGAAATATCTTGTAATTTGAACAAAAAATCAACTATATTGACACACAATAAATATGAAACACCTCTACCATCTGCAATTTTCATGTTTCAAAGTTACTCATCGATTCTTTCTCTTCATCGATCTTCCATCTCAACCCTCGTGAAGATGTAATTGGCTCTTCATGTACGATGTAGTCTATCAACTTCAACATCGGGTCCCTTCATCTAGCTCTGCTTCAAAATGTATGCTCACCAACAATGTTTCAACATGCTCCAGCAAATGGTTTTCTTCAACTGCTACCAAAGGATGCTGCATACAAATAACATATTAATAATCCATGAATGGAAGTTTAATGTACTAAAGTTTGCTTACTTCTATTTTTCCACATGGCTGTCCTTCAAGATTTGTATGTACTGAGCATGCTAGAGTCATCATCTTCACAGAGCTCCCATCCGATATTATCTTCCAAGAGAAGAATTGAAATAAAACCAGAAGATATCCAAAAGCATACCAAATGAAAGTGAAATCCAAAATTCAAATGTCTGACGAACATAACAACAAACAGCTTATAGTAATTACCTTAGAGAAACTAAGAATTGCTTCCATCGGTTTTCTTCCTTGTTGCTGCCATTGGTGAAGGCTGAGTGCCACAATTGTTCTCTTCCTGGCTCATTGTGGACTAATATTTATAGATGGACGACAAGTCTCATTCTTTATACTACTACTTCTAGAGTAAGTTTCCCAAAATGTACATCCCAAATTTGAAACCAGAATGGAAATATCCGACAACTTTTTCATTTCACTCCTACTTGTTTTCATACACCTCCACTAAGTTTCACTGTTGGGTCTCTTGTTGTGACATGTAAATTTTATGTGATATTATACTGCCTAAAGGAATTTACATATGAATGCTAACTAGGTGATGTAAAATTTACATTCGCCAAATAGTACTAACCATTAAGGAGTGTGTGTCATATCCATGTCCAATCAATCTACGAGGCAAACTTGACACGTGGTACTAGGCAACCCATCTCACCATCTCTGCCCATACCTCAAGCTCACAACCATAAGCACTCGAACAGAGCTCTCACCAATCGCCATTCATGTTCATCTTCTACCTGGACTGCATCAGCTAAGTGCTACTCTTCATATCAATCCTAAGATCTGCTTATGATGGAAACTAGAGTTGTACTGTTGTGAAAACCAGATTCTTTAACAAAGAGGTTAGTAAGGATTGGTTCAGTATATTTCTTTTGAACTCAAAGTCTGCGACATCGGCGGTCGGGGGCGCGCACCCCTCCTCGTCATTCTCCATCACAAGCCCTCCACTCTTCCCTGTGCGGTGCAGACTAACGGCCGTCCGGCAGGAAGAAGGCATAGTGTCACCGACAGCAGCGCACCACGTAGCACCACTGCATTTCGTCACCGGCCGCCGCGAGGGCGCCTCTACTGGTCACTCTTGCGACCACTTCCAGGTGGTCCTACACATGCACTCCTTTGGTCCAGATGGTGTCCATGGGATCCAGGTGGCTGTACACGTGCAGATGATGTCCACTTTTTGTTAAGGGGTCCAAAATAAAGCGTCCCCGTTCATTTCAAGTTGAGAATAATAAAACAAGCCGAGATGTAAAAGGCTTGTTTTTAGGTGTTAGGTTTGTGTTGCGTCGAGTCATGGTTATAAGTTGGTTAGGCTGCAGCTTGAGGACAAGCTGCATGTCCAGGTGGGGTGTAGTATTAGAGTACGTAATGGGCCTAATGAGCCCGTTAGTCTTAGGGTTAATTAGAAATAAGAGTCGCTTGCTTAGAAGTCAAGTAAGCCTTGTTTGGGAGTCAAGTAAACCTCTTTATATAAAGAGAGGAGATGTATCAATCTAATCAAGCAAGAATTAAGAAGGAAATCCCTTCCCTCTTGCACAGCCGTGGGCAAAAGGCCCCCGGCCAGCCCTCTCACGCCCTCCTTCGAGCACCGCCATAACACATATTGACAAATCTTATGAATCGTCCTGTGAGTTTTAAACCTTATGTAGTTACAAGTTAATAATTAACTAGGTAATAAATGCATAGCTTATACTCACATATTTGCCTTGCTTGATTTGTGTAGACTAAAATGGCATGCTGTTGTTCAAGATAATTCAAGCTCTGCTCTATCGGTCAGTATATCGCATTTGCACCAGTTAAGTGGACAGTATGCTTATCAATTAGTAGTATTTTACCACTAAATTGACATTTGCTGGTATCCATTTTACTGATGGTTTAGTTTTTTTGATATTCCTCATAAGGAAAATAGTTCAATTAGAACTATAGGTCTACTGTTCTTACACTACAATCATCTTAGTAACTGTAAATGCCTCATTGTATTGGAAAGTTTTCAAGCCCCTCAGTGTCGTCGTCGTTGGAAAGTACTGGACAGGGCCAACAATTCTTGCGACTGCAATAAAGGTCCTAACATATTGAGAGGATTGGACTGCCAATCAGTAGAAGAGAAAATAGAATTCTTGCGACTTGCAATAGGATCTGTTACATACGATCCTGAAGAGATGAACAGCTTGAAGGTGGCTGAAACAATAATAAGCAGGGAGTACCCAAATGGTATGGATGCAACACAGGTTGACCAATTCAAGACTTCTTTTGTTTGCTTCATAATGGGTTATTTCTTAATAGCACGTAGCAGTGCAAATCACGGTGCCAAAGATTTCTGGGGTTCGCTACTCACACCAAATGAAATACCATCATACAACTTCTGCTCAGCAGCAATTGATGAAATTATGAATGCAGCAAGAAAAGCTCAGTATGAATTGAAAACAAAAAATCTATCAAATATGTTTCTAGCTGCCCGCTACTGTTGCAGGTGAGTAATTTAATTCAAAGTAGTACGATACATATTCATTTTTTTCTTTCTTCTGGTTTATCATTTGACAATTCAATGAAACTAATTGTTTTGCTTTCATAAAATACAATAGGCTTTCGTTTTAGACAACCTCAATCTTGGAATTCTGAACATACCTGATTATGTAGTGCCTACTATATCTGCGTTTGACTGTGAGAAGATGTCAAAGATGATAGAACTTGTGAGGCAGAAGTCTGATAAAGATTCTTTTGGATCTAATGAGGTGCAATTATATTTAGTATGCTATAATATAAATTTATTAGATTTTGTGTAACTAATCAATTTTTTTCTATGTTTATCAGCTAAAGTCATTCATGAACAGGAAACAAAATGTTCGTAACGAAGCTGCTACTAAATACAAATTTGCAAGTGTTACAATGAATAAACCTCCATTTATACCTAACCAAGGCACAAGCAAGCCTGCAGCAGTACAAACTACTAGTCATGCAAAGCGCCCACTCAATATTTTCCTTGATTCTTATGTACAAGGAACAACACCAAAGAAGGTAAAAATTCTAGCTTTTGGATAGTAGATAAATTTTACAAGAATGAACTTTCAATGCTAACACTTTTTATTTGACCAGCTATCTGTTGCTCAAATAATTGATCTTAGATGGCACAGTGCTAGCATTATAAGACATATGAATGAGTTCAAATCAATTGCACAGCCAATTTCTAATAACCAAGCATTGGCAACATCAGCAACGGATAATTTATCTGCCAAAATAGACAATCTATTGGAAATCATTTTAAATGATAACCTTGAATTAGCAAAGAGGCTATGATCATGTCCCGGCATTAGAAGTTCGATCAGAAGGTCCACCAAAGTGCAAAAACAGTTTAAAGCGTTCTGGAAGTGAATATAGCGGAGCTGATTCAAATAGTGATTGTAAGTAGTTTGCAACGAAAATTAACTATTGGTGCGCATACTATTTACTGATAACTTTTTTCTATTAATGTTTCAGGCACTTCAAAAAAATCGACTCATCTAAAAGCAAAATGTTTCAAATTGCTGGTAAGAGATATGAACTCATAGTAATTTATTCTGCAATGATTACGTTATATGCCATGTGTTTTCTATACTGAATTAAAGTTATCTGGTTCATATTAATTAATTTGCAAATATTTTAAATTCAGGAAATATGGATGCAACAAGAACACCAACTAATGCACTACAAACACCATGTTCTAATACAACTACAAATTTTGAGAATGTTCAAACACCAAGGAATGAACTTTCACCAGCAACAGTTCCTAGTAGGATGTCAGAAATAGCTGTTGCATTCTGTTTGTTTCAGCGAGAAGATATCCTTAACTTAAATGCAAGAGCACTTGAAGCAGAGTTCACGAACTCACCTATTGAGAAAATTAAAGTAAGCAACGGTCAATTGGAAAGTAATCATGTGCTTGTCGGTACTACAATGCTTCAAAAATCATCAGCCATGCTAGCTACATTCTCAAATTGGGTACTACACAGCAAGCAAGAGGAAAATTAAGTGTAAGTATAATGCATTTAAAGAATGGCATACACACAATATATACATTTATTAATACAGCTCATACATTATCAAACTGAATAACAGGTGCTGGATAATAAATTATGAACCAAGGTACATAGAGGTCAAAGGAATGAATTGAAGGATACACTCGTACTATTCAAACCATTTAGCTATGAAGTATTTGATTTATGTATCAGGAGATTGGTTCAACTAGAAATGTTGATTTATGGCACATCAAAGAAGCAAAGGTGTAGGCATATAATGGAGTCCGACTTTGCTGTAAGTTTCCTAAAATTAAACAAAATATAAATATTAACATTAGATTATTAGTAATTATTATATGTTTTTTAATATGAATGGAAATAATGCAATTTGATATAATGAATGCAGATGATGGTTCTAGGAAATGAAATGTTATGTCCAGCCGATCTATTCTTGATCAGTTTAGGAAGATTGCAGTATTCTATGATATATCCGAGTGCAGAACTGCAAGTTTGTTGGCATCAACTAAATATATATGTTTCGAAGTTTTTATTTTCAGAAATAGTATGTAAGGAGCAATCAAATTAAGGCATACTAACTAAGTTATTAATCTCTGTGCAGATTATAGTTCCAGCTCTAGTTAATGTTACATGGTGCTCGTATTTCCTTGACATGATGCTAAAATGTGTACATGTTCCTGACCCAACGTATGTACGGTCAAACGAAATTGAACTAAAGAAGATGCATGATTCAAACGTCAAGAAAATTCTATGTGCAATGACAAAATTAGTGAAAGAGCTTTACTCTGGATGGGAAGTTGATTTTAGCACATGGGACACCAATTACTTGAAGCCTATAATTCACAGTGCTAGCAGGTACTATTGCTAAAACTTTGAGAATGCATTCACAAGTACTATTTGTGTATAGGTTTTACTAATACTGAAATGTTCGACAGCGACAACTCTGGTTTAGTGACGATTTTATCCATTCGGGATTTCCATGGAGACACAATCATTGGATCCCACACAAAGGTAATTATCACATCTTCTATCCATATACCTTCTTGAAAATCTGTTGCATCTTACTAAGATTTCATTACATGTTCCTTCTTCTGCAGGAAACCATAATGTCATTCAAGCCTTGGTTGTTGTATGAGCTGATGTCCATTAAAGGAAACCATGGAACAGTTCCTACTTCCTACATAGAAACAATTGATGATTAGGGGAATAGCACCAGAGTTGAATTGAACAATTGGCAGAACGTGATATTTTAATATTTTGTATGAGATATTTATGTACTCTACTTTCATGATACCTAAGGACAATTATTATTTGTATTGAAAGTATCATTAAAATATGCAAAACGTTCGAGATTCCAATTTTACTGTGAAAGTAGTTAATCTATCTGCATCGTAGTACATGTACATGTACCATAATATGCAAAACGTAACAGATTTCAATTCATTCGAATATCATTTCATATCCATTTGGAATTTTCCAACCGCACTATAAAATATTCACAAGTAAACAAATAATTGTAATTAAAATAAATGTACTTCATCTGTTCAAATTACTTCCTGTTATAACAATGCATTATGTATAGTACTAGCTTAACGGTATAAAAATTTTAATCTCAGACTTGTAGTTCTGCTCATATGGTTTACATAACTGCAATTTCATATTAGAAAAATTATTAAACTAGCTTAACTTAAAACAAATCATAATCATGAATGCCCAAAATCTTGCACAATGAATGTCAACCATAAGACTTAATTTATTATAAGTGATAATTGAAATTTATGTTTATTTTCATTTCACTTTAAAAGAAAGTAATAACTGCAATTGAAAAGAAGTCAATAATATTGAAATATGAAACATACAGCTATAAGTTACCACTACCGGAAACTGCTAGTTTGCCGTCTGTGGATAACAGACGGCAAAGACGTAAATCCAGACGGCAAAGAGTTTGCCGTCAGGAAGTAGACGACAAAGTTAGACGGCAAAGATTAATCGGCAAAGAATAATTTGCCGTCTACTATTTTTCTGCTTGATGGCAAAGATTTTGCCGTCAGCTAAACTAAAGTTTTGCCGTCAACCGTGTATATAACATACAACAAAGAAAAGTAGATTCGCCGTCAGCCGGGATCTGTCTTTGCCGTCTTCGTCCTAAATCACAGATGGCAAAGAATTTATATATTAAAAAAATAAACAAATGTACCACGAACACCACAGTATCCAACATTTTTTGTTCCAAGAATCAACGACCACCGAATGAATTTCACAATATAAAACTGCTCTATTTCCCAAGATGAACAGATTCTGAGACCAATATATTACACACAGTACACAGACGGATTACACAGATTACAAAGAAGGCGAGGCAACATCGGACGCCCGAGTAGCTCAAGCCGTCCGCCCATGGCGCGGAGCTTGCCAACCTCATCCGGGAGATGGTGCGGCGTCGAGGCGAGGCCGCGAGCATCTTTGGGCCGACGGGCGGGCGATTACTGCGGTGGCGAAGGAGGACGGGGTCAGGCCTGGTGGCGCCGGTGGTGAAGACGGGCCATGGAGGGTGGGGCCGACGGGGAACGGGGCCGGCGACCGGTTGGGACGACGAGGGATGGGGCGACGGCGCTAGGCCGGCGGTCCGCGAGGGCGACAGGCCGGGGCCAGTGACCTGCGGTGGCGAAGGAGGACGGGGTCGGGCCTGGTGGCGCCGGTGGTGAAGACGGGCCATGGAGGGTGGGGCGATGGGAGCAGGGCGGCGACCGGCATTTGGGACGACGGGGATGGGGCGACGGCGCCGAGCCAGCGGTCGCGAGCGGCGGCAGTGGGGCGATGCTGCGGTGGCGAAGGGGACGGGTCGGGCCGTGGCGCCCGTGGTGAAAACGGGCCGTGCGGGTTGGGCGACGAGAACAGGGCGGCGACCGCTGAAGCGACGAGGGACGGGCGCCTTGGTCGATCGGGCGACAGCGCAAGCCGGGCGGTCCGCGAGGGCGAAGGAGAACGGGTCGCTGGATCTGGAGGCCAAGAGGAAGGCCCGAGGACGGGCAGGCGAGACCGTGGCGGGCGGTCGAGTGCTTGGGCGAGGCCGAGGAGCGCAGGAGAGGTGGTGGTCGGCGAGGGCATGGCCTGAAGGCGAGGTGGTGGCGGCGTTCTCTGGATCGAGATGGGGGTCAGGAGTGGGTGGGCTGTCAGGAGGATAAGGAAGATAAGGTGGAGAGAGAGAGAGAGAGAGAGAGAGTGGTGGTGGGGGCGTGCGCATGGGGCGTGGGGCGAGTGGGTGGACTGTAGGGATGTGTGGACCAGATTTTGCCATGTCAATGATCCGCGTGATTGATCCGTGGGCTGTGCTTTTTCTTTGCTGTCTGCTGGTTTTTTTACAGACGGCAAAGTAGCACTTTGCCGTCTGTAAAAAAAACACAGATGGCAAAGATTTTTGCCGTCTGTGGTTTTCACTTCGCCGTCTGGAAAGAAAAAACGCAGACGGCAAAGCGTCTTTGCCGTCCGTGTTTTTTTTACAAATGGCAAAGTATGTCTTTGCCGTTAGCCATTCTTTGCCGTCAGTAACTGATGGCAAAAGTGGTCTTTGCCGTCTGTCCCGACGAAAAGCTGACGGCAAAGAGCTCCCCTGACGGCAAATTAACTGTTTCCCGTAGTGTACTAATCGGTATTGAAATTAAAAATAAAGAAACAATCTTTAATTATTATTAATTAGAATAATAGAGAAAAAGACATATGATTAATGATTTCGTTTTAAACAATTAATGAAGAAATAATTAGTATTTGTTAATGTGAAATATTATAATAAGAATGCATAATACATATTCCTCGCAACACGGATTGTAAGTTAACAAACGAGTAAGATGTTGTACATCAATGTAACAAGTGATCAATGCACTCGATAATGGTTTGATAATTAAAGTAAAGTGGACTATAGCGTACTTACTCATTTACTAAAGTAAAATTAATTACCAAACTTTCAGACAATATAACACAGCAACATAAAAATCAGGTTAATATAGATACGCATACAATGTTTGAAACTTTCCATTAATGAGAGATTTCTCTTACAAAACATTTCTATAAGAGATGTCGAATTGCAATGATTTTACTGTACAAGGTAAATTAACCTGCTAAGTACTTCAACGTTAAAACTGATAAAAATTATATACAATTCTATGAAACCATGTTAAATATGTCCACTTTAATAATAAAATTTTTGAACAGGCCAACTATGTAATGAATATACTAATATGCATTAGCATAAATTATTTTCTCATTATATTTGTTATCCAGAATTTCAATGGATAAAAATGAATGATGAAAATAAGACATCGAAATCAAATTACGGAATTTATATGGCAAACCTACTTTATAAATAAATAGTAACGTTAATAAGACGGAACTTAGTTCACCGATTAATACATAGAAGTTTCCAATCATTACACACTTCATTAGTCATTTCATTGCAACCACATAAAGCAAACAAATAACATTAAGGTAAATATAGCTGAGGACAATTTTTTATCATGTGTGTTGGCGATCGACATTTGCTGCAAAACCTTGACTGGACAACACCCAACACACCACCAGGTTGTTTGGTCTTCTGTAAGGTTTTTTCCCACGTTTCTTCTTCTTGATGTTTGCTTCCATGCTAGATATGTACCTTTTATTTGATGGTCTACCATTCTTCTTCATTATAGCAGGTGCAAGAATTGAAGAAACCGGAATAGAGAGATTTCTTGTGGTATCAACTATCTGAATACATGAATCACCAACTTCGTCGTCTTCCTGTTGAATACCAGACTGTGTAGTTACTTCATGTTCAGGGATTGATCCATATCCGAACTGGCATGTAGTTGTCTTTGAAAGTCTGTGCTCATGTAATTCCTTCTTGCAGCGAGTAAAATTAGACTTTGCTATTGCAAAAGCATCTGGATCAACTTCAGCTTCATTCACTATATCTATTGCAGCAAAATATAATAGCTTGTGCCTTAATGATCTAGATTCCTCGTTCGTGTCGCAAATATACTTATCCAACTTATTGTTGAAAGTAAATGACCTGGCTTGCTTTGTCCAGCGCTTCATTATATGACAATCGGGGATTTTGCAGACACCTCTGTTCACAAATATCTGCGACAAATATCAACAAGAGCAAAAATTAGTTGCTTGCCAATACAACATCACATTTAATACTTGAAATATATCCGATTCATACCGCTAGGACGTGGCTACAAAGAACACCAAAATGTTCGTAAAGTCCACATTCACAAGTGTAATATCCAATAGACTCGTCTACTTTGATTTTGTATATAACTTTCGACCACGATTCCCTAGACTCGGCCTGGACGTGCTTGACAACAAAAGTATGTTCCTCCAAGCTAGGAAGCACAAGGTATGATGTTGACTTAATGAGCTCCTTCTTGAGATTATAAACCTTCGCAGTATAGATAACTGAAGCATGCTTCTCCATAGGATATCCAAAATGGACCTTAATTATTTTCTGCATTTTATTAGAGAAAGTAAGATTTCTAGATAATTGAACAAACAATAAATGTAGTAGCAAGATAACATTTTAAATGGTACAAAATTGTTGTTTCACAAATTTTACCTGCTTGTTCTTCCTTTCAGCATCTCCGTCACAACTCTCACGATCGTCTATAAGCTTATTGTACTATGTAATGAATGCATTTATTGAAGAATTGCATACAGTATGTATCTTCAGCATAAAGTTTGCACACTCACTACGTTGAGTGCTACACATTCTGGCACAGAAAACTTTGCTAAAATATGGTTTCGCCCATTTGTGCCTACACTCGTAGGCTCGAGTCATGAAAGGATGTTCCTGCAAACCATATTTGACCGTAACAAAATCCCAGGCATCTTCAAACTCTTGTACAGTTAGCATGTGGTTCACTAGCTTATGGAAATCATCGGCAAATGTTTTGTGCTTGCTATACACAGCACCAAGAAGTTCATGAGCCCTCTTCAAAATGTGCCATTTGCACCATCTATGTTCTGCATGAGGAAACTCTTTACGGACTGCGTTTCCAATTGCTCTAGCCTGATCTGAAATGAAGAAATGATGTAAAAGAATGGATTAATAATATATATTGGATATATGAAGATCAGGAATAAAGTATGTTTCATTACTATTCTTATATCTGAACAGTACTGAAATGATTTTTTCGATGAAAGTAACTAACTAAACATAAGTTAAACAAGTAACACATAAAGGTCTTTTCAAAGTATTATTTAGCTGTAAGAATAGTAACTGGGTGTTTTCCTCCGATCATAGCAACAAATTGCTTAAAAGCCCAACAGAAATTCTCTTCCTTCTCATTAGTCAAAAACACTCCAGTGAATATTACACTCTCAAAGTGGTTACTAACTCCTACAAATATACCAAAGGGCATTTTGTAGATGTTTGTTCCATAAGTAGTGTCAAAAGTTATTGCATCTCCAAAGTGATTATATAATGATCTACTCCTTCCAGAGTCCACATTAGTGACTTAAGCCTGTTGTCATCATCAACCTGTGCACAAAAAGCAAATCTATCGTCTAGTGCTATCATATCACGGGAGTTCTCCAGTGTCTTAGCAATGTCGTCCTGAAGGGTTTCACTAGCAATGTGAGAACATACAGTTCGCAACTTTCGCTTACAGAATGGTACTTTCTTTGTTGAGCCATAGAAACCTGCTACTATAGAATTAACCCTCGTTAGTGAAACATTATTCTCCCAAAGATTCTTTATTAAATCTCTTATTGGCTTGTCAATATGTTGATGTGAGTGCAGGTGCTTCTTCTCGCTGCAAGATTCGACAAGGGAATGATTGTGTTCCTCCCTAAAAACTTTGACATACCATTCTGAATTTTCATTAAGATGTACCCTGAGTGTTGCCTTGCAACCACATCTAGTAGTTGCATATTTAGTATTCTTGGTGATTCCCTGCACAATAAATGGCTCGATAAGATTCAATATCATTAAGCCTAGTAAGAAGTTTAATAACTGTATTAACATTCCTAATATTTATTACTGGCATAGAAAGCTGCAGTAGTTTATAATTTACTTACTGCTCGTTGGCAAATTAATTCCTGCATTGTCTGTACGCCATTGCAATTAATATAATTATCACCGTTCAGAATACTGAAACCAAGCACCCAAGAATATGTATTGTAGAAGTCATATGCTTCTGCCTTTGATGAAAACTTCATACCAACAACCGGCCTTAACATTTGAACAGATGTGTTCACAAAAACTTCTAATCCCGTGTTCCACAGCTCCAACTTGTCCTCCTCTATCCAAAACAAATAAACATCTTTATATCAAACTGATATTATCTATTCTGTATGAAACAAAATTTAGAAAGTTCGTTCTTACTCAAGGTATGGTTCATTAGAATCAGACTCCTCAATCTGAACACTGTATGCAGAAAATAAGTACTGCTCGTCAAGATTTTCAGGGGCAGAAATCATATCAGCAATCGCAACCTTTTCTTTCATACATTCAAGACTGGACTGAACTTCATTTGAGTCATCCACATAATCATAAGTGTCCACCCTGTTTAAAATAATGATTACAATTTCATGAACATACATAGATTTATGTAAACTACATGTGAGGATTGTGATAATGGAATTTGCACTTTACCTTAAGTTAGGTCTCGAAAGTACATCATTGTCTTCTGAACAATAAGGTCTATCAGAAAAGCACGAACTTTCTTCGGGTACTGAGTTCATAGTGTTTCTTAAAAAAATAATGAATTTGTTACTAGATTAGCACAATTAGGATAATAAAGTGAAAAGTCAGGGGCAAACATATTAAAAATAAATACATTAACATATAAATTATGTAAACTTACTTTTGATTGAAATTTGACATGGGCTGCTCAACCATGTTTAGTAGTTCCATAAAACTGCCTGGGATGCTGTCCCTCTCACTATCCATATTAACCTACAACCGAAATGGATTTGGAAGAAGCGAAATTAATATTAGAACTATCTAATCAAATAAGATAAAGTAATGACAGCAACTTATATGATTCAAAAAACTTTTAGCACACTATATAGCATGGGACCAATTTTTAACACAACAGAACAGAATCCTAATCCTATTCTTTCTTTCAATGATCTTTTGTGAATTGTGACAATCCATGGTGACAGAAACCCTAGACGCCGCCTCATCTACTCTGCCGCCCCATCTGCTCTCCCTCTCGGCGCCGCTAGCGCGTGTCGCTAGGGAAACCCTGTGTGGCCCTGGCGGGGTCGGGGAGGTCCTGATTGCTGGCGGCTTGCTTGTAGAGGAATTGGAGGGCTACTGCGGGGTGACCAAGGAGATATGTGCTTGAGTGGCGGCCTTCGTGGGAGTCAGTAAATGGTCCTTCAAAAAGTTTGCTCCACCGAAGTGGAGTCCCAAAGGTGGCATCGAGCTATGCCCATGGCGCACTGCCGGTGGATGCATGAGGAAGAAGACTTCAACACCTCCCAAGGATTTGATTGTAATTTTATATTTTATATAGATGTATTTCTAAGGACCTGTAACGCTCAATATATGGTCTTGGGCCCTTTCACAAAAAAAAATGCTTGGATAATGTATGCATTGCACTTCTATGACAATTGACCAAGAGAAGGGGAATTATTGTTGCTTCTATTCATTGTCTTATATGTGGGAGAAGGAGCGGGGTCATGTTTTTATCATATGAGAGGGGGCATGCCCGCCGAAGGAATGGAGCGAAAGAGGGAATGCTATATATTTATAAGTAGGACCAGAAGAGAGGGGTGTGAATGGGAAGTCATACAAAAGAGTAGATCAAAGAGGAAGAGGAAACATTACTTATTTTCTAAGTTCTTAGAGAATATGAGAGATTTATTGCTCGATAATGTTCATTGGGATACAAAAGAAATCAGCGGGCCGCACATCCAAATATGTCCGCCTCCATTAAGGGGGGGGGGGGGGGGGATGAAATTTTCACTAAAGCATGCACATCTCTATTGAACTATCTCCACGTCAAAGATGACCAACTAGAACATTAATTGCCTTCCACCTATTAATCTTTCTTAGAATATAACCATAACTGGTAAGCATGTTCCTCGAGTTCAATCTTTCATCATCAGATAATCAACACTCTTGTTGCATGTAGCTCAGAGGCCATAGACAGAGCCTCGCATATCGTTGTCGCTTCAGGAATTTCCGTTGCTTCATAGCTTCAAGTACCATGGCTGAGGCACCCTCGTAGCTTCCATGCTCACAATGGCATACAATACTGGAGGCACCACGTCTCTCATATTTTGCTAGCCCCTCGTCAACATGGATTGAACATGCCTGGCCATGGAGGAATCGAGTTTCTTGTCGATGAACTAATCAACCTTTTCATGTCCAAGCTTGCATCCAAGGAGTTAGCTTCCATCTCAGAGATATCGGCCATAAACCAGGTTATAAAAGCATGGGTTCGTAAAAGGAGATTGCAATTCATTTCCATGTATCACACGCCTTCTCGCCCACCATATGGCCCATAAAATCACAAGTGTTCTTGCATAGTTCTCCCAGTTCGGCCTCTTGCATGCTCATCTCAAACAACCACAATTTTGCATCATGTGTTTTATCCAAAGTAAACATTGCATAATGATCCTGACCAGTGATGGCCCAAACAAAAGGTGCCATGTTGCACTCCATCAATGAATGCCTCTAGGTGTCGATTGTTGTCCCGCTGAACCTATACAAGCCACATTCACCACCATGTGATGTTGTACCTCACCCGTGGGTAGGGATGACCTAGCAAGACATCATGAAACATACAAAGCTTAGGCAGAGCTTAACTCCCCATAACCTCTTCTAGTCTGACCGTTTGTCGACTATTTTCAATGTCAGGATTTTTACCAATCCACACTTATCTTATTCTTTTCGTTTCCATCACCATCCTGTAAGCTGAACGTGTAGAGAATATGTCACTCTTCTTAAAATGCCTTGCCCCGAAACCGTTCTGCTAAATATGACTAATTGGAATACGCCAAATGGCCTCCACATCCATCAGTAAAATATGTCCGTGTAACTTCTTCAATTCGGGTGGCTGATACAATTAATTTTGAAACTAGTTCCAGGGGAGGTGGCTCGGTGATCGCATGGACACATGCCAGAGAAACGGGTCACGAGGTATCCAGTTATCCTGCATGATGCAGATAGACGCTCCGGCCTCAATCTTCTTGAATAATCCCTAACAAAGCACATTCTGACCGTCACATATAAAGGGAGAAGCACTTCTTACCACCGTAAATTCGTCTGTTTTTCATCCATCCACCTCGCTCCCATAATTTTCCTCTGCTTCTATACTTTCTTTGCAGCTTTGTAAGGCAATGTGCATGGATTTTTGTTATGGGCCTGTAAAAAAGTTCGACCTGACGATCCGCCCTTCCCTGTCGGCTGTAGCAAACGGATTTTTTCCTTATGCATGTGCTAAAAATTTCATATTCTAATTAATAGTCCCACCCTGCCCCTTTACATCAAATCCTAGCAACTTATATACGTTGGAAGTTGCTCGGCAGTAGCGGCGCATCCTGGGGAGGAGGTCATGGAAATCGGGGTGGGGGGAGCTTGTGATTGATCTTTATTGGGGATTTCCCTAGCCAGAATTGGATGTAAAGGGGCAGGGTGAGACTATTAATTAGAATATGAAATTTTAGCACATGCATAAGGAAAATTTCCATTTGCTACAGCCGGGAGGGAAGGGCAGGTTGTGAGGTCGAACTTTTGTACAATGCCATAACAAAAATTCTGGCCCATTGACTAACGAAGCTGCAAAGAACGTACGGAAGCAGACAAAATTATGGGAGCAAGGTGGGAGGATGAAATTACGGTGGTAAGAAACGCTTCTCCCTTTATTACTAGGTATAGATAAGAAGGTTCAATCATGTTTTTTTTTCTTTTCCCTTTTATGTCTTTATTTCGTACCCTTTTTCTTTTGATTTTTTTACAGATTCTATTGGCCATTATTCAATTTTCAATTTCTGAACATATTTTAAAATTCCAGGATATTCTATAACTTTGTGGATATTTTTTTTGTGAACCTTTTTTTTCAAATTTACCATTTTAAATTTCAATTGTTTCCCAAAATGTTATTTTTTAAGATAGAACAATTACTAATCTCACATTGTTATGTGTGCTAACAATTTTAGAAAATACATATTTTTAAAATATTAATGAATATTTTTAAAGTTCATGATCATTTCTACAATTTGGAACACTTCTTTAGGTTTGCGATCACTGCAATATTTTATTAAAGGAAAATTTTAAATCCATTAACATTTTAAATTCCAGAATTATATTAAAATTCTAAGATATTTCAAAATTGCAAACATTTTATGAATTTGGTTTAAATCCTCTATAATTTTAATTTTTTAAATATTATTTAGAATTTGTCGATACCCTTTTAATTTGCAAACATTGTTCAACTTTGGAAACATTTTATAAATTCTTGAGCACTTCAAAATCTGAAATAATTTTCAAAGTTCTCAACAAAATTTTAAATTAGTGAACATTTTTAAATATATTTACATATATTTATATCATAATACTTTCATAAATATGTGTCAATTTTTAAAATTTTGGAACATTCAAACTAATGTTTTTAAACACAGTACAGACGCAGACGCTTATACTTATGCACATACACTCACCCGCTATGAACGCACGCACACACACCCTACCCATATGAGCACCTCCGAGATATTGAGCCGACACATCATCTTAAGACTGACGAAGTCTCCACTGACACCTTTGTAGTCGACGTGAAAGTCTCCTCCCATTGAACAAACAACGCCAAAAAGTCTAAAATAAATTTAGGAAAGTGCGAGCGCCAATGTCAAGTCTAGGACTTAAATCCTGATGGGTTGGGATACTACTGTCCGCCTAACCTTCCAACAAGAGGTTGGTTCGCATATTCACAAACTTTTGAAGAAATTTGCAAACATTGTCTTGTTTGTGAACATGTTTCCCAATTAATTAATTAATTTTAATTTGAATAATATTTTTTAATTCATGAAGATTTTCCTAGTTAGTCAAACTTTTCAAAACTTGCATGATTTTTAAATTTTGTTGGATTTATAAATGAAAACACAAAAAGAAGTTAGAAAAGAAAAAAAATGTGAGCCTACTACCCCTTATTGGGCCGGGCCAAATTGCGCTGGTTATCTTCTCGTATCAGTAGAGAACTCCTATTGGACGCTCATTGGTGTCCAATGGAGGAGGCATCACCTGAACCGAGACACTAATGTGCCGGCATTTTGGTGCGCTCAGTTACATGGGTTAGCCTTTCTTTTTCTCTTCATTTTCAGGGGGTATTTTCATTTGAAAACTGACCGTTGGACTTTTTAAAAAGCTATATAATTGATAAAAATATTTTAGGTAATACAGGAAAAA
Organism: Aegilops longissima; assembly: GCA_021605205.1. Classification (NCBI taxonomy): domain Eukaryota; kingdom Viridiplantae; phylum Streptophyta; class Magnoliopsida; order Poales; family Poaceae; genus Aegilops; species Aegilops longissima. The sequence goes on from CM038681.1 coordinate 619,533,154, forward strand.
TAAAAATGGTCAGTGTGTATTTGTAGAAAGTTTGGTGTGCATTAGATAAATAGTTCGCCATATATTAAAAAAAATAGATGATATAGAAAAATGTTTGTGTATTTTAAAAAGTTTTGATATTTAAGAAAAGTTTATAAAATGTACAATAGTGTTCACGTTGTTTGCAAAAAAGGTTGTGTGCCATTAAAAATAGAGTAATGCTATTGCCACAGACCGTTTGGTACTGATCCAACTGACTGAAGTTATGTGGAATTATTTGGTTGGAGATTAAGGGGTGGGGACAGGCCACCCCCTTGGAGTTTTTGGGGAGAGCTAATTAGTATGATGGGGTCCCTAAGATGGCCGTCGAAGTCCCTAGAGAAAAATGTTTGTGTACTTAAAAAAGTTGTGATATTTAAGAAAAGTTTATAAAATGTACAAAAATGTTCACGTAGTTTTCAAAATATGTTTTGTGCCATTAAAAATAGAGTAATGCTAGAGCCACAGACTCTCTGATACTGATCCAACGGACGTAAGTTATGTCAAATTATTTGGTTGGAGATTAAGGGGTGAGGATAGGCCATCCCCTTGGAATTCAGGGGGAGCTAATTAGTATGAGGGGGTCCCTAACATGGCCGTTGAAGTCCGTTCATCTATGATTATTTTTAAAAACAAGTTCGATGCAAATTGATTTTTTCTAGCATGTACTAAAAAATGTTCAAACCATTTTTTTGAAATAACGTACATCATATATTTGAAAAAAATTCTACATGTATAAAATTGTTCTACATCTATACACCATATATTAAAAAATAGACATGAATTGAAAAAATGAAAAATAAAAAATAAAAAGGGAAAAGAAAAAGAAACCCAATAAGTAAACACAGAAAAACAAAGAAAACCCAGAAGAAAACTTAAAAACAAAAACCACAGAAAAAGCAAACACAGCGCTAGAGAAGGAAACAGAACTACCGCAAGCAAACCCTTGAAATGGGCCGGCCCACATCACGCCTACTGGTGTTTGCCGTATCAGTCCGCGTGAAGATTTATTTTCCACTTCTAACAGAAAAATTCACTCAAAAAAAAAAAACTTCCAAGAGAAAAAGATTTACCGCTCAATTTTTTTAAAATGATTTACTTGCAGATTATAACAGAATTCCTTTCTAATCTCACAAGTACTTACGTATGTCTTCTTGGTTGGGTCGTCGTCGTTGTCCAAGAGGCGGAGGAGGAAGCATTTCGATCGGCGATGGTCTCGTCAGTCCGATGTCGTCGGTCGCTATTGACCCGTTAAGCACGTTTTCTCACTTGCATCACTTTAGACTAGGACTGATTATGTTTCTGCCGATGTTCATGATCGGTCGCACGACTTTATTTAATTGGCTAAAATGTCTTACTTTCTGGGAGTTACACATAATTTCCCTCGGGAAAAATCAATCATGGCTATATCATGCTTTTTTCTTCTTGCTTGCCAATCTAACTAAAAAGTGTCATCTAGCTAATTTCCTAAGTCACTTGGTGCTCTTGCAAAACTTTCAGCTGGTGCATATTTCTTCGTGCGGGCCGAAAGCTAACTAAAAAGTGTCATCTAGCTAATTTACTAAGCCACTTGGTGCTCTTGCAACGAACAAACACTAACTCCGGCGTGCTAAATCAGTTCGCTAAACCCAGAAGGTTCATTGAACAAATACATATCTCTCTCTCTCTCTCGCTCGCTCGTTGTACGTACGTTGGTGAGGAAAACAAACAATGAGTGCGTGGCCGTTTTCCCTCGCCAGCGCAATGTTCTCTGCCGCTGTTGTGGTTGCCGCGCTGCTGCCGCCGTTGTGCGCCGTGGCGCGTGCAGCGGCTCCGGTAGCTACCCAAGGGGGGAGTAACTGCACCACCCACTGCGGCAACATCAGCATCCCGTACCCGTTCGGGGTAGAGCCCGGCTGCTACCACGAGAGCGGCTTCAACCTCACCTGCAACGAGTCCTACAGCCCGCCCCAGCTCTTCCTCGGCGATGGCACCGTTCAGGTGCTCGACATCGATCTGCCCAACGGCACGGTACGTATCAACAGCAAGCCATTGGAAATCCCCTATGGCGACAATGGAAAAGTAAGCCGACGCACATGGCGCGCCGGCGGCCTGGGATACGCCGACGGGCCATACTTTGTAGCGGGAGCAGGGCGGAACAACTTAGTAGCACTCGGGTGCAACGTCCAAGTCGTCCTCTTGGGAGAGAACAACACCCTTGTCAGCTCTTGCTCTCCTTTCTGCCCGGGCACAGGTTATATGGATACAGATACCTGCTCCGGCATCACCTGCTGCCAGGCAACCATACTGGAGGGTCGCGCTTCCTACGGACTCCTCGTTCAACGGGTTGGTTTCGGTTACTATAGATCCTGGGTCAATGTGTTAATTGTGGAATCGGACTATTTGCTTAACTTGATGAAGTATTATCCTTATTATAACGCGTACACAACCCCCGCCATGCTGACCTGGGCGATCAACAGCTCCATATGTCATACCAATGGGTTCTCACCTGCCTGCCGCAGTAATCACAGCTTCTGTCTTAACTACACCACAGATTTTGATCAAGATTTTCTTTATGGTTATGAGGATGGTGATCCTGTTGATCAACGGCATAACTGCAGGTGTGCTGGTGGTTTCCAAGGCAATCCATACATCTCCCATGGCTGCTATGGTAATAGTACTAATACACTGCTCAAATATTTCTTTTTCTTTTTTTTATCTAGATGCTCATAGTAATTTACTCCCTCTGTACTCTTATATTTCTTTACGGAGAGAGTACTTTTATGGAGCCACCGCACCTAGCTAGGTAGAGTGTTTTCTGAGTAACCATATCAAAATGGCACATTTGCCCCGGCATAGAAATGTGATAGTATAATGAAGCTCCAAATTTGCTTCATCAGTATATGGCAAAGTGTCCGTTAAGAAAAGATATATGGCAAAGCAATAATTGTGGAAAATTGCATTATGAAGAACTTAATCTTTTGCCAGCCAAAACACTAATAGAATGAAGCTTCAAATAGTATAGTTCTCATGGCACATAACCCAAATTTTATTACTGAAATTGATGGCCAAAATTGAACCTCAAAATACATAAGTGCCTTATAAATTAAGATGGAATGAGTACAATATACGTATACATCAGGGATTTGCTATTTCTCAGTCACTTTAAAAAAAGATTAATAGATATGTTTTCTCGCTCACAGTAATATAAATCATCAAAATTGGTGTAGCCACTAGATCTACAAGCTCACTCCACCAAGAGCTATCCGGTCTGGACCTTGAGAGCCTCCACCATACAGTATGTAGTAGTCGGTGTTGATGTATAAATGTATTGCCAAGTCTCTTTCATTATATCGGTCTTTTGATTGCATTGGCTAGAGCATGCACTTCTATATGGTATCCGAACCAAGAGGTCTTGAGTTCAATATCCGGCTGGCTGCAATTAAATTGTGTCCCACTTTTGGTCCACGCCTTGGTCTCTTTCATTAGATCGGTTTTTTGATTGCATTGGCTAGAGCAAACACTTCTACATGATATCAGAGCTAAGAGGTTTTGAGTTGAAGACCCGGCTGACTCCAATTAAATTGTGGCCCACTTTCGGTTCACATTTTGGTCCGTTTCATCAGATCGGTCTTTTGGTTGCATTGAGTAGAGCATGCACTTCTACATTATATCGGAGCCAATGGGTCTTGAGTACAAGACCCGGCTGGCTGCAATTAAATTGTGGCCTACTTTCGGTCCACGTTTGGTCTCTTTCATCAGATCGATTTTTTGGTTGCATTGGCTAGAGCATGTACTTCTATAGCCGGAGCATGCATTCTAAGTGGATTATCCGTGCCACAGTTATCAGTTTAGTTATGACATGTTTAATTTTATATTAATTTCATTCTTTACTGCAGAAATATATCACTTGTTTTTTAAACTATATATGGAATCAATTTATAATCTTTACCATATTTCAAAATCAAATAATTGGAAATCAAATCTTCAATTCCACGACGGCTTGTGCGGCATTGACCAGTAAATAGTTGTTTCTTAGCGGACCGACTTGTGTGTTTATATACATCTTCTACTCATTGACTACATGAACCTACATCGGTATAACTAATTTCTGTTTTTTCTATGTTGTGGTGCATCCAGATATCAACGAATGTGATTATCCAGACATCTATCCATGTTACGGCAATTGCAGAAACACACACGGAGGATATGATTGTCGGTGCCCTCCTGGCTTCAAGGGCAATGCTTCTAAACCAAATGGATGTGAAGGTAAAGATCAGATTAATTGATAGCTTTATGCTTATTTGTTCACTACAATGTTATATAGGGATCAGCCAAATATTTTCTAGTTCTACTACCTGCAGAATAGTCTAGCCAGTTACCTATTTAGCATGCATATTGCTTATTCATTCATACTTTTACGTGCTTTGCCCAGACATTGACGAATGTAAACAAAAGGAAGCATATCCATGTTATGGAATCTGCATCAATTTGCCTGGGACATTCCATTGCCGGTGTCAAGATGGTGCCTATGGAGATCCATTGATGAAATTGGGATGCGTTAGCGTCAGAACAAAAAGGCCATTTACAGGTAATGATAGCATATTTTGATAATAATTATCAATCTATTATTTTTTGAAGAATTCAGTTGGCCGAAATTAATGACTTTGTACTTTCGTCTATGATACCATATTTTACAGGTTTGGGCATAGGTCTTGTGGCTAGTGGCAGCTTAATCATTTTACTTTTAGTGCTCTCCGGCCCGTTTATAGCACGCAAAATGAAGTTAAATAGGGCAAACAAACTGAAAAGAAGATTGTTCAAGCAAAATCATGGGTTGCTGTTGCAACAACTAATATCCCAGAAAACAGATTTTGGTGAAAGGATGATCATTCCTTTGTTGGATCTAGAGAAGGCCACAAACAATTTTGATAGAACTCGTGAGGCCGGCGGCGGAGGCCATGGTGTTGTGTATAAAGGAATTTTAGACCTACAGGTTGTCGCCATCAAGAAATCCAAGATCGTTGTACAGAGAGAAATCGATGACTTCATAAACGAGGTTGCAATTCTTTCTCAAATCAACCATAGAAATGTCGTGAAGCTGATCGGATGTTGTCTTGAGACAGAAGTTCCCTTACTGGTTTATGAGTTCATTTCAAATGGTACTCTTGATCACCATCTTCATGTTGAAGGCCCAATGTCACTGTCATGGGATGATCGAACAAGGATTGCGCTTGAAGTTGCTAGAGCTCTTTCTTATCTCCATTCTGCTGCTTCGATGCCAATTTATCACAGGGATATTAAATCATCCAACATACTTCTTGATGATAATTTGACAGCAAAGGTATCAGATTTTGGAGCTTCGAGATATATTCCAATCGACCAAACCGGGGTGACTACAGCCGTGCAAGGAACAATAGGCTACTTAGACCCCATGTACTATTATACCGGTCGCCTAACAGACAAGAGTGATGTTTTCAGTTTTGGTGTTCTGCTTGTAGAACTCCTAACTAGAAAAAAACCATGCCTCTACCGTAGTGGTGGCAATGATGGTGTTGGTCTCGTTTCACATTTTGTTTCACTACTTGCAGAAGGCAACCTTGACGAGATAATAGATCCTCAACTCATAGAAGAGGAAAATGGGGAAGTCCAGGAGGTAGCTACGCTAGCAGCGATGTGCATTAAATTGAAGGGAGAAGAACGGCCTACAATGAGGGAAGTGGAGATGAAACTTGGAATTCTGAGAGTTAACATGCCAGCGGCACCTGATACTGCTGCATCAAGGAGATGTGATGGAGGTCAAGGTGGGTCTCTATGGATGCCAACTGAAGAAGTTGTTGTGGAAGCAAGCAGGCAATACACTATGGAGGAAGAAATATTGCTGTCTGCGAGTTATCCTCGATGATCTTGCTGCAGTGTCCTTGACAACTCGATGTTCCACATCTTTGCTTCTAATGCATCGCAAGTGAAATAGTGAGTTGAAGGAAAAAATAGAAGCATGACAATACAAGCCGTGTGCTTTTTTCTTTGTATTCGAATAAATTATGTATTTTATTAAGGAAAGCCTTAGTAAAATGGAATCTCCAATTTCTTACTAATGCATATTTCAGTGTGTGGTGGTTTAGTTTTGGTTTCATGTCAAATTATTTTAAATTTTAGGAAACTCTTCCATTTCAAATACTTGGATATCAATAGTTTTTGTTTCAGGAAGTAAATCATAACCTTCAATATGTTTCTATGTTGATTATTTTAAAGGTTATGTTCTATATTCTTGTGAGAATACAACTAATTTTGCATTCTTGATTGTTGTATAAGATGTAATGTAGTCTGGACTCTGGACACCTGAAATGCAGGCACTAAAGCCCGCAGTCCGACTCGGGTTTTGGAACTAGAACCCTAGATGCTTCAAGGGTCTGACGACAGGAATTGGAGAGAAATAAACCTGGAAACACAGCAATTGTGGCGACAGCTTGTTGACGCTACCTGGTAAAAGGCGCCCTGGCTAGAAAATTCTTGGTAAAATGAAAGCCCCGTGGAAAATTCACTTCACTATTTGGGAGAAACGAGGTGGAGCCGGGGATAATATCCTATCTTCTTTTCTTAGTATACACTATACTCTATCTCTTTGCAATCCATCTGAGCTCCTGCAGCTACCCACGGCCGTCCGCCTGCTCGTCGCTGCGCTGTCCATGCCCGAGAAAGGTGGAGGGAACGGTGGGGAGAACGGAACAGAGGCCAACCGCCGGCGGCGGAGGAGACTTCGCCGGAGATTCAGGTGGTGCGGGGAGGCGTACGGGCAGCCGCCGGTCCCGGCGTACGTGATGCCGGAGGAGCCGTCAGCCATTTGACGGCCTGGGAGGTGGAGGAGGATATGTTGTTGGCCTCGTGAGGCGGAGGAGTGACGCCATGGCATCACCGGAGGAAAGCGATTGCGAGACAGACGGGGAGAGTTCTCCCGATGTAAGGAGACGTGGGTTTGATACCCGGGGAATAGGGGTGGATCGGATAGGGAATATTTCCTCCCCCTCGCCACCAAATGCGCGTGGAGCAAAACCAGGGTGAAAAACACACACGGTTTTCTCGCCCAGGGAAATGGTCGGGATCCCGGGAGGATCCCCTTCTACCAAACAAGGCCTTAAACTTACTTACCTGGACGGGGTCGACGGCCAATCAAAAAGGGTCGTGGCCTAGATCAATGACTCGCATTGCACCTGGCGAACGTGTTGGTCTATCATTTCCCCTTGTGGGAGAGTGAACGTCGTAATTTATGATAGAGGAGGTACGCGTTCGCGCGGCCTCTGCCAATTCTTATCTTCAAATTTTAGTTTTGTAAGTTCAAACGTTTACCTGGCACTCTGATTGAGTTTCCAGACCATGCGAAATTGTAACAAGTGTTCTTTTGAAAACCCATTGGATGTGGCTTCCCTCAATGTAGAGAGACTGAATTGAATTCATCTTTGTCATTGGGGGATATATTTGGGTTTAAAATATGGTGAAATTGGATCGAATTTTTGCATATATGCACAGGATGTCATACATAGGAGAAGGCTACAAAAGATATGTGCAAGTCTTTGTTATATTCTAAGAACCTAACATGTTGAATCAATGAGGTTCAGCAAATTGGTAATGAGCCCTTTCCAGATTACGGAGTCAGCACATGCTTGATCAACCAAATAGCTTCGTCCATGGCTGCAAAACGTGTGACGGTGCTATTGTCTTCAAGAGTCACCTTGAGGAGGTGATGAGCCGGTGCAAAAGGCCATCAAGAGGCGCCACCTTCACAGACATCCCCACGGCGCAAGGGGCACACCTTGCAGCATTGCATCGGCAAAATTTTAGTTTTTGAGCAATCAAAGGGGCAAGGGCCGAAAAGGTGACCAACCTAAATGCATTATATAAATCACTACAGAAGTGGTATGTCTTCCAAGGCCACTCCTACGCCCGGGTGAGATAGTCACACCAACACATCGCGGCTATATGTGAAGTAGATTCTTTATAAACCTATGAGAATATAAAGTAGAGTGTGATAGCAAAGGAAGATGTACATTGTATCTTTCAAGTCATGGTCGCATCGAGGAGGGGTCGAGGCCTTCGTGAAGGGGACCCTCTCTCCCCGTTGCTTTTTGTCCTTGCCATTGACCCGCTGCACCACATCCTGGCCACGACGGCTTCCCAAGGCCATCTTAAATCGTTCAGAGGTTGACCCATTCGTGTATCGCTTTATGCTGATGTTGTTGCTGCTGCTGCCATATTTGTTTCTCCAATCAAAAAGAACATTCAGGTTTTGGCTTCAACTCTTGCCTATTTTGGTGATTTATTGGATTGGTCACCAATCGCACCAAAATCTTGTTGCGCCCATTCACTACGGTAACATTGATCTTGATGACATCCTTCAGGCATTCCCTGCTATTCGCTCTACCTTCCCAATGAGATATTTGGGACTCCATCTTTCAGTTACAAGGTTGAAGAGGATACACTTTTAGTTCTTCGAAGATAAAGTTGTTGGGAAGCTACCGCCTTGGATCGACAGGCATGTGGCTGCTCCAGGCCGCATCATTTTTTTCAAGGTTGTGCTTACTGCTATTGCTATATATCATATTACGCCCTTGGAATTGCCGGTGGAAGTGAAGAAGATAGACAGTTTGAGGCGCGCCTACCTTTGGGCGGTATGTGACAAGGTGACCGGTGGGAAATGCAAGGTCAACCGGGAACTTGTCTACAAACCCAAGATCTTTGGTCGTTTGGGCATCCTCAACCTGGAGAAGTTTGCTACTGCCCTTCGATTAGGATAGCTTTGGTATGAATGGGCTGACCCACCAAAGACTTGGGTTGGGATGGGAACGTCGTGCATGTTATGATATCATCCAAATTCAAGTATAAAGATAAAAGGCTAACTTCTGACGAGCGAGCAGAGCGAGGCCCATCGCCGGTAGGCTTGGTCAGTATTGGCCTAGGTCACCTTTGTTATATATATCCTTTGTAAGCCGTCGCACGGGATGAGTTGATCGGTTGTAAATCCTTCGCGTTTGTAACCTCTCCCGATATAGCAAAGATTTGCTGGCTGGCGCCCGTGGTTTTTTCCCCTTCGTGTTGGAGGGGTTTTCCACATTAAATCTTGTGTCTCATGCTTGTTTTCATTCTTCACCGTGTTGATTTGTCTGTCGTATCTCTAACAGTGCAATGATAATGATAAATACATTTTTGGGGCGGCCACCACGGTTCACATTGGAGATGAAAGTAAAGCGAAGTTCTGGGAATCATCCTGGCTCGAAGGTATGAGACCCAAAGATATTGCTCGTAGGATCTTTCACCTCTCGAAAAAGAAATCTTGCTTGGTCCAAACCGCTCTCCCCAACAATTATTCGGTTAGTCAGATTGATACCCATCATGGAATCACCCGGAGCACTTATAGAAGTTCAGCATACCTTTGAAGAAACTATCCTCTGTTACTCTCAACAATAGTCTGCAATATACTATCCATTGGAAGTTCACCACTCAAGTAGAATACTCAGTGTCTACTATCAACATGGCGCAGTTTGTGGGACACACAACTAGCCAGGCCCGGCCTGGGGGGCACCCGGGCCCCATGGGCCAATGTGGGCCCAGGTTAGTGCTCGGCTCTGTACTAGGAAGGCCCAAAGTAGCGGCACCAACAGCGGCACAACGCAGGACCGAGTCAGACGTCCACTTCCCACAATCTACGGTAGGGTTTGCGGCGCTGGCCCTAGATTATACATCGACTGTGACTGCGGATGAGCTAGCCTGCTGGCCGCGGCCGCCGGCCGGGTACGCGTCGTAGCGTCCGACATGCGCGCATACGGCGGCTCCGGCACGCCCTCCGACCGGCCGCATCGACCACTATACCTCGTTGCATATCGTTGGCGAGCTCGTCGTACTCGTTGAGTCCCTCAACCTGATCATGTGCATGTTCCGGCCAGACGGTGTGCATACGCTAGTCTCCATGAGCGTGGCCTTCTGTCTCAGGCTGGAGCCGGATCAGGTTGCCCGTGGATGGCTTGAGAGCTCTGTACGGGCCAGGACGAATACTAAATCTGCCGCATCTAGGTATGTACATACCATGTAGTTGTCCAAGAGAAGTTTCTTAACTTTAGTTTTCTGCATCATGTTAGGTTAAATTATTTGATGAAGATAGTGTTTTTGTGCTTCTGCATTGTGAGTTACTTTCACTTTTTTTGTTAAAAAAAAGCCAGTGAAAAATGTCTAAACACACCCCACTATGCTATATAATTAAACCATAGGTCAAAGTATATGGTTAATTTTGTTGGATTATTTGGATCAGCTCTAGTACTCACAACTATGTAAGAAAGAACAAGAATGTTAATGTTGTAAAGAGCGCATGTGAAGTTTCAGATCAATCAGACAATGATAATATAACATTATTTCATTATAGAGACCACACATGCTTTGTCCTAAGGGGCCTCGGATTCTAGCTTTGCCCCGGGCCCCCAAAATCGCAGGACAGGCCCTGCAACTAGCATCATGCCTGCTGCTGTTTGGAAGGTTTGGGCCCCTCGAAATGCAATTTTTTTGCTTGGTTGATAATTTCAAATAGAGTATGGACGACCGATCGGTTGCTCTGTCGAGGTTGGCCGAACTGTAACCTTTGCCACTTTGCAAGCAGGTCCAAGAAACAGTGGCGCATATTCACTTCTAGTGCAGGTTCTCCAAACGTATTTGTGTTGAGGTTGCTACGTGGATTGGACTACATGGTGATGTGGTGAGGAGCTGAAGATTTGAGGTTTCAGTTCGTGGATGGTGGATTAAAAATGTGATTGAGCGTGGAAACAAAAAGGCAATCGCCTCCTTGTTCATACTAATATCTTGGGTGATCTGGAAAAAGCGCAACACAAGGGTCTTTCACAACACCGCCGCTACAACGATTATGGTCGTCGCGAAATCAAAGAGGAAGCCCATCTCCGGGCTTTGGCAGGAGCCACCTACATGAATATTGTAATGCCCTGAGAGTAGTTCTTTGTTCCCCGCTTTACGGCTATTTGTCTAAAACCTTCTAACTTAATCAATGAAAATGACAAATCTTTTGCCTTGTCTCAATTTTTTTAGATGTGTATTTCTTCAAGCCACTTGGCCACACACTCCAAGTGGAACTCATGTTTTTTCACATAATACAATTGTAGTCTTTCACAAACACGAGCATATACTCATCCCTATGAACGCACGCACGCACACCCTACCCTTATGAGCACCTCCGAGAGACTGAACCAGCATAACATCTTGAGATTTTTAAGAAGTCACCACAGACGCCTCGCAATCGACGGGAACGTCTCCTTCCATTGAACGGACATCGCCGGAAGACTAAAATAAATTAAGAAATATTGCAAGCACCAATGTAGGACTTGAATCCTGGTGGGTTGGGGATACCCCTGTCCTCCTAACCATCCAACCACAAGTCGCAAGTGGAACTCATCTGATCTCCTTCCTTGTATTCAGTTTAGCAGCCACCGGAGCAATGGGTTTTCGCCATGGATGTGGAGTTGTGGTGGTTGGTGTGCAGACTGGAGGAAAAGACTTCTGTTGTAAGTATGCTCGACTTCTTCCTATCTTGAGAGTTCTTGGGTAATTAATTCTTTTATTTTCGCGTGTCGGAGCTTGGTTGCGTAATCAACAGCATTTTCTTAGGGTTTGTTCTTGCAATACTACCACCGCTTACTCCAGTGTAGTACCTTCTGTATGTTGCTTGGATTAATTTTAAATTTGGTTTTCTGTTTAACCTTGTTCTGCAGCATGCATGACTAGATCCTTTCTCACTTCTTAAGTTACTTTTACATGATAAATTTGTCTGCGTGTTACTAGCTATGCCAGGTATCATCTCGATTTTGCACTGATTTCCTTGCAGAATACTCCAATCACAATTAGATAGTTACAACAATACTCCAATCTCAAGCTCCAATAGCATACAGAAGAGAATTCCTTATAAGGAGGTCCAACTCCTCTTCAACTTCCGGGGTGGGACTAAACTTCTCACTACACCTAGTGTCAATTAAACCCACATGGGCTCTTAGAGGTTTTCAGAAATTGTTAGATGGGTCTTAGGCCCACCCTAATATTTTAACAATCCCCCACCAGATCTCGAGGGCCCATTGTGTCCTCTGTTCCAATAGTTGTTTCGATACACCAGTGTTTCAGTGAAGACATGTTAAGGTTTAACTTCACCTAGAGCAAGTAGCCACACTCCTTCACAACTGAACAATGAACTATGATTTGAATTGTCAGTTTGGCATAAAGAAGTTTCACCACATGTCTTACTGGTACTAGGCTGCCGAAGGCTGACCCCTCAGGTGGAGCATATAAGTCACATTCCTGGCCTATTCACGAGCTTACTAGAGATCACCCCAATCTCGTAGACTGTGACGAGCAGTCGGGCTCGTATAGGTGTGTTCCTCCAAAGATCACTATGTAGGATAGCATATTGCTTACATAAGCTTTGGAACACATTAAGACAATAGTCATCCTACCATACAGTATCGAGAGTATTGCATTCTCCAACGGAGTGGGTTTGTAAGGTTACTCTCCTCAGTTCACCACTGACTTGTTTTTCCCAGGTCCTACTTCACGGGATCTCCGATCAATAGGTTGGGTTACCACCATGGCAACTCACGTGGGTATCATACCCATCTCCCTCAATACATTATCTATCACAACACGTGATAGCCCTTTTGTAAAGGGACCTACCAGATTCTTAGCCGTCTGGACATAGTCCAATGCTATCACTCTGGAGTTTCTTAATTTTCTGACAGCTTTTAATCTCATTCTTATGTGTTTGTTGGACTTCATTTTGTCCTTTGAATTCTTCACCTTGGTGATAACAGTCTGATTGTCACTGTTCATAAGGATAGCCGGAACCGGCTTCTCAACCAATGGCAAGTCCATCAAAAGATCTCGAAGCCATCCTGCTTTGACACCAGATTTGTCTAATGCTGTTAATTCTGCTTCCATTGTCGATCTCATTAAGATCATTTGCTTGCAAGACTTCCAGGAAATAGCGCCACCTCCAATTTCAACATATACACAGTTGTGGCCTTCATCTCATCAGCATCAGAGATCCAATTCGCATCACTATACCCTTCAAGTACCGACGGATATCTGGTGTAGTGAAGTCCATAGTTCATAGTACCTTTCAGATAGCGCATAACTCTCTCAATAGCATGTCAATGTACATCACCTGGATTGGAAACAAACGGGCTTAGTTTTCTCACAGCAAACGTGATGTCAAGCCTCGTTGCACTCGCTAAGTACATGAGTGAACCAATGATTTGAGTGTATCTCAGTTAATCCTTAGATGTGCCTTCGAATTTTCGAACCAACACACTAGGATCATATGGTGTTTGAGATGCTTTGTAGTCTGAATATCCAAAACGGCTCAACACCTTCTCAACATAATGAGATTGCAGAAGTGTAATCCCACCCTCATCATCTCTCAGTAGCTTGATGTTCAAAATAACATCAACCACACCAATGTCTTTCATCTCAAAGTTTTGAGATAGAAACGACTTGACCTGCTCAATGACTTTGAGGTTGGTTCCGAATATCAGTACGTCATCAACATACAAGCACAGTATAACTCTTTCCCCCCACCATGGCGATAGTATACACATTTGTCAGCTTCATTAACAACGAAGCCAACAGATGTCAGAGTTGTATTAAATTATCATGTCATTGCTTAGGTGCTTGTTTCAGGCCATAAAAAGATTTCAGCAACCTACACACCTTTCCTTCCTGACAATCCATCACAAAGCCATCTGGCTGTTGCATTTAATTTCCTCGTCTAGCTCTCCATTCAGGAAAACCGTCTTAACTTCCATCTGGTGGACGAGAAGACCATGTGAGGCCGGTAACGAGAGTAATACTCAAATGGTGGTCAGTCTGGCCACAGTTGAATAAGTATCAAAGAAATCTTCCTCTTCTTTTTCGTCATATCCCTTGGCCATAAGCGTAGCCTTGTACTTTTCAATCATACCATCGGGCCTAAGCTTCCTTTTGAACACCCACTTACATCCCAATGGTTTGCAACCATAGGGACGTCCAGTGATCTCCTATGTCATATTAGCCGATGGAATCCGTTTCGCTATGGACTGCATCCTTCTAGTAGTAGCTTCTGGAGAGGCATATGATTCTGAAATAGAAATGGGAGTATAATCCACGAGGTACATGAAGAAATCATCACCAAAGGTATTTGCAGTCCTTTGTCTCTTGCCCCTACCAAGGGTTTCCTTGTGATCCTCCTTAGGATTTTCATCATGTGTTTGTTCACAATATTTCATGGGAATGGCAGGCTTAGGAGTCACCTCAGATTCATGTCTAGATGTGCTTTGCATATCTCTCATGGGAAAGATACGCTCGCAGAATGTAGCATCCTTAGACTCCATAGTTGTACTGACCTTCTGGTCAGGTACATCAGATTTCCTACTAGAAATCTATAGCCAACGCTATTTTTAGTGTATCCCAAATTATCGCAGTCCACACTCTTTGGTCCAAGTTTCGCTTTTTGGGGACAGGCATATTGACTTTCGCCAAACAGCCCCAAGTGCGCAAGTACAAGAGTGTTGTCCTTCTCTTTGCCCATTTGTCATAGGTTGTCGAAACTTTATTCAGGACATGACATGCCATCAATATAGCATCCCCCACCATGCCTTGGATAAACCCAATGTATCTACCATGGCGTTAACCAAATCAATTAGAGTATGGATTTTTCGCTCGGCAACCCCGTTTGACTGGGATGAACAGGGAGGCATCCTCTCATGAATAATGTCGTGTTCCACACATAAAACATCAAAGTCACTCTAGAAGTACTCTCCACCACGATCTGATCGGACTCGTTTAATTTTCTTTTCAAGTTGAGTCTCAACTTAGGCCTTATAGATTTTAAAGTAGTGTAGAGCCTCATCTTTAGTGCTCCCTCCATTCCTTTGTCTAAGGTGTATTATTTTCAGCACGTTAACCAAGGCACATAATTATGGACTACTTAGGACGAAATTACCCTTGTCTAATTCATAGATTAGCGGCAAGTAAATCATCTAGGCTAGGAAAGGAAGAGATACACACAATCGGGAGAGAGATAGTTTCCTTTTCTTTCTCTAAAAGAAGAGATACATGCAATCAGCGGAGAGATACTTTCCTTTTTCTGGAGGGCCAAGATCGAAATTATGAGGAATTAGAACCAATGCACCTTACATTGTGAAAATTTATCAAAAAATAAATACACCTTATATAAAGGAACGGAGGGAGTATTTAATAGATACACATAGCAATATCTAGTGGAATCATCTATCAATGTCATGAAGTATTTCTTTCCACCTTTAGTCAACACACCATTCATCTTACAAAGATCAGAATGTGTGAGTTCTAATGGTGCCAACTGTCTCTCCTCCGCGGCCTTGTGAGGCTTGCGAGGTTGCTTAGCTTGCACACATGAAAAACACTTAGAACCTTTGGCTAAAATGAAACTCGAGATTAAATCCAACTTTGATAGCCACGTCATAACACCGAAACTAATGTGACAAAGACATGAATGCAACTTCAGATTCATTAACACTCGAATGAATATGGTTCACGGCTTTATTACAAAAAACTGCGAGGGAAAGGCAAAACATCCCTCCGCTCCCATAACCTTTTCCAACAAATAGTCCATATTTAATAACAACTAATTTATTAGACTCGAAGACCAACTTAAGCCATTCTCTACACAGAAGTTGAGCCACTAACGAGGTTCTTCTTGATGGAGGGGACATGATGCACGTTCTTCAGCTGCACGATCCTTCCCGAAGTAAACTTCAGATTGGCCATGGCAACACCATGAACACAAGCACTCGCTCCATTCCCCATCAATACGGACCCGTGGCATGTGACCTGGTAAGAAGAAAACAACGAAATTTCAACACACACATGAACACCTGCACCTGTGTCCACCCACCAATCGGTCGGCTGAAACACAAAAAAATAGTAAATAAATTACCGTACCCAGATGCACCATTCTCATCATTTCTCATAGTCATGTTGACAGACTTGGAGTCCCGGCTTGGCTTCTTGTACTTGTTTGGGCACTTGTTGGCCCGATGTTCATCTGAACCACAAGTGAAGCAACCATCTCACTTCTTGTTCTTCTTGAAGGTCTTCTTACCTTTCTTATTAAAGTCGGTATTATGTTGGACACTGTTCTTTCCCTTAGGCTTGTGGGAGTTGAAGTTCCTCTGGTTCACCATGTTGGCGACAGAAGTTCCTTCGACCACTTTCCCGTTCGAGTCCTTTGCTCTCGAGTTCTGCTCAACATTCAGGTGGCCAATGACATCCTCCACTGAGAATTCACGCCTCTGATGTTTCAGAGTGGTAGCAAAGTTCCTCCGGAAATAAGGGAGCTTAGTGATTATGCAGCCTGCGACAAATTTTCCTGGTAAATCGCACTTAAGAAGCTCAAGCTCTTTAGCTATGCATATTATCTCATGAGCCTGCTCTAGTACATGACGGTTCTCAACCACGTGGAATTGCTCTATAATATACATTTCGCTCCCAACATCGGTGGCCCAAAATTCAGATTCGAGCGCCTCCCACAAGTCCCTGGCAATACGCACATGTAAATATGCGTCAACCAACTTATCTCCGATCCCGCTAAGAACTGCTCTAAGAAATATGACGGTGGCTTCCTTGAACGTCTTCTCCTATTCAGGAGCAATCGTTCCCAAAGGGACACCGGCGACCCAGAACACCGACTATGAATGTGTTACACCAGCGACCCAGAACACCGGCTATGAATGGCTCACGGCTATGAACGTGTTCTAGGTCGCCGGTGTCCCTTTGGGAATGATTGCTCTTGAACAGGACAAGGTCAAGGAAGCCACCATCGTATTTCTCAAAGCAGTTCTTAGCGTGATCGGATATAAGTTGGTCGACGCATATTTACATGTGTGTGTTGCCAGGGACTTGTGGGAGGCGCTCGAATCTGAATTAGGGGCCACCGATGCTGGGAGCCAAATGTATATTATAGAGCAGTTCCACGATTACAAGATGGTTGAGAACCATCCTGTACTGGAGCGGGCTCATGAGATAATATGCATCACTAAGGAGCTTCAACTTCTTAAGTGCGATTTACCGGGCAAGTTTGTCACGGGATGCATAATCTCTAAGCTCCCTAATTCCTTAAGGGACTTTGCTAACACTCTGAAACATCAGAGGCGTGAATTCTCAGTGGAGGATGTCATTGTTCGTCTGAGTGTTGAGCAGAACTCAAGAGCAAAGGACTCGAACGGGAAAGTGGTCGAAGAAATTTCTATCACCAACATGATGAACCAGAGAAACTTCAACTCCCACAAGCCTAAGTGAAAGAACGGTGTCCAACATAATATGACTTTAAGAAGAAAGGTAAGAGGACCTTCAAGAAGAACAAGAAGGGAGATGGTTGCTTCACTTAATTATGGTTCAGATGAGCATTGGGCCAACAAGTGCCCAAACAAGTACAAGAAGTCAGGACAGGACTCCAAGTCTATCAACATGATTGTGGGCAACAATGAGAATGGTGCATCTGGGTACAATAATTTATTTACAGTTTTTAAGTGTTTCAGGCCACCGATTGGTGGGTGGACACAGGTGCAGGTGTTCATGTGCGTGCTGACATTTCATTGTTTTCTTCTTATCAGGTCACAGGCCACGGGTCCGTATTGATGGGGAATGGCGTGAGTGCTTCTGTTCATGGTGTTGGCACAGTCGATCTAAAGTTCACTCCGAGAAGGATCGTGCAGCTGAAGAACATGCATCATGTCCCCGCCATCAAGAAGAACCTCATTAGTGGCTCCCTTCTATGTAGAGAAGGGTTTAAGTTGGTCTTCGAGTCTAATAAATTAGATGTTACTAAATATGGACTATTTGTTGGAAAAGGTTATGAGAGCGCAGGGATGTTCTACCTTTCCCTCACAGATTTTTGTAATAAAGTCATGAACCATATTCATTCGAGTGTTAATGAATCTAAAGTTTGGCATTCACGTCTTTGTCACATTAGTTTCAGTGTTATGATGTGTCTAGCTAAGTTAGATTTAATCTCGAGTTTCATTTTAGCCAAAGGTTCTAAGTGCCTTTCATGTGCGCAAGCTAAGCAACCTCGCAAGCCTCTCAAGGCTACGGAAGAAAGACACTTGGCATCATTAGAGCTCACACATTCTGATCTTTGTGAGACGAATGGTGTGTTGACTAAAGGTGGAAAGAAATGCTTTATGACATTGATAGATGATTCCACTAGATATTGCTATGTGTATCTGTTAAATACTAAAGATGAGGCTCTACACTACTTTAAAATCTATAAGGCAGAAGTTGAGACTCGACTTGAAAAGAAAATTAAACGAGTCCGATCAGATCGTGGTGGAGAGTACTTCTCGAGTGAGTTTGATTCTTTTTGTGCAGAACATGACATTATTCATGAGAGGATGCCTCCCTATACATCCCAGTCAAACGGGGTTGCCGAGCGAAAAAACCGTACTCTAATTGATTTGGTTAACACCATGTTAGATACATCGGGTTTATCCAAGGCATGGCGGGGGGAGGCTATATTGACGACATGTCATGTCGTGAATAAAGTTCCGACAAAGGATAATGAGATCACTCCCTATGACAAATGGCCGAAGAGAAGGACAACACACTCTCGTACTTGCGTACTTGGGGCTGTTTGGCAAAAGTCAATGTGCCTAACCCCAAAAAGCGTAAACTTGGACCAAAGACTGTGGATTGTGTTAATTTGGGATACGCTAAGAATAGTGTTGGCTATAGATTTCTAGTTGTGAAATCTGAGGTACCTGACCAAAAGGTCGGTTACAATTATGGAGTCTAAGGATGCTACAATCTTCGAGGATATTTTTCCTAAGAGAGATATGCAAAGCACTTCTATACAGAAATCTGAGGAGACTCCTGAGCCTGTCATTCCTATGAAATATTATGAACAAACACATGATAAAAATCCCGAGGAGGATCACGAGGAAACCCTTGGTAGGGGCAAGAGACAAAGGACTACAAAGAACTTTAGTGATGATTTCTTCGTGTACCTCGTGGATGATACTCGCTCCCGCTTCTATTTCAGAAGCGTATGCCTCTCCAGAAGCTGACTACTTGAAGGATGCGGTCCGTAGCAAGATGGATTCCATCATGGCTAACGGGACATGTGAGATCATTGAACGTCCCTATGGTTGCAAACCATTGGGATATAAGTGGGTGTTCAAAAGGAAGCTTAGGCCTGATGGTATGATTGAAAAGTAAAAGACTAGGCTTGTGGCCAAGGGCTATGACCAGAAAGAAGAGGACGATTTCTTCGATACTTATTCACCTGTGGCCAGACTGCCACCATTCGAGTATTACTCTCGTTGGCGGCCTCGCATGGTATTCTCGTCCACCAGATGGAAGTTAAGACGACTTTCCTAAATGGAGACCTAGACGAGGAAATTTACATGCAACAACCAGATAGCTTTGTGATAGATGATCAGGAAGGAAAGGTGTGTAGGTGGCTAAAATCTCTTTATGGCCTGAAACAAGCACCTAAGCAATGGCATGATAAATTTAATACAACTCTGACATATGTTGGCTTCGTTACTAATGAAGCTGACAAATGTGTATACTATCGCCATGGTGGGGGCGAAGGAGTTATACTGTGCTTGTATGTTGATGACATACTGATATCCAGAACCAACCTCATAGTCCTTGAGGAGGTCAAGTCATTTCTATCTCAGAACTTTGAGATGAAAGACCTTGGTGTGGCTGATGTTATCTTGAACATCAAGCTACTGAGAGATAATGAGGGTGGGATTACACTTCTACAATCCCATTACGTTGAGAAGGTTTTGAGGCTTTTCGGATATTCAGACTGCAAACCATCTCAAACACCATATGATCCTAGTGTGTTGGTTCGAAAGTTTGAAGGCACAGCTAAGGATCAACTAAGATACTCTCAAATTATTGGTTCACTCATGTACCTAGCGAGCGCAACAAGGCCTGACATCGCGTTTGCTGTGAGCAAACTGAGCCCGTTTGTTTCCAATTCGGGTGACGTACATTGGCATACTATTCAGAGAGTTATGCACTATCTGAAAGGTACTATGAGCTATGGAATTCACTATATATACGAGATACCCGTCGGTACTTGAAGGGTATAGTGATGTGAATTGGATCTCTGATGCTGATGAGATGAAGGCCTCAACTGGGTATAAGTTTATACTTGGAGGTGGCGTTGTTTCCTGAAATCTTGCAAGCAAATGATCTTAACGAGATCGACAATGGAAGCAGAATTTACAGCATTAGACACATCTGGTGTCGAAGTAGGATGGCTTCGAGATCTATTGATGGACTTGCCATTGGTTGAGAAGCCGGTTCCGGCTATCCTTATGAACGGTGACACTCAGACTATTATCACCAAGGTGAAGAATTCGATCAAAGGACAACATGAAGTCCAACAAACACATAAGAATGAGATTAAAAGTTGTCAGAAAATTAAGAAACTCTGGAGTGATAGCGTTATACTATGTCCAAACGGCTAAGAAGCTGGCATATCCCTTTGTAAAAGGGCTATCACGTGTTGTGATAGATAATGCATCATGGGAGATGAGTATGAGACCCACGTGAGTTGCCATGGTAGTAACCCAACCTATGTGATCGGAGATCCCGTGAAGTAGGACCTAGGAAAAACAAGCCACTGGTGAACTGAGGAGAGTAACCTTACTAACCCACTCCATTGGAGATGCAATACTCTAGATACTGTATGGTAGGATGGCTCTTGTCTCATTGTGTTCCAAAGCTTATGTAAGCAAAATGACATCCTACAGAGTGATCTTTGCAGGAACACATCTATACGAGCCCGACTGTTGGTCACAGTCTATGAGATTGGGGTGATCTCTAGTAAGCTCGTGAATAGGCCAGGAGTGTGACTTATATGCTTCACCCGAGAGGTCAGCCTTCGGCAGCCTAGTACTAGTAAGACATGTGGTGAAACTTCTTTACGCCAAACTCTAGGTGAAGTTCAACCATAACAGGTCTTCACTGAAACACTGGTATATCGAAACAACGATTGGAATAGAGAACACAATGGGTCCTCGAGATCTGGTGGGGGATTGTTGAAATATTAGGGTGGGCCTAAGGCCCATCTAACAATTTCTGAAAATCTCTAAGGGCCCATGTGGGTTTAATTGGCACGAGGTGTAGTGGGAGTTTGAGTCCCACTCGGAAGTTGGAGAGGAATTGGACCTCCTTATGAGGGATTCTCTTCCACATGCTATTGGAGCTTGAGAATAGAAGAGGGCCTCGCGCACTCCTCCTCCTCCGCCTGCCTCGCCACGCGACGCCACCGCACAGCACGACGCGGGTTGCGGGAATGAGCCGAGCCAAGCTCACTTCCCTATATAAGTGAGTCGTCTGCCTAAACCCTAGCGAGCACGATAAGATCGCATGTGCTCCACGCGCACCGCCCACTGTCGTTCCTTTGCTGCTGCTGCCGCCGGCGACTCCATCGCATACACGGTCAACGGGAGAGCTGATCTCCAATACACCACCTCTCCAGATCCTATACGGGAGAAGAGCGATTAGGTTTTTGGGAAGCGACCACGCGACTGCTCGGCTCCGATCCACTAGTTCCTCTACGTCCTTCGTCATCACCTTATCTCAGACCGAAGCCGATTGTCGCGCCATCGAGAAGCTCGAGGCCGACAAGAAGGTAGCTGACGACGCCGCTGCTGCCACCGCCGCCGCGGCTTCTGCCTGGCCTACTGGAGGGTATAACATGTTTATCCCGCTCATGTTTATTTTTGTATTAGCAGTACTAGCATTATGTGTAGATGTGTCTACTGCTTGCATAGTACCTACGTGCTTGTCTAGATCAGAATCAGTATGCCGTTAATTTTGTCAATGCCATGCTAGTGATTTATCTATGGATTAAATTAGTCGAAAATTGCCTATTTACTAAACAGTAGTTGATCACCGTTTTGTTATTAAAGAAACTTTTCAGCCTTTGTAATTATAGTATTTGGCAATTTATAATATTCGTAAATTGTTTTGGTGTTCATATTCGACGAGAAGCTGTTCAAAACAACCAAGTGCTCGCAATTTGACACATGGTTTCAGTCTAGGGGCAGTACCAACATTTCAACTCGCAACTCTTCCCAGAATCTCAGACTGGAAGCTTTCAAAAGTACGATTCTGTGGGCAGTTTTCCAGAACATAATTCTAGAGAATTTGCAGACACTTGTGCATATTCGAGAAAAAAAAAAGAATTTGCAGTTGTAGACATAAAGAGTACCACGGGCATCGTTCTGTCTCCATGCTTTACAGCCAACTAGTCTATCGTCTTGTCCATCCTCAACTAAGCTAGGGAAATAAACCGTCTTCATCCTTTACAACCATCGTACTGGTTTCATCCTTTACGGTCAAGAACACCAGTAGGGCGAGCAAGGGGCAACTGAGAGTCATAAGTCCCCAGTTGACAAACAGTTGGGATATCAAGGACGTCTTGTGCCTGTCGACCTGCCATGCAACAGCCGCCCCTGCACTTTGCGCCCCATTGTAGAACCCAATATACCTGCAGGCAAGTGCTGAAGAGTTTTATTGCCACGTTAAAAAAGGTAGTTTATCACAAAATGAACAAAGTCTTCTGTCGGAATTTATAGTTCTTTCGTAAACGGAAGTAACATGATATATATCTCAAGGATGAACTTGCACATCTATATCTAGGAAAAATAATTGAACCCCTTTTGATAGAAAAGAACAGACAAATTCTACTGTGATAGATGAGGATTTAATTTCTTGTCTGGGTAATTGAGAGGAAAAGGGCAAAGAGGAGACGAGAGACCAAGATTAGGAACCAAACATTAGGCATTTTCTTGCACCCCTCGCGTCGCCTCCCCCCGGGCGACGCCAGGGGCCCCAACCCTAGCGCCGCCAGCACCTCTCCCTCCACCCCTTCCTGCCGCCGCTGCCGTTGGCGTGGGCCGCGGTGGCGGTGGGCTCGGTGCCTGCCAGGGCCCCGATTCGAAGTCACATTGGACTAGCCGGTAACACTTCATATCACTTTGCGGCCTCACGCACGGTATTCTCACGGGTGTCGCCTTACCATGGCCCGGGACCATTTGCGCCTTTCGGCTCACATATATGATAGTGTCGCTAGCATCCACATGACAGAGAACCCGGGCCGACATGGCTAGTCGTGAACCCAAAGCGGCGCTAACCCATGGGGACAGGCATACATGAATCACATCGAGCATGTCGGTCATCAACGTATGAATCCGGGCTGTAGCACTGGGCTAACAGGACTCCGGTAACCCGGGCTGTAGCAGGCTAGGCAGGACTCCGGATGTCACCGCGTGACATTTCCCCGAAGGGACAGACACATGAACGAAGTGAAACACATGCCGGCCAGTCAAGTGTCCAGAGCAGTAGTGCTGGGCTAGCAGGACTCCGGTGAACCGGGCTGTAGCGGACTACTATCACTCAGGAAGCACTAGACTACATTTCCCCATATGAGAGGCTGCCAAGGATAAACAACTAGATTGTCGGATCCCACTCATACCAAGCATTTCAATCATACACACAATATGCCCGATATGAGTACATACAACATGGCATCACAACAAAACTCTACAACTCAAAGTACTTTATTTAAGAGGCTCTGAGGAGCCATACATAACATATTCATACAGATAGGGGTCACATGACCCGACACTCAAGTCATACAAACATACAAGCACATGCGGAAGCAAACTAGTCTGAGTACAGACACTAAAAAGAAAGAAGGCTTGACGAAGCCCTTCTATCTACAGTGGCCCTTCACAAGCCTTGGATCACCACCTGGGTGGCTAGTCACTCGTCGACGTCAAGGTCTACATAGAACCCATCGGAGGGGGCGGTGTTGTCGTCTGAAAACATTAATTAAGCAAACATGAGTACGGAGGTACTCAGCAAGTCTTACAACAGAATCCTATTATACATGCACATTCTCAAGAAGGTAGTGGAGTTATTGCAGCAAGCTAGCTTTGACTCTTGGCTAAGCTATCCTACGTGACACCACTTGAAAAGCATTTGTCGCACACGAGTCCACTAATCACCATCACAATACTCCACCGTGGATCCTCTCTCGACAACCTACAAGAGGGCCATCCGCGGTTCTCACACTTATCTTGAGGCTTTTAGTAGTATCCATTTACTTGTCTATGAACTGCATAGGCGACCAAGTAGTCCTTTACCGCGGACGCGGCTATTCGAATAGTTTTATACCCTGCAGGGGTGTACTTCGTCACACATGTTTTCACCACTTAGCGTCTGCACACGATATGTGCTCGGCAGACTTCAAGTGAAAGCCGACGTGGGTGTAGACCACGACCTGACCAACCACACAAGTCTCTAGTCCAGGTTTATCGCCTATTCGGGTTCCATCCGCAGGGAGTCCGGCCGACACTACTAGAAAAACCACTACTAATGGCGCACCTAATTTGGCCATTAATGGCGCATCACTGGTGCGCCATTAATAGCATGCCATTAGTAATTTTTACTAATGGCGCACCACCTGGTGCGCCATTAGTATCTGGTATACTAATGGCGCACCAGTGGTGCGCCATTAGTATAGGCCAGGGTGCGCCATTAGTATGCCTCCCAGGGGGCATGTATACCCAGGTGCTTTGGCATACTAATGGCGCACCACCTCTGGATGCGCCATTAGTAACCGCGGCATACTAATGGCGCACTACCCAGTGATGCGCCATTAGTATGCACTGTCATACTAATGGCGCACTGTCATGTGATGCGCCATTAGTATGAATATTAGGTTTTTTATTTTTTATTTTCTGTTTTTTGCACAGGTTACAAAATGTATAATTTGACAAAATATAGACAGCACACATCAACAATAGATTCATCAAATACAATAGAAGATTAGTCTTTGAATACAATTCATCATATTAGTCTCCGAATACAATTCATCATATTAGTCTCCGAATTGAAAAGACCGAACAAAGATAGAACATTATATTACAAGTCTCGAGACCGCGAGTAGCGAGTTTGTCTTCACATTACAAGTCGATATCGATCATCTAAACTACCATCACATAGAAGAGCTGCGGTCATCACGATGAGCATCATCACGATGAAACTTCGTCTTCATCCGGTTCCTCCAACGCTCCCTCCCTTCTCCCGCTAGATAGCGGGCGTATCTAGATTCGGCCTCGGCCCTAGTGGTGTACCCTTTGTAACTGTTACCGCTGAATCGGTGAACCTGTCTCCGACACTCCTCCCAGTCATCGTAGACTCGGGAACCTTACCCTTGTACACGACATACGTCGGCATCGCTATGCACTAGCCAAGCGAAGCGTTAGTACCAATTCACAGACAATACATAAGCAATATATAAGTATGCAACAGAGCGATCGGAAGAGAAAAGCAAGACATTAATAGCATCGATTACATCTAAGTTGAGCGACTCTCGAAACCAAAGAGACATACTACAAGTTCATTAAAGTTTAATTACAACATGAGCTAATCGATGTTTCAGAACTAGACAACTCGACTCAAGGGACGGGCGTGGATGAAGCCGCCGTCTATCGTGGGAGTCATGAAAGAGCGGGCGTTGTCATCCTGCATTTGTAGCATTGTGTCGATGTCACCGTTGGACGGTTGATTTCGAGGTAGAACTGCCCGAGGCGAAGGACATCTTGATGGATGATTTCCGCAAACTCCATTGGATGCGAAAGAATTCTTGTCGGAGGTCCGCGTCTGGATTGCCGACACGCTCGCGGCCCAATCTTGGAGTTTACTCGGTAGCGAAGTTGATGATGGTCCCGCACGATCGCCCGCATGTGATGGATGGCGTAGTAGGCACCCTTCGACCGCCGGTGGCTGCTTGACGCAGCGAGCGTCGTATTGTGGGAGAACACGTGCTTGCCGTGCTTACGAATAGGCCTGGTGAAGGTGCCTCCAGATTTGGCGTGGCCGGGAGAACATCATCAAGAACCTTCTTGACATTTGTGTAGTCTATGTTCGATTGACGGTCCGGGTCGAAATCGTGGCCATGGAATATTTGGGGCTTAGGAGGATGGCGTGCAGCGTGTGTCACTGCAGAAAACACGGAATGTTAAAAGAAAAGCGATCGAAATGTAAGAATTCATATGTTACGGGCGGTTGAGGGAGGACTTACTCGGGAAAGTAAGGCACGAGGAAGTTATCCTTATCTTGGTTTGCGAATGGCGCCCGAGGTAAGAACTTCGCGACTTGCGGTCCCAGCGCTGCCCAAGATCTTGCACGCATGTAGAAGGGTCAACTATCACGATGTCCGGGTCTTGTCGCGAATGATCCGCATCTCCATACTCAGCGAAAATAGCGAGCGAAGGTGTAGTGCAGCGGATGAAGGTTCAACATAGCGTGGATGTCATCAAAAGCGCAGGACGATCGTCGCCCGATGGAGTTATCCACAAAGCCCTTGCCCTCGGCACCTTGGTCGCGAAAACCGGGTATGCCACATCCTTCTCCACGAGGCGCCGCTTCTCCAAAGAAAGAACACTGTCATGCAGACTCCGCATAGCACCGGTTGCAGCATTGAGCATATTTGTCGGTAGCATCGCCCTACCGCCACATGCACCCTCCTCGAGATATCCTGCGGTGAAGGTGGCCCGCCCCGAGCACGGATCGTACTCGGTGCGGCTGGCTCGCACCCTTCTTAGTCTTTCTTTTGCGTGCCTTCTTCTTCTCCTGTAATGGGACGAGTTTTGCTCACAAACCGCCTTCTTGAGTGTGTTGGGGCTGATAATATTTCGCACCTCGCCTATCGAGGCTCGGTGAAGTCGGCAGCTGGGCGTCTCGAGAGCTGAGCGCGGGCGGCGCTGTTGCAACTTGGCTTCTCCGCGGTGCGAGCTAGATCGCACTACGTCTTTTGTTGGGTTTGGTTCTTGAGAAGGAGGCCCCATGAAGTCGCCATCGTACCCATGCTCGGCAAAGTAATTGATCGGCGTTGCCAAATGTATCATAGTCATCGTCGTCGTCGTTACGATCCTGTGCCATATGCATGTTTGGATCGATGGCATAGGGATGTCGGCACCGTTCTGGCGGTCTTGCCATGGGGCCGACTTGGCGCCGCACGATTGGCGGTGTTGTCTTTGGGGTGGTGTCCCCGCCCCAAGCGAATCTGGCTCTTGGCCAGCGAGGGCCAGCTCAGGCGGCGCCGAGGGTCATCACGTCATCATCGTCGGCCCGACGGGTCGATTCGGAGGTAACAAGTCGTCGCAGCCTGGCAGCACCGAACCAGTTGAACCCTAAACAAGTTGGGTGGCATCTGGGTACCGTGGAACAAGGGTTGCCGGTTGAGCGATTTTGCCCTTGGCGACATCGACCAACTCGTTGTTCACGAAGTGGAGGAGAGTGCACAGGCGTCGGCGGCGCCCTGCGAAAACATGTAGGCGTCGAGGATGCCCGATCAAAAGGCAAGGAGATGAAGTCCTCGGCGAGAGAGGCAATTAGTTACCGTGATGATGGCGTCGAGCTCGGCTAATGTCGACGACGCCAGCGGCGTGCGCATTAACGGAGGGCGCTTGCTGAAGAGGTGCCGGCGGCGTACACCCGGTGCATTAAGCTCCGTGCGGCGTCGGAGACACCAATGCCGCCTCCGCCGGGCACCAATGGCCCCGCCATCGCATTATCGAATTGCTGGCCGTGAAGCTAGGAATCGGGCGGCCCTGTTGGCGCCCGCAATCCACGACTCAACCCGAGATCAAGGTAGGCACAAAGGCGGTGATAAATCGCTCCAGTCGTTGTTCCACTTGCTCTTGGACAATCTCCGAATCCGCGCCACCTGTGCCTTGAGTTCTTGAACCTCTCGCGCTGGCTTTCCGAGCTGGTCTTTTCTCCTTCCGCACACCAGCGGTATAGTATGACCCCATTTTGTCGACAAGCCTTTGCCGGCCACACGACCGGTGGCGTCGACTTCTGAGCTTATCCTTGTTCTTCATTACATTCAACCCCTATTTAGAGTGGTGTCCCAAGGGTTGCTCTTAGTCGACCCAGCGCTCTGCTTTCGATCGCTGCGGAAGGAATGTGAACCATTTAGAAATTGGCTTCATTAATTAGAATGCAACCATATGGAGCTAATTACGCGGGGTGTATTCCCTACGAGAACAAGCTCAAGCTGCCTGGTCTTGGATCCGTGGTAAGCTCCTTTGTTTCGGGTCCTTCTTGTGCGGGCCACGACAAAGTTCCTGGTCTGCTTGTCACCGTATGTATCGAAGAGGCGGTAGGCCTTGCTCGGCAGTCCGCCTCCTCCTTGTCCCATATAGGCTCCACCACTCTGTAACCGCCGGGACCGAGTGTGTGTTCTCCTATGTTCAGCTCCCTCATTTGTTTCCCCACTCACTTGATTGGGAGCTTGCGGTGCTCGAGCAATTGATCTTGAAGTCGTTGTAGTCATCTTGGTGATCGAAGGATTTTCTCCTTGATCTTGATAACTCTCACCTTTCTCGATCATTCTCTTCACATTGCTTTTCCAAGTAGACAGGGCCTTGCTCATCTTCGTGAGGGCAGCATTGTTCACTTTATTCCCTTTGAGGCTTGTGTTTTCAAATTCAGCGGGAACTTGTATCGTTCGTGCAGCCGTGAAGAGGAGGTTGCGCAAATTCCCTCGGTCGGGATGCCTCGGGTTCTCGGTGTTGATCGAGGCGGTGCTCGGACAATGCACCCGAGCTGAAGCGAGTACCCTTGACTATTCGTTCGGGCGCGTTGGATTCCGTTGGAGTCCACTTGATAACTTCCTCCTTGAGGGTGCGAACACGATCGGGCGCCAGTCCTTCCGTTGCCTCTTCGGTTGGCTGCCATCGTGCGTGCGCCGCCATCATCGATGGTGGCATCCTCGGCGCACCATCGGTGGTGGCATCGGTGTGGTCATCCTCGGCGGCACCATCCGTGGTCTCGGGATCGGTGGGGAAGGCGGCCTCATACAAGTGAGGTTGTTCCTCCATCTCTGGGACAGCTCGAGAATGCCTTGCCGCCCGAACCCCGGCCTCATCGTTGTGGGCCATGTTTCTCTCTAAATAGAAACAAAGTTTGGTCAAAAGTTGGTTATTGTCAAGGAACAAGATCTCTAAGTTGACCAAATAACCTAATTCTCGAGGAATGTCGCCAAAAGTTGGTTATTGTCAAGGAACAATTGAGAGATGTTTGTGATATTGCCTAGGTGTTTTGGGATAGAACCTGTTAGTGTGTTGTTGCTAAGGTCCAAGTCCACGTTCTCGGGGTAACCTAGTTCTTGAGGGTGTGTCTAGAAAGTTCACTCTTCTTTTAGAAGACAAGCGTCTGAAATGGTATTGCCTTTCCTTAATTTGTACTATTTTTCATTGTGCTGAATACTTATGTGGGTGAGTGTATCTGTAATTACTTTTTACTACACCGCAGGTGTTCAAACACATGTCAAGCAAGGGTGTACGAGTGTGTGAATAAAATACTAAACTAATCCAACCACTAAAGCAAATTATTTTTATTTAGGTTGAGAATCGGGCACCTTCTAGGTCAAGAAAATTGGGCATGACCTTTGCTAATTTTCTTGACCTAGGAATGCCCCATTCTCAACGAAGCGAAATTAATCAACGTTTCAGGAGAAAGGGGTCATTTTAGAAGATCACAAGTAGCAGCAGCATCACTTGACAAAATCACAACTAGCAGCAGCATCACAAGTAGTACAGCAGCAACATCATCACAAGTAGTACAGCAGCAGCAGCAGCATCATCACAAGTAATACACTTAGCTACCAGTTCAGAAATACAGCTAAGATAAGATCATCACCACATTTTAGAAACATAGCTCATCAAAAACAGAATAAAAAATGGCCATGTCATGCTTGGCAATAGCACAAGTGACATGAAAATTCAGGAGTAGGAGATCACAAGAGTACAGTCCACAGGTTACTCCAAGTTTCTGAATTTTCAGTAAATTTTCTGTAAGAAAAGAACTAAAAGAAAAGAAATCCTAGGGTTAAAAAATCTGGAGCAAGTCCTAGCAGAACCACAAAGTGTTCATCTACTCAAATTAATGTCCAAACAGTGTCATATCTGAAATTAACATGGCACCTCACATGGTGAATTCGTATTCAGAAGTACTTGCTTTTCATTGTGATTTTGTAGCTCCTAAGCCATAGTTTACGGAGGGAGTACTTATTTTTTGGTGTGATCTCCTCATCACATAAGCTATATAGCATAGTAAAAGCATAGTCTGGGTAATCAAAATATGCTTCATATATCCTGACAGAGGGAGTAGTTACTAAATTGGATTCTTTATTTCTAGCAAGTACTTGCAGCTGCATCAATAGTAGAACACAGCTAGTCAGAAACAAAGTTATCATGCAAGTACAAGCACGATTAGTTGTCGACAGCCATATTGGTGACACAAGCAGAATTACCATCATACGAAATACTCCATATGCGAACAGTTTAGGCATAATTTCGACACAGGATCCAGCATCGTTCCATATGCACCGACACAACAGAGAAGTTGATGAAAGGAGAAGATCTGAACTTAGGAAAACCACAAATATCGGGACAACATCAGATTGAAACAACATATGCCACCGACTTCAGCTGCAAAACTGGATGAAACAAACTGCCAAGTTCTACTATCATAGCATTATACTGTCATCAAGATTCACACTCTACCAAGTCATTCAATACGGGATATATAGTCACACCATGGTGACATAACGGCTTTAACTGAATCTGGACATGGACACATCGGACAAATCATTTAACAATCTTGATATAACTTGGCCTTGTTAATGTTCACTGCTCAAACATGAAACTATAGAAGAGGTTGCTGGTACTTCATGTTCACTGCTCAAACATGAAACTATAGAAGAGGACTGGGCAGATCCGGGGAAGGGAGGGGAGGAGGGGAGGAGGAGGGGAGCTCACGGGGTGGTGGTGCTCGGCGACAGTGGTGTGGACGGGCGGCGTCCGGGCGGCGGGTCGCGTCGAGCGGCGCGCTGGGCGGGTCGAGGTGGGGCAGTGGCGGCAGGGCGGGTCGAGGCGGTGGGGCACCGTCGAGGTGGGGCAGCAGCGTCTGGGCGGGTCGAGGCGGCGCTGGGCGGCGGGCAGCGCCGAGGCGCGCTGGGCGGCGTCCAGGCGGGTCGCGTCGCGTCGAGGCGGCGAGTGGGCGTCGGGTCGTCGCCGAGGCGGCGCTGGGCGGCGTCTGGGCGAGGTCGCGTCGAGGCGGCGGGCAGCGTCGAGGTGGCGGGGATGGTGGCGTCGAGGAGGCGGGCGAGGGAGAGGGAAGGCGAGGAGAGGCGAGGGAGGAGAGGGCGAGGCGAGGAGAGGCGGAGAGGCAGGGCGGCGGCGGTGGAGCGGGCGCGGGCACAATACTAATGGCGCACCACCCCTCGGTGCGCCATAAGTACATCCATACTAATGGCGCACCTCACCGTGGTGCGCCATTAGTATTTTTTTTTATTTCAACTCGAGCCAACAGGTTATGTACCACCAGAACTGATCCACATCAAGTCCCCTCTACTAGCTCGGTGGTCAGCAGCCACTTCTCACACGGGAGGTCTGGGTTCGACTCCCAGGCTCCACAAATTTTTTTTAGCATTTAAAAAGCTGTTTGATACTTATTTGTGTTTAAATATGTTCAAACTTGTTTAAATAATAACAGTAATATTTTTTTATAAGACAGTAGCATTTAAAAATCTGTTTGATACTTATTTCTTTTATAAGACGGTGCGTGGGGTGCGGTGGGTCGGCGGCGGCGGTTGAGTAGGGGAATCGAGGGTGCGGGGGGTCGGCGGCGGCAGCCGATGGACTGGGAGGTGCTCGGCGGCGAGGGGGACCGGATCTGGCGAGGTGGGATAGCGATCGAGATGGAGGGGGATCGAGATCGAGTGTCCATGAAATTTAAAATATTCATGATAGTTCAAAAGTACCCATGAAATACAATCGAGAAATGAAGGCTACGATTTAAATACAATCGATCTTAGCTAGCTATCTGTTCACAATCTTCTTGCCCTTCTTTTTCGCAAATGGAGTTCTTACGTGGAGCGGACGTCCTTTAGGTAGGGTGGTCCTGCTTCTTCTTGTGGTGTATGCTGCTACTTCATCATCGTCGTCATGTTCGATCCTCGGTCGCCGTACTTATCGAAGTCTTGCTCATTGGCTACTCCATCCATTCCGATGATCTTCCTTTTGCCTCTCCTCACGACAACACGACCGGGCTTTGGCGGGTCGGTAATGAAGAAGCATTGGTCCACTTGGGAAGCCAGTACCCATGGCTCATTTTTGCGGTGACGTTGCGCCCATGATCTTGGATTTGGCCGGGTATAACCATGGTGGTGAAATACGGTCTTCTTTTATAGCGTTCTTGGCCCATCGACACGGAACATGGGACCTTCTCTCCGGCAGTAGCTCAGCTCCCAGATCTCCTCGATCCTTCCGTAGTATCTGTCCTTGTCGTTACGGTGTAGGATTCCATCGTTACCCGGAGTTCGATAACCATCGCTCTTCATGTCCTTGGCCTCGGTGTAGAATGTGTAGCCGTTGATATCGTGCGCCTCATAGGTCATCAGGTTGTGCTCGGCGCCTGTGACAAAGGCGAATATGAGTTGTTCTTCGCGGAAGAATCCTCATGTAAAGGGTGCGACGAAGCTTCTGCTTGAACCAACGCGTGAAACATGAGTTGTGCTCTTTGAGTGTATCTCCGTCCGTCCTCTGTTGGCCTCGGTCATTGTCGTCTTTTTAATAAAGGTTTTGTGCTCTACCACCCAAGGATCGACCACGTCTATGTGTTGTAGCGCGACTAGGTTTGCTCTTTCAAAGTCGGCGAGTCGACCCTCGAAGTCGACATGCATTTCGCGGCGACCCTCACGGTGACCCCATCCAGCGAGCCTGCCGAGGTGCCTGTTGACGGGCAGACCAACGGGGTTCTCGATGCCTAGATAATTCGTGCAGTAGGAGATGCACTCTTCGGTCAGAAAGCCCCTGGCTATGCTTCCTTATGGACGTGACATGTTGCGAACGTATCCTTTGATGACACCATTCATCCTTTCGAACGGCATCATGCTGTGCAGGAGCGTCGGCCCGAGTTGGATGATATCCTCCACTATATGGACCAGCAGATGCACCATAACGTCGAAGAATGCGGGCGGGAAGTACATCTCAAGCTCGCATAGTATCACCACGATCTCTTCCTGTAGCCTTCTGAGTTGCCTCACGCCAATCGACTTCCGAGAGATGACGTCGAAGAAGTTGCATAGGCCAAATAGCATTTCACGGACGTGCGCGTCCATGATCCCCTGGATTACAAGCCGGAAGTATCTGCGTCATCGACGCGTGACGGTCGTGAGACTTCATCCGCTGAACTTCGCTTCGCTGGGTCTAGGTATCTGCTTATCTTCCCAGCGTAACCAGAAGGAAGTTTTACTCCTAGGAGGCAGGTGAAAAACTGCTCGATCTCCTCCTGACTTAGAGTGAAGCACGCGGGAGGGTAGTCATTTCCGGTCTTCTTGGCCTTTTGCCTTTGCGACGACTTTCGTGTCCTGCTTCGCCATCATCATCATCATCATCATCATCATATATAGCGTGAAGCTCCTGCCTGATGCCCATTGATTTCAAGTCTGCCCTTGCTTTCGGCCCATCTTTGGTCCTCTCTGGCATGTTGAGCAGGGTACCAAGCAGACTCTCGCACACGTTCTTCGTGATATGCATGACATCAAGGCTGTGAGGCACACGGTGGATCTTCCAGTACGGCAAGTCCCAGAAAACAGACCTCGTTTTCCATACCTTCAGCAGCGGCTCTGGCGCCTTTCGCTTCTTTCCCGGCTCTGGCGCCTTTTGCTTCTTTCCCGGCAGTGGGCAGTCTTTCCAATTTTTCAACAGCTTGTCTATTTCCTCGCCGCTCCTCGTACACGGAGTTTTGGGTTCGGTTTCACCATCGAACAGATCCTTGCGTTTCCTCCACGGGTCATCGTCGCGAAGCCACCTTCGATGTCCCATGAACACGGTTTTCGAAGACCCGGGATCTCTATCTAGCTGGCGATACGTTGTGTCATCCATGCACCTTACGCATCCAGAAAATCCGTGGACTACCTGCCCCGCGAGATATCCGTAACCGAGATAGTCGTGCACCGTCGTGAGCAGTGCGGCTCTCATAGGGAAATATTCTTTCTCTGCGGCGTCCCACGTATTGGCTGGCGTTTTCCACAGCGTGTCAAGCTCCTCTTTCAGCAGCCCCAGATACTGATTGATGTCGTTCCCTGGTTGTTTCGGCCCTTCAATTAGCATACTCATGTGAATGTACTTCCTCTTCATGCACAACCAGGGGAAGGTTGTACATCCACACAAACACAGGCCAGGTGCTATGTGTGCTTCTCACGGCTGCCAAGCGGATTGACTCCATCGGTGCTCACGCCCAGCATGATGTTCCTTGGATCGTTCCCAAATTCCGAGTCTTGAAGTTCAAAGCTTGCCTTTGGCTCGCATCCTTAGGGTGACTCAGCATCTTGTCTTTTTATCTATCTCCGGATCATTTGCGTCATCTTCTCGCTTCTTCTCCTCCCTATCCGCGTGCCAACGCAGGAGCTTTGCTACCTTAGGGTCCATGAAATAGCGCTGCAGACGAGGAGTGATCGGAAAGTACCACACCACTTTTCGAGGAGCTTTCTTCCTCTTCTTGTATCGAGTGGCGCCGCACACCGGACATATGGTAGACTCAGCGTGCTCGTCCCGATAAATGATGCAATTGTTCATGCACACATGGTATTTCACGTTCGGTAAATCGAGAGGACACACGATTTTCTTCGCCTCCTCAAACTGGTCGGGCACTTGTTCCCCTTGGGAAGGCGTTCGTGCGAATGACATGTTCTCGTCGAAGCATCGTCGGTCATTTTGTGTTTTACCTTCATCTCGAGCCATGGCGTTACTTTCAGCGGGTATCCTCGGGCCTGCATCCTTCATACAATGGAGTAACGCGTCTAACTCAAGTTGATCCATCTTGGCTTTCTCTCGGGGGCAGCTCTTGCGTTATCCGTGCGCTTGAGAAGCAGCTCTTGAATATGAGGGTCCTGCACCCAGCCCATCGATGGTCCAGCGTCGTGCGCTCCGCCGACATCATCATCTTCATGATCATGCCCGTCGCCTGCTCGGCATCTTCCTCATCATCATGTCCTGCATCTTCTACATGATGATCTGTGTACAACATCACGGTCGTGATCATCTCCCGGGATTCTTCGTCTTCTCGCCCGCCCGAGCCGCGGTGGTTGTCTTGCTGCCCTTCCTCATTTCTTGCCCGCCCGCATGGGCGACTTCGTAGTCATCTTCATCACCTTGCCACCGATAGCCATCCATGAAACCACGCACAGCAGGTGGTCCCGCACCTGCCGGAATCCGGGTCCGCAATAAGGCTCTTGACTTGCATCTTCGACACGGACATCTTATCTCCGTCTCGTTCTTTTGAAGCATCTCGGCCTTCGCGGACCTCAAAAACCTATTCACGATGCCTTCGGTCATCGTGCGGACCATGGTGCGCTGCGGGTAGAGCAAAAGCGATATTTTAGAACCAAACAAAAATTTGGCATGACTTTCCCTAAAAATAGGACCAAAAGAATGCTTAATGCCAAAATTCTCGCTTGAAACGGAAATGAATCAACATTCCGGCAAAATATTGGCAACTATCGCATTTCAAATACGGTACACCTCCAAACACAAACACATATGCAACACCACAAACATATGCAACACCACGAACATACATAGATCTAGCTAGGCCGTAAAAAGTGCATGTGCACATTGTTGTAGGGAGAACAACCTAAATATAGCTTCCCCCCTTACTTACCTATTAAAACAAGGTAATTTAACCACTTAATTTGAATGAATCTATGGTGGAAATGAGGT
This sequence comes from Aegilops longissima, assembly GCA_021605205.1. Classification (NCBI taxonomy): domain Eukaryota; kingdom Viridiplantae; phylum Streptophyta; class Magnoliopsida; order Poales; family Poaceae; genus Aegilops; species Aegilops longissima. The sequence goes on from CM038681.1 coordinate 619,569,036, forward strand.
GAAAAAGAGGAGGCACTCGAGACAAGGAGGAGGTGGAGAGAATGAAGTCGGGAGAAAGTGAGTGTGTGGGTAGGAGAGGCTGTCCCAAATATCTTGTTGCTGCCCACTTACTAATGGCGCACCTCTTGCATGGTGCGCCATTAGTAGTTACAACTACTAATGGCGCACCTAAGCAGGATCGCCATTAGTATGTTTGGATAGGCGCACTAGTTCAAAAAAAATTCTATACTAATGGCGCACCCACTGCAGTGCGCCATTAGTAGTTACAACTACTAATGGCGCACTTGGGCAGGATCGCCATTAGTATGCTTGGACAGGCGCACTAGTTAAAAAAAATTGATACTAATGGCGCACCCTTTGCATGGTGCGCCATTAGTAGTTTAAACTCTAATGGCGCATCAGAAGGTGGTGCGCCATTAGTATATACTAATGGCGCACCATCTTTCTGGTGCGCCATTAGTGTCAATCCCATCTATAGCCCTTTTTCTAGTAGTGCGAGGTTTCCACTAACGGCCCCGAACGATGTGTGCAGGGTTCCCGAGACACCAAACGGGCGAATCGGTACACCGGGCCACGTGCCTACCGCAACACAGCCCACCCCTATGGTCAGCGCTGCGTGCGGCCCCCAGCATACTACAAACACCAGAAACTACTTGCAACTCCTGGACAGAGGACGAGAGGGGTTGGTAAGTCGAGCGGGGTCATATTTCAGGGCCCAACGTGTGGTAGTAGCTGATCTTAAATCACACATACAGATCTCAGTTCTTAGGGACGGCCTCAATGAAACAACCCACCATGTACTCCTACATGGCCTCTCAACGATTCCTTTACCAAATCATATTCAACACTTTCACTCTCGAAACCGACACAACCTTTCACTCTAGTTCATCATCCCGATGAGCCAGACCTGACACAACTCTAAGCATAGCAAGCATAGCATGGTAGGAAACACAAACATGGCTCAATCAACTCCTACACATACTAGTGGGTTTCATCTAGTTACTGTGGCAATGACAGGTCATGCAAAGGAAGTGGGTTCAACTACCGCAACACACAACAGTTTGAATCACGTTGTCTTAATGCAGTAAACAAGAGCAGAAGCGAGAACATGGGTTTGTATCAGAATGATCAATGGGTTGCTTGCCTGATGTAGTGGTAGTAGGATACTGCCCTTCAGACGGATATTCGGGGTTATCCTCGGAGGCAGAACCTATCACGAAAGGCACACCGAACATAATCAACACATGACGATATGCAACAATATGATGCATGCTATGACATGGCATTATGAATGTGTCTTAGCCTAATGCAAGCTAGAAAAGTAAGGAATGAACTCATTTGAGTCAAAGATTCAAATGTTAGTTCATTTAACATGGCCATATTAGTGCATTATCTTATTTTGCTTAAACAGCAAGGTTAACTTGTTTCGTCATGCATGAAACCATTACCCAATGGATAGATTGAATTTTTCTGATCAAAATTCATATATAAAAATTTGCATTTGGAGTTATAGATTAATTTCTATGAATTTTTGAAGTTTGCAACAATTTCTGGAATTTCCTGAATACAAATAAATCCAGAAATTAGTTATTGCGTCAGCAGTGCGTCAGGGTGACGTCAGTGGTCAACGGGGGCGTCCAGGTCAACCTGACCAGTGGGTCCCGCATGTCAATAGTTAATTTAACTAACTAACTTTAGTTAAACTAAACTGGGTTAATTAGCAGAGGGGGGCCCACTTAGTCAACTCCGTCAACGGGGTCAAACCCGCCGACGTTTAGCCGCCGGTGAAGCCAGACGCGGCAGCGAGAGTGTGTTTGTGCGTTCCGGTGAACAAATGGACGGCGGAGACCATCTACGTGTAGCCGGGGACAAGCCGCGGCGTTTGGTGGCGGTGGTTGAACTTGGGGTGGCAGAACGCCGCGGCGGCGAGCTAAGCGGTCGCCGAGTCGGGTGAAAGTGAACCCGAGGCTTGGGACACGGCGAGTGCGTGGAGTGGTGCTACAGATTCTCGGGATGTGGTGAAGTTAGTGGACAAGGTGGCGTGGCCAAAGGGTGGCGGAGTCACGTCGGCGACGAAGCTTCGGCGGTGGCGCTGCGTCGGTGATGCTTCATGCGGCAGCTACGGTGCACGGGAAGGCAAACGGAGAGGATGGGGAGGTAGCTGGGCTCACGGCGAGTACGGCGAAGCAGTCGGCGAGGTCGGGGACGAGGTGATGCGGTGGCGACGGCGATGGGGATCTCCGGCGGTGATCGACGGAGACGGGTCGGTGAAGGTGTTGCAGGGCGTGCGAGCGCTCGGGGCTCGGCCTGCTCGATGTAGTCGACGACGGCGGAGCGAACGGGCACGGTGGTGCAGCACGGGGACGACGGAGGGCGCGACTACGTCGGCGGTGCGGCGGCAGGTGCGTCGGCCATGGTGCGGGAGAGCGAGGGAGAGAGGCAGGGGGCGAGTGAGGTGTCCACGGGGTCGGGGTGGCGACGTGGAGCCTGACCAGCGTCCAGGCGCGCAAAGCGGCAAGCTGCTGGCGTCGTGGCGAGCTCGCGCTCGCCGGCGTCAGCTCTGTGCCTGCGTGGCGAAGACGAAGCAGCTGGCTGGCATGGGCCAGCACAGTGCTGGGCCGCCAGGTGGGCCGGGGCTTGGGTTCGGCCAGGTAAGGGGTTTTTCCATTTGCTTCTGTTTTTTAATTATTTCTGTAGGTTTGTTGCATTTCTAAAAATACCTAGGCAACTCCAAAAATCACCAAACTGCACATGGTCCCTAGTTGGAATATATCCAGCATGGAGCATTTTAGTTTGGAGTTATTTGAGCATTTAAAATATTTTATATCATTTAAATGCCCAAACTCAAATAGCTAAAGTTTTAATCCAGTGACCTTAGAGTGACCTAGAAATTTGTGCATCACTTCTAACAGTGGTTTAGGACCAAGGCAGAGGTGATGAACATTTTTATAGGGCATTTCAGGTTCATTGAAAATATTTTTAGTAAACCCTAGTTGAATTCAAAGGGGTTCTGGGGGTTCTGTCTTCCCCAATTCAAGTTTCTGATGAAAGGTAAACATGATGCAACACTCTAATGCATGGACTAGCTAGGATGTGACAACTCACCCCTACTCAAAAGAATCTCGTCCCGAGATTTAGGGTCCGTCGGGAAGAAGGTGGGATACTCAAGTCGAAGGCGATCCTCCCTTTCCCAAGTTGCTTCTTGCTCGGAGTGGTGTGACCATTGAACTTTGAGAAACTTGATATTCAAGCGTCGAGTGGTGCGCTCGGCTTGATCAAGGATCTGAGCGGGATATTCTCGATAATTGAGATTATCTTGGAGATCAAGCGTTTCGTGGTCTACTCCACAGATAGGATCCGAGAAGCAACGCTTGAGTTGAGAGACGTGGAAGACATCATGAACTCTGGAAAGATGCGGAGGTAGCTCCAACTAGTAGGCAACTTCCCCTCGTTTGGCAAGAATGCGAAAGGGTCCAATGTAACGAGGAGCCAACTTGCCTTTGATACCGAATCGATGGGTTCCTTTTAAAGGTGTAACCCGAAGGTAAGCCTTCTCGCCAACTTCATAAGTCATAGGCTTATGTTTGCGGTCATAATGCGAAATGTTTGTTGCATTTCTTAAAATACCTAGGCAACTCCAAAAATCACCAAATTGCACATGGTCCCTAGTTGGAATATATCCAGCATGGAGCATTTTAGTTTGGAGTTATTTGAGCATTTGAAATATTTTATATCATTTAAATGCCCAAACTCAAATAGCTAAAGTTTTAATCCAGTGACCTTAGAGTGACCTAGAAATTTGTGCATCACTTCTAACAGTGGTTTAGGACCAAGGCAGAGGTGATGAACATTTTTATAGGGCATTTCAGGTTCATTGAAAATATTTTTAGTAAACCCTGGTTGAATTCAAAGGGGTTTTGGGGGTTCTGTCTTCCCCAATTCAAGTTTCTGATGAAAGGTAAACATGATGCAACACTCTAATGCATGGACTAGCTAGGATGTGACAGTGCCAAAGTTTCTGGGCGGGGGGAGGCGGCGGATCCCATCTAAGGCGGCGGGGGCGGCCCTTCTCATGCGATCCAACGGCGGCGGCTAGGACGGAGATTCCAGGCTGTCTTGGCGGGGTTCGAGCACCATCGCCGGCGGAGCGGCGGCCCTGCATGGACGGCGGCGGTGGAAGCGCCCCATCCGGCGAGGTGGGCTGTCCTGCTCGTGATGGTGTCGACGGGTACTGCGGATCCAACGCCCCGTTTGGATCCGTCACGGGGAGGCCTTTCGCCGACCGGCAGCGCGTGGAGGGACCGGTGAGGAGATGCCGGATCTCCGCCGGAGTACCGACGGCAACATACGTCTTCGTGCCGAGGTTCCGCTCGGTTCCAGCCAGCCATGAGGTCGGGAAGACGTGGCTTCCGGTGAAAATCGCGCCAGACTGCGGTCTTGGCGGACGATGGCGGCGTCTCAGACGTCATTTCTGGAGGCATCGTCGTTGCAGGTCTCATCAACCTGATCGGGAAGTTCCGGGGGAAACCCTAGATCTGGGTCTACCGGATCGGACGATGACGGTGCTATCGGTATCGTTCTCCCTCCTGGGGGCATCGTTTTGGAGCGAGTGCTGGTTGGAGGGGACAAGAGGAGGAGCGGTGTTTCATCTGCTCCATTGATGACGGCGGATCTCGGCGGCGTGGCGCAATGGAGACTCGGCGCCTGATGAGCGGAGATGGACTCGCGCAGGAGGGTGACGCTGCCTGGCGTCATGGTGGCGTCGGCGGCAGTTGGACCGGCCAAGGTTGATGCAGCAGTACAACTCTGAAGATGGATTCATGGCAGGTGGCTGCGGGGTCCTGGTTGAGAAGCACGCCAGACTAGTGGATGCCCATACCCGGCAGGCGTCCTGAGTAGGACCTCAAGTCTTTAGATGTTTAGGTTTGGCTGCGTGGTTTGTTTGGTATTAGGCCCAGACTTTCAGCGCCCTACATCAACTGGATAGGGATAGCGACGGTTGTTGCTTAGTTTGATGGCTTTAGACTTATTGTTGTATGACTCTGTACGGTCTTATGTCAACAATTAATAGAGTGGCCGTATGCATCGTCCGGATGCAGAAGCCGGGAGTCGTCCTTCTTTTCTAAAAAAGAACATTTTCTTGCCTAACTTGCTCGGCAGGTTAGGCATTTCGTACCCACCTTTATTTTTTATGAGTAAAAAAAAGGCGGATACGAAATGCCTAACCTATTATCCTGCTCTCTCAAAGAGCAATGATCCAATAGAACAGAGACATTGAGTTAGAATTATTACCTACTGAGGACCCGTGAGGGCCGCAATGATCCAGTATACGAGGCTCTGGAAGATGGCGTCCAGCAGCCCATAGCTAAAAAATAGCAGAAATGGGCCGGCGTACCGGCGTCCATCCTTGAAATCGATGAGGTCCTCCCACTTCCCGTCCTTGTACCTGAGTTGGTTGGCGAGGCCTCCTTCCCAGATGGCGGTGCCGAGTATGGCGATGATAATCACCCCAATGAAGCCCCTCTTCCTCCGGCTAGCAAACCCAAAGTCGAGGAAGTAACCGATGCCGGCGGAGCCGATCATCCGTGCACCCCAGTAGGATACATTGTTAAGGCCCTGGGTGCGGAGCGTGAAGAGGATGCCGTTGACGTTATTGAACTGGTAGGTGTAGAAGAAGTTGCTGTCCCAAGCAGCGGGGAGCACAAGAAGCATCTTCCAGTTGGTGAAGAGCTTAAGGATCTCAGCACCCTCACTAGCCAAGGAGGAGTAGGCTACCCCGGCGACCTTACTCCCATCGTCACGAACGATCTTGCTAGGCGGTAGAATGAGAAGGGCGAGCACGCTGCCGAGGAGCATGAACGCCATGAAAGCGACGTAGGTGCCACCGTTGACGCTACCGGCATCGCTGCCACGGTCGTAGTTGAGGGAGAATGGGAAGAGCCCCCCAAAGACGCCTCCAAAATTGTAGAGGCACCAGAAGATGGAGATGTAGGTGCCGCGCCGGTTCGGAGGCGGGTAGGCGGTTATGATTGCACCCTGGGCAGCCCAGAGGAGGCCTGCACCAGCGCCGAGGATGGCCCCTGCGGCAATGGGGAAGGCCATGGAGCGGCGGTGGTTGTAGTAGAGGAAGGAGGCGTTGCAGAGCGGATATGTGAGAGCGCCGAGGAGGAGGGTGGTGCGTGGGCCCAATAGGTTGTGAGCCGCGCCACCCAAGATGCCGAAGACGGCGAAGCAGGCATAGAGGGCGGTGTTGGCGTTGTCGGCGACAGTGTGGTCAACCTGGCCGCCACTGCCGATGCCGGAGAGGGTGTTGAACATGTTAGGACTAAGCCACGCCATGGTGGTGACCATGAGTATGTGCTCGTGTGTGTGATCTATGTGCATGGGTGTGCGTGTGTACTCGTGGTATGCGTGGGGTGGTGGTCAGCACGTGAGCTAGCTAGATGGGCATGCATGCATGTATTAGGGCATGTACAATGGTTGATAAGATAGTCTTATCTTAAGTTTTGCATGTAAATTAGAGATGACAAAAAAACATGTCTATAATGGGTCATCTCATCTCTTAGCCTTATCTTCAATAATTAGTTGTTCCTAAAAATATGGTGAGACAAATTGTGCTAAGAGATCATCTCTTATCTTCTCCTAAATAAGATAAGACAAGACTTCTCTTATGATTTCTCTCTCCTCCACCTCATCATTTATCCTATGTGGCGCTTTTAAGATAGAACCATTGTACATGCCCTTAGTTGCGGTGTTTAGCAGGTTGTTAGCAGTGGCCGGTGGAGATGGCCGCGTCAAGCGCCTAGCGCGTGTAGCGTGCATGGCCGGACTGATCGTTTGCATGCAGCGGATAGCTAGCTGGAGAAATCGTGGGCGTTGCGTTTGCCGTAGGACTACAAAGCTGCCGTCGTGGGTGTGTGTTTGTACTGAGTTGAGCACCATGTAGACATTGCAAAGAGAAAAATAGATTCGGGCGTTCGTGCGCCGACCGAAAAATCTCGTGTCTTGTGTCTTCTTCTTCCTCTAGCCGAGAGTGAGAGAGGGCTACGGTTCCATCATTTGGTATCATGAGCTTGGTGTCTTGGGCGTGCTTGCCGTGCCGGAGGCGTGGCAGCGATGGCGGCGCTCGCCGGCAGCTACGCGATGGAGCTCCGGGCCGTGTGTCGGCCTATGGAGGTGGGCGGCGCTGTGGCTGCCATGGCGCATGGCGGAGGCGGCGGGCAGTGACGTCGTACGTGTGGCGACCGCGGAGGCCGCCGAGGCGCTTCGTGGTGGCGCCGCGGCGCAGCACGGCATGGCGGCATGGAGGCCGCGGCGGTGCAGGGCAATAAGACGCGGCGGCGAGCCGGGCGCGATCGGTGCGTGTTATGGGTGCGCACTGGACGCGTCGGGCGCGTCGGGACCGCGGGAGTGGACCGCGTCAAGGGGCTAAACCTGGTTGCGCAGATCGCGTACGTGCGCGGCGGGAGCGCGGGCCGGGAGCGCGGGGACGTGTGGAGTGCGCGCGAAGGGCACGGCGGTCGCGGAGATGAGGAGGTCGCGAAGGACCTGCATGGTGGCGCAGAGGTCGCTACGGCTCGGGGCGACAACCGTGGAAGGTGCGTGGCACGTAGGCGCGGCGTGGCGGCTGCCATGTCGGACACGGAGGCGACGTGCGGGACGCACTGGTGCGGTCGGGCTCGTCGGGCGCGTCGGGTGCGCGCGGGACGTACGAGGCGCGGAGGGACGCCAGGCTTGTGTCGCCGATGGAGATGGAGCTCGGCGTATGTCGTCGGGGTCGTGACGGAGCACGGTGCGACCGGCGTCAGTGCGCCAGGTCGGGTCCGTGGCGGTGCGACCGGCGTCGATGCGCCGGGTCGGGTCCGCGGGCTGGGTCAGGCCAACTCCACCGCAGAACCCCATCTTGTCCGGTTTTGTCCGTATGGGGCAAAATCTGGCCCAGCGGGCACACCCAAACGGACAAGCACGTCCGTTCGCGTCCGTTTTTGTCTGCCTCAACCCCAAACCTAGACCAAAATTGAGCCATGAATGCTCCCGAACGGACAGAAAACGGACGCTTTTCTCCTCCCTCTCGTCCGCTCCCATCCGCCCATGTCCGCCCTCTGGCCCACGAATCAGTGAGAGACGGGCAGGCCAGCCCGGCCGGCTGTGGCGCTGGGGCTCAGCCAGCCCGTCTGGCGTGGCGCGGGCGCTGGCGCTGGGCGCGGCGCGCCAGCCCGGCCGGCGCAGGCGTGGCGCTGGCGCAGCAGCGGCCCGGCTGGGCCTGTGGCGCTGGCGCGCGCAGGCGCGCGTGGCGTGGTGATGGCGCGGCCAGCCGGGCGCGGCGTGAGGGTTCGCCAGCCAGCGCAGGGCCGCCACCAGCCAGCCGCTGGGCGCGACAGCCTGTCTGCGTGGCCAGCGCTGGGCGGGCCAGCCAGCTGCCGTGGCACGGGCGCGGGCGCAGGGCGCGCTGGCGGCGGCGCTGGATGGGCGCCCGGCTTCTGTGGGCGCGCCTGCCCATCCGGCAGCTGGCGCGCGGCGCGGGGCGCGGCTGCCAGCCCGGCCGGGCGAGGCGCGGTCGTGGGCGCAGGCCAGCACGGCCGGGGCAGGCGTGGTCGCGGGCGCAGGCCACGCACGGCCGGCGCGGTGCGGGGCAGCGGCCAGGCGGCGGACGCGGGTGCGGCGGCCCGCCCGCGCTGGCGCTGGGCGCTGCCAGCCAGCGCGGGGCGCAGCCAGCCCGTCGTGGCGCGCCTGGCCAGCGCTGGCGCTGCTAGCCAGCGAGGCGCGCGAGGCCCGCAGGCGAGGGCGCGGCGTAGGCCAGCCAGCGCGCGCGAGGCGTCATAGCGAGTTCGGGGCGAGGCGGGACGGACCATTTTTGGGTGCCAGGGGCCTTCTGCGCGTTGGGCGTCGATGACCCATCCTCGTGTCCGCCCCCCGGACGTCCGCCAAATTCCACCCAAACGGACAAAAGCGGACGTTTGGATGGGGTCTAGCGGTGGAGTTGGCCTCACAGCCGTGACGACGGCAATGACAGGAGTTACAACAACTCCGGCGACGGCAAGGTCGTGGCTTAGGAGGAGAATGTTAGGACTAAGCCACGCCATGGTGATGACCATGAGTATGTGCTCGTGTGTGTGATCTGTGTGCATGGGTGTGCGTGTGTGCTCGTGGTATGCGTGGCGTGGTGGTCAGCACGTGAGCTAGCTAGATGGGCATGCATGCATGTATTAGTTGCGGTGTTTAGCAGGTTGTTAGCAGTGGCCGGTGGAGATGGCCGCGTCAAGCGCGTAGCGCGTGTAGCGTGCATGGCCGGGCTGATCGTTTGCATGCAGCGGATAGCTAGCTGGAAAAACGCGGGCGTTGCCTTTGCTGTAGGACTACAAAGCTGCCGTTGTGGGTGTGTGTTTGTACTGAATTGAGTACCATGTAGACATTGCAAAGAGAAAAATAGATTCGGGCGTTCATGCGCCCGTGGAGGCGTTCGTGCGCCGACCGAAAAATCTCGTGTCTTGTGTCTTCTTTTTCCTCTAGCCGAGAGTGAGAAAGGGCTACGGTTTCAACAGAACATGCCAGGGCAGCAAAAGCACACGAGGCCGATCAGGCACACCTGCACCAGTGGGGAGTTGGTGCGGAGGAGCCCACACTTCACCGGCGTCGGCGACGACCGATGCCCCTCTTCTACCACCTCCGGCTGCGGCGTCACAACCGCACCAGACATTTTTGGCCTTGTGCACCAGCAATTTTGATAAACCCTACCGTGCTCAAGATAAAGGGTACGGTTAGATTGATCTAGAACTTGGAGCTACGTAATGAGAGAACAGACTTCCATGGATGCAGCAAAACTATTCGTATGTATATATAGAGAGAAAGAGAAGCACACCCACAGAGTAGAAAAGTAAACGAATGGAAGAAAAAGCTAGGGAATGAAAGTAGATGCTGACTAGTCATGAGTCGTGATAGAATGCACTGGGTGGACTTGACTAAGTTTTGATTTACAAAGCTATTGATTTGTCTCAACAAGCAACACGCTATTTAGTTTTCGTTTTCACTTTCTTCTACATTGTTCGGTTATATTACTATTTTTTTAGGGGCGCACGTCACACTACTATTGACGGATGTATATTTCTACATCTAATCGCCGTGATATACATAATTGGTGGCTTGGAAGTAACGGATTTATTAAAGCAATAAAAATCACCTTTTCTACTTCATAACCATATTTTTGTTGGCAAAAGGTTTTCCACTAAACACGTATCGTTGAAAAGTAATAGCTGCTTGTTTCCAGAAATGTTCCTTACCACAAAAAACGTTGTTTGTTCCCATAATTGTTCTTTCCACAAAAGAGTTCCTTTTTCATTGTTCCTTCTTCACTAAAATATTATCTCTTTACAAAAAAGATGTTCCTTCTCCATACAAAATGTATTTTTTTCTTTGTAAAAAATTTACATTCACAAAAATTGTTCCCTTTAGAAAAAAGATGTCCCTTCAAATTGTTCCCTTCACAAAAGGATGTTTCTTCTTCAGAAAAAATTGTACCTTTTCTTCAAAAATTTCGTGTTAGATGTATATATATTAGATGTATATTGGATGAACTTTAACCCTCGTTAGTTAAGCCAAATTAACTAAATTTTCTAAAATTGTAGGTCATTTAGTTGAACTAAAAAAGGGGTCGTAAAATAGCCTAAATGTACAAATTTGGACCCATAGGATGGACAATTCTAGAAATAAACCTTCCACCAATGTGATCTTTGCGGATATATGCTCATCACAAGTGATGCTGTTTTAAGGTAACCACCTATGATAATGTTATCACTGACCAAGGTGATGCATTTCGAACAGGTTCTTTTTTAAGTAGTGTTCTTAGAAATATATTTTTTGTGGGTAGAAATATTTAATATTTAAGTTACTCATCTAGGTCCGTCAACTCTTAGTCTTACAACTGAAAATATCTGTGTACTACAGAGAATTGTATTTATATTTTTGTGGAGAATCAAATGTCTTTATCAAAGATATATGTTCTGCCCTCGCGAAAAAAGAAAGATATATGTTCTCGACAACTAGAATATCAGGGCTGAAGACTTGAATAATCTTACATGCCTTTTGTAGCCGTAACAATTCTAGAGACAGGTACAGCCACCCATTTCGAAGTGGAAGAGAAGATATTTTATCTCAATATAGCATTTTACGGAAGATTCGTCCTGCCCACCACAATATGACGTCCATTTCCTAAAAACAAAATGACGTCGTATTAACCCACGGACTTGGAGCTAAAGACTTGAATAGTCTTACTTGAGTCTTGAAGTCTATTAACCCATGGACACGTTTGCACAGTCGACTTGACTTTGTCCAGTAGATTCGCCGTGTCTCCACCATCACTCCATGTAGTTTCCATGGAGGCACGTTGTGCCTTTGGGCCTCACGTGGCCATTTGTGGATGACTAAATATCTATGGAATGCTGGTTATTTTTGCTACCTCAGCTGCTCAACAAAACGAGTGAACAAATTATTGATCCTCTTTTTTTTTGAAAAGGGGACTCCGCCTCTGCATCAAAGAGATGCATCGGCCAACTTATATAAATAAGCAAATAGGTTCAACAAAGATCTTGCAGTCTGAGCGACAGGGAAAAAAAGCTCACAAAGAGCACAACAAAGTAAGCAAACATGAGGCTACAACCGGCTGGTAAAAGAAAGATATGAAAACTAATTGCCTATCCTATTACATGACCGCCATCCAAACCGGTTGAAAATAGCCCGAGCTACCATCTCCCATCGGATAAATCCAGTAACCAAACGCTCCCTGGCCTCCGCCGGAGTGAGTAGCGACCACATACGGATCAACACAGTGGCTCGGACTACAAAAAATGAATATTTGTTGTTCTATTAAAAACCAAATCATTCCTGCAGTTCCAAACTGCCCACAATAAAGCACATACTTCTACGCGAATGTGTCTCGCTGTTTCGGGATCTATCCCGTTAAGCCACTTACCAATAACGTGCTAACATAATTCGGAGGAGTAATGTTAAACGTTATGTGAACCGACCGCCATAATGTTTTTACTAACGGGCAGTCAAGAAAGAGGTGTTTGATGGATTCATCCATATTACAAAAACTACATCTTGTAGGTCCTCTCCAGTTGCGCTTTACCAGGTTGTCCTTAGTTAAAATGACTTGTTTATGCACAAACCACATAAACACTTTAAGTTTCAAAGGAACGTTGACTTTTCAAACATGTTTGGAACTAGGAATAGAGTTAGAATTGATAACATCCATATACATGGATTTAACCGAAAACTCTCCATTCTTAGTAAGCTTCCAGTGCAACTGATCGGGCTGTTGAGAAAGCTGAACATCCATCAGTATACTCACAAGATGGATCCAGGTTTCCCAACGGCTGCCGGCAAGCGTCCTCCTGAAGTGAATATTGAGAGGGATGGACTGAAGCACTGATGCAACGGAATCATCCCGTCGTTGAACAATGCGATACAGGGACAGATATTGAAGCGCTAGGGGTGTTTCCCCTAGACACGTATCCTCCCAGAATCTCGTGGTGGTACCATTTCCGACTATAAACTTTGTCCTATTGAAAAAAAACCGATTTAACTCTTATCAGTCCTTTTCGGAAAGGCGAATCCGTCGGCCTCACTGTTACCTGGGACAAAGTTTCGGAGTGAAGGTACTTACTACGAAGAATCTGTGCCCATGTGGCCTCCGTTTCAACAGATAACTTATATAGCCACTTACTGAGAAGGCATCTGTTCTTTACTTCAAGATTCTCAATGCCAAGACCCCCTTGGTTTTTTGGTCTACAAATGATGTCCCATTTGGCTAGTCTGTATTTTTGCTTTAGTTTATCACTCTGCCAGAAGAATCGGGATCGATAGAAGTCCAGCCTTTTCCTAACTCCAACTGGAACCTCAAAAAAAGACAAGAGAAACATAGGCATACTCGTGAGAACCGAATTAATAAGAATTAATCGGCCTCCGTATGACATGAGCTTGCCCTTCCAGCAGCTCAGTTTCTTCTCAAATCGATCCTCAATGCACTTCCATTCTCTGGTTGTTAGCTTACGATGGTGAATTGGTATACCTAAATACGTAAAAGGTAAAGCCCCAATTCGCACCCAAACAATTGCCTATAAGCCTCTTGTTCCTCATTGGCTCTTCCAAAACAGAACAATTCGCTTTTATGAAAGTTAATCTTTAACCCGGTCAATTGTTCAGATAAGCATAACACCAGCTTCATGTTTCTCGCTTTTGCCAAGTCATGCTCCATAAAGATGATAGTATCATCGGCGTACTGTAGGATAGACACACCTCCATCAACTAGATGAGGCACCAAGCCACCTACCTGACCAGCCTCCTTAGCCCTTCCCATTATAATTGCCAACATGTCAACTACAATGTTGAACAAGATAGGAGATATCGGATCACCTTGTCTCAGGCCCTTATGTGTCTGGAAATAATGATCTATGTCATCATTCACATTAATTCCAATACTCCCTTTTTGCGTGAAAGATTCTACCTGGCGTTGCCAGGCTTGATCAAAATCTTTCATACGCCAGGCCTGTTGAAGGAAAGGCCATTTGACTTTATCGTACGCTTTCTCGAAATCCACCTTGAAAACAACTCCATCTAGTTTTTTCGTGTGAATTTCGTTGAGCGTTTCATGAAGGACCACAACCCCTTCTAGGATGTTTCTGTCCGGCATGAACGTAGTTTGGGAATGCTGCACCACAGAATGCGCAATCTGCGTGAGCCTATTAGTCCCTACCTTGGTGAAAATTTTGAAACTAGCGTTAAGAAGACAGATTGGCCTGAACTGCTCAATTCTCACAGCCTCTGTCTTCTTAGGAAGTAGAGTTATCGTTCCAAAATTCAGGTGAAACAACTGAAGCTGTCCAGAGAATAAATCATGGAACATCGGTATCAAATCCCCCTTAATAATATGCCAACACTTTTTATAGAACTCCGCCGGAAATCCATCCGCCCGGAATATATTATTTTTCATCTGTGAAATGGCTTCAAACACCTCTTTCTTCGAAAATGGGGCAGTCAAAATATCATTCTCTTCAGTAGCAAGCTGAGGAACATCCTCAATCCTTGACTCATCCAGGGATACACAATTATCCTCCGGAGGCCCAAACAACTGCTTGTAGTATTCGGTTATGTATAATTTTAGGTTTTCCTGTCCTAAAATCGACCCTTCGTCCTGCTCAAGCTGAAAGATTCTTTTCTTTCTGTGCTTGCCATTAGCGATCATGTGAAAGAATTGAGTGTTCGAGTCCCCCTGGACAACTTTGCGAACCTTAGCTTGCAGCTCCCACTTCAATTCCTCTTCACGGAGTAGTTCTTTCAATCTCATTTCCGCATCAATTTTAGCATGAAGCTCCGCAGTTTCTAGGATTGTGGACTCGGCTTTTAAATCTAGGGACTGAATAAGTGTAAGGAGCCTTTTCTTTTCAACCATATAAATCCCACTAAGATGTTTAGCCCACCCACGTAAGAAGCTTCTCAAGTGCCTAATCTTATTCTGCCATCGCTCAACGGAAGTCCGACCTCCTGTATCTTTAGTCCATTCCCTGGCTATCAGATCCAAGAAGCCTTCTCTTTCGAACCACGCCAATTCGGAAGAAAAAGTATTTTTGTTCCCCATATGTGTTGCCTCACTGGAGTCAACCAATAGGGGGTGTGGTCAGAGATTCCACGCGATAGAGCTTGGACTGTTACCAGGGGAAATTTCTGCTCCCATTCGACGCTCGCTAGGACTCGATCCAGTTTCTCAAACGTCGGGTTTGGCAAAGTATTAGCCCAAGTAAATTTTCTACCCGAAAGCTCTATCTCTCTCAGATCCAAGCTTTCAATGATAGCATTGAACATAAATAACCACCTGCCGTCAAAGTTATCATTGTTCTTATCCTCTCTCCTTCTAATAATGTTAAAGTCCCCCCCAACCAACCAAGATTGGAAGCTGCTCAGAGCCGCAGATTCGGACAAGATCTGCCAAAAACTCTGGTTTTAGTTCGGGCTGTGCGGCACCATATACCGCCACCAATGCCCAATTAAACCCATCGGCCTCTGATCTGACCCGAAACTTAACTGCGAAGTCTCCCATGACCATGCTTCTGACTTCCAGCAACTCACATCTAACCCCAAGTAAGATCCCACCTGATCTTCCTCTCGGAGGTAGGCAGTGCCAGTCGAAATCGACACCTCCCAATAAAGTATTTAGAAGCCGGGGAGAGAAATTGTCTCTGCCAGTTTCCGAGAGGGCGATAAAATCCAACCTATGTTCAATAGAAGCATCTGCAAGAAACCTTCTTTTAGCCAAGTCTTTCAGACCTCTGCTATTCCAAAATATTCCTCTCATATTTCATCATGAATTATTTAGTGGTACCGATCCTAGCACTTCTACGTACCATCGAAGTGGGATAAATCTTCCGCTTCCACTTGCGTTTAGGTTTGTTTTGATCATCCACCCGGTCCTCACAACCGGGCTCCATGGACCTAACTACCTCAGCCTCGACAGGATCATCCTCTTCTTCTGTCTCGGGAAGGGATGGTGCAAGATCCGCACAGAAGTATTCGAGAACCCTGACTCCCAACGCATCTATGTCAGAATCATTCATGGGTTTGACCACTGCTAAGTTTTGAATCATCTCTAAAGCGCGCTCCGCTTCAAGATCCAGGATATCGTTTACGAAATTTGAAATTTGGCTAGCATTACTACCAAGTGAAACTCCTAACTGATTTGCATTATGAATAATCTCATCATTGGTAAAATGCAAAATGGAATTGAAAGTGTTGACCGATATACCAGTAGTGACCTCAATGCCACGAAGTTTGGCCGCCCGCATAGCGCACCGCTGTTGTATGTCATCAACCTCCGGCTGATCCTGGAGGCGGCAGCTCATCCGTCGCCCCTCGGAAATAGGATCCGGAATCCCTCCAAAAGCGATGATATCCTCCCGAGAAGCCCTGTTCTGGGTGCGGCCTCCAGCCCCACCCCCAACAGATAGCGGAGTAGCACCACGCGCCGGTGAGAACCCCTCGACCCCGTCGATGTCAGCCAGCATCTGGCGTCCTGGGCCGCGACGGAGGGTGCCCCCACCAAAGGCGCGCTGGGTGGGGTGAGTAGTTGGGCCGCCTGCCCACACTACCTACCTGACTCGGCCCTCTAGCAGAAGGGCGGCGTCGCCTGGAGCGGCACCTGCCTCTCAGTGCACGTCCGCGTGCTTCCAGGACCCACAGAAGCCGAAGGCGCGGCCACTCTGGCCACCACCAGAGAGGAAGGAGCCGAGGCCACCTGCCCGGGACCCCCTCTCATTGCCGCAACCGAGATCACCCGAGGAGAAACAACGGTCCGAGTGGGAGAACAAGGGGCCACCTGCCCAGGATCCTCCTCCCCCCTCTCTTGACCAAAGGCGTCTCAGCGCCAATCGCATTGAATCCCCCATCCACGGATCCGTGCACAGCAGCAAAATCCAGTGCAGGCAGTGTGCGCTCAAGCAGATCACCAGACTCCACCCGGTCGCTCCAAAGTCTGGGAGGGGCAGAAGCAGGCTCAGACGGCCCAAATCTGAGAGTGTTCATCGGCACCGAAGAAGATGGTGCCGCCCTGGCCCCGGACTTCTGTGGGGCGGACTCCAAGCCGTTGGACAACTGTCGCCCAACATCGTCCACTCGCGCCTCCTTAGAGCCAGAACCCTCATCCTCATCCTGCATATCCACATCAGTCCCAGCCATAGCCTCAGCAAATAGCTCGGTATCCTCAAACTCAATCTCGAGGTCGAAAATCTGGCTCCGATATGTCCACTTAACCACATCTGGCACGAAGTCAATATCCAAGACCCTCACCAGCAGTCGGGCCACCCCGTGATCTCGGGTAAAAGCCATATCCACTCTCTCAGTTTTCCCGACCAAATGCCCAAGCTAGCAGCAACCCGAGCATCCTGCAACGGCTTCGAAGGGGCCCCCAAGAAGCGAAGCCAAACCTGAGTAAGAGGCTTGCCCTGTGGCTCAACCCTTTTCCACTCATGAAACTCAAGGATGCACTCAGTCCCAGGCACTCTGAACAGCCGAAAACTCAAAAGTCGCTGCAAGTCCTCAACAGAATGGAAATCAACCTTATACATGTTAGCCTTGAGACTGATAAGCTCCCACTGAAAATCTCCAGGAGCTAACTCCTTAAGCCTCTGCACAATCTGAGCCTCCGACACCTCACCTTTGGTGACTTTGACAACCCCAGTGGTCAGGCTCTGTGTCTCCTCTCGGATCTCTCTCGCACTCGGAGACTCAAAGAACATTAACTCAGCACAATACACCCCATAGATAGTAATACTCGGCATCTGGTCACGCAGAATCGGGCACTCCCCTGTATCATGTGCTGGCTTGAGGCAAGTATCACATAACTTGGTCACACATTCAACAATAAAGTGGCCCTTCTCACCACAGCGATAACACAACATCTTCTACTTCTTACGAGCCCACTTGGAGGCTCTATCCTTATCTGACCTGTCAGCAGCCTCGATCGAGCCCGCCACCGTGGTCTCGGTCCCTGGCATCTCAGCATTGGCCAACGCCGTCACCACGTCCATAGCCTGACCGGACTACTCTGGCGTAACCGACTCCGTAGAAACCGTCGGCTCAACAACCACAACTGGAGGAGGCTGACGGTGATGGTACCGACCACCATGATCACCACGATGACCGCGATAGCCACCTCTCTGCCGATAGTCTGGGCCATTTGCCCCCTCAACAAAGCCGCCCGGAGGGCCGTAAAAAGGTCGCTCGGCTGTTCCATCGCTTTGCCAAGCATATCCATGGCCGCCTCCTGCCGACCACGAGCCACGATGTTGGCCAACTCCATAAGCATTGTAGCCGTCGTCACCCCATTGTCCCCGAGGCGGACCATTAGCACCATTGTTTGTCGGACCACGAGCCACACCCGCACCTCCATCCCCCACGCTATCATGTTGAGGCGGTACATGAGACTGCACCGGCACATGCCGTTTTTGCGGCGGCCTAACGACGTAGTGAGGCGTGGCGCAGCCCGGGGCTGCTGCCCATTGGTGAGCACAGGAGCGGTGAGGAATGGACTGTACTTCCGGCGGCGGCGGCCTCGGCCTGGAGCGAGAGAGCCCGCTCGCGGCGATCCACAGTGCCGAGCCCATGCGCCGGTGGCCCTTGGCGCAGCACCCGGCCCGTGGCGGCCAGCTGCCGAACCTGTCTTTGGCGGCCTCGGCCCGAGCTGCCCACCACCACGACCCGCGGCAGCCAGCGCGGCTCCAGCGGCCGCCAGAGGTCGAACTCCCGACGGAGCCACAGCTCCATGCCCAGCCCCCACAGCCGGCGGCGCAGCACCGCCACGACCCGCTCCGGCGGCCACCGGAGGATTCTTCCCCGGCGGAGCACCGGCCCCACGACCTGCCATGGCCGCAAGGGGGGAACACGTCTCGCACGGCCCGAACCACACGATGGAAATCCCGGCTTAGCACCACGACGAGAAACCCTAATTGGCGGCGAAGAAGAACGAGACGAAGAGCGATCACTCGATCGCGTGAATGCGTCGGCGCAATCGGTATAGGTGGCGTCCGGTTTAGCCTAGGCCTCATACCCAGCTAACCCCGGCCCACTCCGATGCGGCCCACTCACTTTACACCAGCCCAACACAGCCCAAGATAGATTTCAAGCGGGCGCTTTCGAGCCGCGCGACCCGATCTCTGGATTGCGGCATTGGCCTTTGATGCGCCGCGACCCCGACCGGCCACCGCCCGGCACCCCTTATTTCTCCTGTGAACCACATTCCAAGGCTCCGGACGAATCATGTGGAAAAGAGTTAGGTTTGGAAGACATACCTTAGGGAGGGGGCCCTTCCATGGCCTGTTCGCCATCGCCGCCGTCCTCCGGTGAACGACGCGCCGAGTCATCTCCTTCTTCTCCCCTGCGTGAAGCCCGTCCTAGCCGGATCGTCCATGGGCAACACTTTGTCAATAGTCATCGCCACTTCATCTTCATCGTATTCGGCGTTGAAAAACTCGCAGATGAGGTCCGACGGCGTCGGCGACGGCGGCGCCGGCGAGCCATCTCCGTCCACCTCCCCATCCGCATCATCATCGTCGGCGTCGGCGTCGGCCAGCGCCCAGAAACGACCCCGAACCCGGCGCCGACAAGAGGGTGAGGGCGGCGTGCCCGCAGTCGCCTCCCTCATCAGGGGGAGTTGAAAGTTACTCCTGGCCCTTGTTCTTTCTTTCACAGAGTAGACCCTCTGCATTAATTATTGATCCTCTGTAAAGGACTATTATTCCGCGCTTGGCATCAGGGCATTGTAATACGGTATTTCATTTACAGGTGCACACAGCAGAACCCCTCATCGCACATGGTGGTTTGGCACGTCGCAACCGGCCTGTTGTCGATGTGAAGGTCAGATCACAAACGGTTGCCCGCCCATTTTCAGTGTGCTCCATCACAAATGGATATAGTGTCAAATCTCCGTTTGCAATGAAGTTTCACACTGGAAATGAGTCACAAAACGCCATTAGTGTTAGGTATCTGGTGCACAAGGTCTACATTGCTTAGTCATATACAATGTGTCTCACATTGCACAACGCTTATGGTGTCAAGTGCAATTAACATCCAACAAATATTCTAGCAACACATGAGATATATTACCACGTACGCTCACAACAAACACAGATTCTAGTAGTAGTACACTATACGGAAATTCAATTCGGCTCTTGGGAGCATATGCTCCTGCGCATCAATTTTTTTTTTAAATAGATGGGTTCATTGTCATACTCAAATGCTACCTACAAATTTTTAGGTGGAAGATTAAGACTTTTGACCTATACTGTTAGATAATAACGAGAATAAACGAGACAGAGAGACACGGATTTTTACGTGGAAACCCTTGCGGGACAAAACCACAAGAACGCACGAAGGCGTATCACTATAATTGGGAGGAGTATTACATTACACGAGAGGACAAACCCTTTACGTGCTAATCTGGTGGAGATCTCTCTCATCTATTCTATGACTAGCTGGTACTATATAAAGGGGCAAACAACTCTCTTTCTTGATGGACACGAAACAGAGTTGTAGTCATGCTACGTCTAGCACGGTTGGCATGCCGTAGTCCGGTAGGACTCCATCCGTAGTACAACACTTGTTGGGATTCGGAACACAATAAAATAACACTCCACCTTGAGACGAAATCCCTTACAATAATCATAGATAGCATCAACTCCCCAATTAAAGTCATCACAAGTAAACCTTGTGCCTGGAAACGTCCATAGGACAAATAAACTTCTCATGAAGTCATATTGAGCAAATCAATCAGTAGGTCGTCCAGAAAACAGCACAACTATCAACAAAGCAGACTAACAAAACTTGGTCTCCCAATAAAAGTCTGAGTCTGTGCCACTGACCTCAAAAACTGAAACTGCTCAATCATCAAATGACATAAGTCATCATATCTCCTGTGGTGCCTGAACGAGCGCATAGCTCATAGTGCAACATCTTGGTGCACATCGCATTGTGAAGAACTCATCTCATGGAATCTGAACGTGCTTCAAAACAGAAAGCACTAACCTCGGCAAACAATACTCATGCAAGAGCATATGGTACGGACGGCATCGCGTGCACCCAAAAAACTGCCGACTTGTAATGGTTAATGAAAAATTCATAACATGGTCATAAACTTCCCTTATAGAACAACTGTCGGATGAAGGAACCATCTTAGCATGCAACGGAGTTTCAACTCTGCAATAGACCCCTCTTGAAAGAGCAAAGACAACTAAATTGCACTTGAAACTTAACAGCGCTAAATGTTGTAGTATCTAGCAGAAACAAATCAATCTCCTTCTTGCACCTCAACTGATTCTCATCACGAACATGAATATCAAACAAAACCTTCACATGCATAACAGCAAAATACTATGGAGAGAATAGAGTATATGCTGGCTACCAACAGGCTTAATAATTACCTCCTCCATACTCTTTTTTCTTGATAACTGAATTGTGTTCTTCAAATAACTGCAGCAATATTGCATCCATTATCCTGACGGACCATAATCCTCAAAACTCCACCTTGAAGAAAAACTGAGTGCATCCTGATAATTGGCTTGCGCCAACAACGCTCGCATCTCGACTTGCCATAGGATAAACCTTGCGTCACGATCCAGCAGCGAAACATCGTACTTCATGGATGCCATGAATAGATTAAATCTGTGTCCACAAAGTAATACAAGGCGATAGAAAAATTCTTGACAGAATTAATATGCGGATCAGACGAATAATAGAATAAATAGCACCTGTAGTGTTTACGGGAGTAACGGGGTATACTGCACAATAATCAACGTGCACTGTAGCCTTCAAGTGATGAACAGGAACAGTAATACTACCACGGAGGACTTGAAATCAATCGATCTCGGAGAACGAGCTGATTTGTTGGAATTGCTCACGTACTAGAAGCGAGTATACCAAAGATTGATTGACTGGGTCTTCACGTGGAGATGTAGCAGCTTGAACACGGGAACAAAAAATCTGATCTATAGATCAGCCTCGGCGTCCACTTGTGGAGTAGTAGCAGCTACAGTATGATCACGTGAACTAGTACTAGTCAAAGTACTAATCGGGTGGCTTTTGTCTTCAAGTAGTACTAGCAGTGACCCGGTGGATCGGTTTGCTCCTCGGGAGCCTGTACGTGCGTTGAGCAGCAGCTGCAAATCTCCTCGGGACTTTGAACGAACCCAACCGGCAAAAACAAGCTGCAGCAACGGGCGGCTCGGCGGATCTCTCGACGACTTGATCAAGAACGGCTGCAGCGGAAAAGCTTGGTCTGGCGACTTGGTGATTTAACTGGCAGCGGGGCAGCCGAAGTATGTGTCCGTGTCTCGGTGAGTGCTCGGGTAGGAAACGGATCAGCGGCAGAATACCTGTCGGTCTTGGCTGCAGGGTAAATCGATCCGCCACGGATCGCCAGACGTGTGCGGCGGCGCACAAACCCTAATCTCTCGTCTCAAAAATCTCGTCTTCCAACCTCAGCTCTATATACCACTTGTTAGATAATAACGAGAATAAACGAGACAGAGAGACACGGATTTTTACGTGGAAACCCTTGCGGGAGAAAACCACAGAACGCACGAAGGCGTATCACTATAATTGGAAGGAGTATTACATTACACGAGAGGACAAACCCTCTACGTGCTAATCTGGTGGAGATCTCTCTCATCTATTCTATGACTAGCTGGTACTATATAAAGGGGCAAACAACTTTCTTTCTTGATGGACACGAAACAGAGTTGTAGTCATGCTACGTCTAGCACGGTTGGCATGCCGTAGTCCGGTAGGACTCCATCCGTAGTACAATACTTGTGTGGGATTCGGAACACAATAAAATAACATATAGAAAGAAAAGAAAACAAGTCGACGCGAGATGTTACATTCAAATGTTACACTTAATTTTGTATTTTACACTGACGAATCACTACTATCCTGTTGCCTTGAAAATTGTCAAGCATACATGTTACGCTGACAAGAACACCTACGCGAAAATCTGAATTTTTAAATTTTATTTGCTTTTTTATTTTGAATTTACTGTTCATCCAAGAGCACATGCACCCTGGAGCCAAAACGGCCACAAGGCATATTCACACATACATCTAAAGCCAACATATAATAAGATCGTGTGTTCAACAACATCTGAAGCAACATGTGTAAGTTTGTAGCCAATAACAAAATTCGCAATCTGAGAACATATATAAGATCACAACCGACATATATAAGTTCATAGTCAACGATAAGGACCTCAAATCTAAGAACATCTATAAGATCATAGCCAATACAAGTTCATAGCCAGTGATACAGATCTCAGATCTACGAACATCTTTTATAAGATAATATTCAACATATATAAGTTCATAGCCAACGTCAAAGTTCTTCAATGTAAGAAGTTGTACTAATCAAATAAAAGAAAATGAAACAATGGGGAATTGCGAATGGGTTGCATCACTGGCGATTAAGTAAAGTGTGTTTGCAATGTACTGGGCACAGTTTCTGGGTTCACCTCTTGGCAAACACACACTTTTGGGTCCACATGTGTGAAATAGTTTGGCTTAAGTTTCCGCCCCTGTGTGATGAGAGGCCTTCATAGATCGCATGCACTGTCCCGCTAAATTTAAGTCACGGGGTACCAACCACACGGGATACCTATAATCTTCTAAGTCTCGGCCATGACGATAGTTTTAAAATAAACACTATTGTGTTATGGCCTGCTACCAAAAAGGTTTGAAAAGTATATTTTTGCTAGAAATTAACCATAAGTATCCCCATGTGTTTCTTCATTGAGCTGTATCTAAAACTTAGCAAATATTTTTAACGGGCAAGCAGGAGCACTGCGTTTTCATTTCCGTAGAGGGATAACTGCACAAAGAAACTTGGCAGATATTGAAAGGTCTCCCAAAAAAATTGGGAACTGATTTGAAATCTGCTAGAAATTGATGGCTTCGTCGAAGGTACATATTGTTCTGAAATCTCAACATCTTGGCCTGAACTCTTGACCCATACAGATACAGTTCCCATAGCACTAGTGAGAAACAAAACTGCAAACACAGCAGCTGACGCTACAGCAGACGGAGAGAAGCTGGCCACCATCCATGCGAGGCAGTGAAGACACAGCGTGTCTGCGGCATTGTGGCTCAGGCGTTGAAGCACCATGTCTTATTCTTCTCTGGCGCTACAGGGACATCACACGTCACAGGTGTTCCAGCGGCTGGCTCTTGCAGCCGGGATCTTGTTGGCTTGCGTCGCGTTGGCTGCGTGCGTAACCTGGAGGCCTGGACCAGGACCAGCCGTGTGGCCTCTCGTGCGGAATCCGCGGTGCAAGGAGCACAAACAAACACACCAGCGCGCGGTTTAGTACCACATCGGCAGCCGAGTTGGCTTGGGTCTGGAGGTGCGGCTACATATGCAGCCCACGCGGCAACATTGAAACTTACTTACCTGGACGGGGTCGACGGCCGATCAAGAAGGGCCGTGGCCTAGATCAATGGCTCGCATTGCACTTTGCGAGCGCATTGCCCTACCATCTCCCCTTGTTGGGAGAGTGGACGTCATAATTTGTGACAGAGGGGGTACGCGTTCGCGCGGCCCCTGCCAATTCAAATTCAAACTTAAAATTCTGCAGATTCCAATTTTGACATTGGCACTCTTCATGAGTTTCAGGACAATGCAGATTCAGATTCAGACTAACATTAGCACTATATGAGTTTCAGGACAATGCAAATTTATCATTGGTGGTCTTCTTTTGAAAGACCATTCGAGCTGTTTCCTCCTGATGGAGAGATCGACTTGGATTCATCATTGTCACATGGGGGATACATATAGATCTCGAATATGGTGGAATCGGATCAAATTTTCGCACATATGTACATGATGTCATACATGGGATAAGGCTACAAAAGATATGTAAAGGTCTTTGTTATATTTTGGGAACTTGACATGTCGAATCAATGCATGAAATCGCATGTTTCAGCAATGGGCAATCAGCCCTCTCCAGACCAACCAAACAGCTTCCTCCATGACCAACACAAACTTCTACTCATCAGTTATCACAACGCTGTTATCCCCTTTATCCAGGCGCTAACAGCAAAACATGCAAAGTCCGCAAAGTGCAAACTGTGTCTAGTAAATTCAACTTGACATTGCAACAACTAATATCCCAGAAAACAGATTTTGGTGAAAGGATGATCATTGCTTTGTTGGATCTAGAGAAGGCCACAAACAATTTTGATAGAACTCGTGAGGCCGGCGGCGGAGGCCATGGTGTTGTGTATAAAGGAACTTTAGACCTACAGGTTGTCGCCATCAAGAAATCGAAGATCGTCGTACAGAGAGAAATCGATGACTTCATAAACGAGGTTGCAATTCTTTCTCAAATCAATCATAGAAATGTCGTGAAGCTAATCGGATGTTGTCTTGAGACAGAAGTCCCGTTACTGGTTTATGAGTTCATTTCAAATGGTACTCTTGATCACCATCTTCATATTGAAGGCCCGATCTCACTGTCATGGGATGATCGAACAAGGATTGCGCTGGAAGTTGCTAGAGCTCTGTCTTATCTTCATTCGGCTGCTTCGATGCCAATTTATCATAGGGATATTAAATCATCCAACATACTTCTAGATGACAATTTGACAGCTAAGGTATCAGATTTTGGAGCTTCGAGGTACATTCCAATTGACAAAACGGGGGTGACTACAGCTGTGCAAGGAACAATAGGTTACTTAGACCCTATGTACTATTATACTGGCCGCCTAACAGACAAGAGTGATGTTTTCAGTTTTGGTGTTTTGCTTGTTGAACTCCTAACTAGAAAAAAACCATGCATGTACCGTAGTGGCGGCGACGGTGTTGGTCTTATTTCACATTTCATTTCGCTACTCGCAGAAGGCAATCTTGATGAGTTAATTGATCCCCAAGTTACAGAAGAGGGAGATGGAGAAGTCCAGGAATTAGCTATGCTAGCAGCAATGTGCATAAACTTGAAGGGAGAAGAGCGGCCTACAATGAGGGAAGTGGAGATGAAACTTGGAAATCTGAGAGCTAGCATGTCTGTGGCACCTGATGCAACTGCAACAAGGAGATATTGCAGGGGTCAAACTGGATCTCTATGCATGCCAACTGAAGGAGTTGTTGTGGAAGCAAGCATGCAAATACACTATGGAGGAAGAAATACTGTTCTCTGCAAG
Organism: Aegilops longissima; assembly: GCA_021605205.1. Taxonomy (NCBI): domain Eukaryota; kingdom Viridiplantae; phylum Streptophyta; class Magnoliopsida; order Poales; family Poaceae; genus Aegilops; species Aegilops longissima. The sequence goes on from CM038681.1 coordinate 619,594,760, forward strand.
GTATCCTCGATGATTTTATCGGCACGTCCTTGACAATTCAATGTTCTACAAATCTGTTTCTAAAGCATTGCAAGAGAATTGAAGGGAAACTAAAGCAGAACAATGCAGTCCGTCTGCTTCTTAGTCTTCTTCTAGATTATTTTTAGCAACTGGAATTTTCAAACTCTTGCAAATGCATGCATGTTGTGCGTGTGGTAGACAGCGTCGATACTCTTCCATGTAAACTAATCGGATATGAATAGATTCTGTTTCAGGAAATAAAGCATAATCTTAAACGTGTCGATTCTCAGAAAAGGAAGTTTGTGTTTCTGAATTCTTGTGATCAGAAAGCTATTTGTGGTCATCAGTTGTATATAAGATGTTGCTTTGTGTAGTCTGCTGGACACCCGAAATGTAAGTACGAGGCCCGCAACCCAGGTAGGGATTTAGGATCTGACAAGAGGAGCAGGATTGCATGCTTGTCTGTGTGTGTGTGTGTTTTGAAATTCAAACCACTCTTTATTCATCTGTCACAATTGTTACATCATTGATAAGAAGCCAAGTATTCTGAGGACAACTAATGACGCTACAGTAGAGAGAACGACGCTGCTGATCTCTCTACCCATGCGATCGAGGCGTTGAAGATCAGCGACGAAATAGATGCAGCGTTTAGGTAGACAGTAGCGCACGACAGTGTGCTCAAGCCGTCATCGTCATCTCACCGTCCTCAAAACGCCGGTGAACTGCTCGGCGACGACGGTCCCCGCACGACGACCCCACGGGCTGGGTGGTATGTCGCCGTACGTCCTACGCTGTTCTTCTCTCGCGCTGTGTATCTGCCGACGGTACCGACCCACCGATCACACATCCCAGGCGTTCCGATCCAGCGGCTCGCATAACGGGGGTATTTTCTTGGCTGGGTCGTATATAGGCGTGGGCGTGCCTTCCCTCCTTGGACAAGCCGTATGGCCTCGTGCCGTATCCGGAGCACAACGAAAGGCGTACACGAGCGCCCTGTTTAGTACCACCTCGGCAGCCGAGCCGCTGCAGGGCCTGGGGGTGCCTACATAATCAGGGTAGAGGGCAGCCTTCCAACTGACTTACCTAGGACGGGGTTGACAGCCGATCAAGAAGGGTTGTCGCCTAGATCAATGGCTTGCATTGCACTTGGCGAGCATGTTAGCCTATCATCTTCTTTTGTGGAAGAGTGGACGTAGTAATTTGTGATAGAGAGGGTACGCGTTCGCACGGGCCTTGCCAATTCAAGCTAAACTTTGACGTTAGCACTCTCCATGAGTTTAGGACCATGGGTTTTAGCACCATTGCAAATTAGTATATGGGGTGTCTTTTTTTGGAAAACCTCTCCAAGACAGTTCATGCGGCCTCTTTTTTTTAGAGAAGGAGGTTAACCCCCGGCCTCTGCATCAATCGATGCATGCAACCATATTTATTAATTATTCCACAAAAAACTGACAAGAACATACGTCAATCCACCGAAGCCATCACTCACACCTACAGATTCGATAATTTGGAGTGCTCTCACTCCCCATATTTAAAACCGGTGTCATCGCTGATCCATCCACATAAGGCAGCGGGACCAACATCCGGTGCAGCCTACCTAAAGTGCACACATGCACACGTTTCAGGAGCCGCCATCATCATCGGACCGTTGATCCATCTTCAGAAGAGAGATCCGCATCATCCTTGCCAATCCGGACATCCGTCGACGCTACCACGTCGACGCTACCCGTAAGTTGATCACCAAAACATACATCAACTAGATCACGTGAATATTCCATTGTCACCACAGATAAAAACGGTAAGACATACATCAATTGTTCTCAAATCCTTAAAGACTCAATCCGATAAGATAACTTCAATGAAAAAACTCAATCCATTACAAGAGAGTAGAGGGGGAGAAACATCATAAGATCCAACTATAATAGCAAAGCTCGCGATACATCAAGATCGTATCACCTCAAGAACACGAGAGAGAGAGAGAGAGAGAGAGAGAGAGAGAGAGAGAGAGAGAGAGAGATCAAACACATAGCTATTGGTACATACCCTCAGCCCCGAGGGTGAACTACTCCCTCCTCGTCATGGAGAGCGCCGGGATGATGAAGATGGACACGGTGAGGATCCCCCCTCCGGGGTGCGGAGCGGGCTCCCGAGAGGTTTTTGGTGGCTACAGAGGCTTGCGGCGGCGGAATTCCCGATCTATTGTGCTCTTCGATATTTTTAGGGTATATGGACACATATAGGCGAAAGAAGTCGGTCAGGGAAGCCACGAGGGGCCCACGAGGGTGGGGGCGCGCCCAGGGGGGTAGGGCGCGCCTCCCTGCCTCGTGGCTTCCTCGTTGCTTCTCTTACGTGTACTCCAAGTCTCCTGGATTGCTTCCGTTCCAAAAATAACTCTCCCGAAGGTTTCGTTCCATTTGGACTCCATTTGATATTCCTTTTCTTCAAAACACTGAAATAGGCAAGAAAACAACAATTTGGGCTGGGCCTCCGGTTAATAGATTAGTCCCAAAAATAATATAAAAGTGCTTAGTAAAGCCCATAAACATTCAAAACAGATAATATAATAGAATGAATACTTCATAAATTATAGATACGTTGGAGACGTATCACACACCGCCATTAGCCCCAGACCGCGCTTCGTGCACTTTCCCCTCCTCGCCGATGAATTTGACTCCGCCGTCCTCAGATCCTGCTGCTGCCATGCCTCTCGGGTTCGAGTGGGAGAGGGGAGTGCGAGTGAGGAGGGAGAGAGCGACCGAGTTCGTTTCGACCGAGCCACTTCGGACAGGGAATCAACTGTCGTTAACGGCGCGCCGTCAATGCTGTTGGCCCGTGAAGGATCAACCGCGTCAAAACGTGCTCAGAAAATGACTCTTTTTTTTTTTGCCACTGTCAAATTTTGCTTCGATGCAAAATGGCACGAATCATGAAGTGGTGGATTTTCACCAATCATGACACGAATGTGGTTGTTTTATGCATTTAACTCGTACTCTAGGGCCTGGACCAGGACCAGCTTTATGGCCACATGCGGAATCCGGGGTGCAGGGTAACCGTCCACACAGCGCGTTCCTGCATGAACACACAAGCATGCAGTTTAGTACCACCTCGGCGGCCTACATATACAGCTCACGCGGCAACACTGAAACTTACTTACCCAGGATCGATGGCTAATCAAAAAGGATCGTGGCCTAGATCAATAGCTCGCATTGCACTTGGCGAGTGCGCTGGTCTATCATCTCTCTTTGTTGGAAGAATGAACGTCATAATTTGTGATAGAGGGAGTATACGTTCGTGCGGCCCCCTGTCAATTCGAATTCAAACTTAAAATTCTGTAGATTGAAACTTTAACACTAGCACTCTCCACGAGTTTCAGGGCCATTCAAACTAACATTAGCCGTCAATAGTTTCAAGATCATGCAAATTTATCATGGGTGTTCTTTTGAAAACCATTCAATGTGGTTATAATGTACTAGCTCACAGTAAATTGGAAATATGTTTCCTCCAAATAGAGAGATTGACTTGGATTCATCATCGCCGGATGGTGTGTGGAGGTGTGTCTTCGACGGATCACGTGGGATTTTGTCGGCGGTGATCTTTGGTGGATTTTCTCATATCCGGTCTTTGTTCGTCTTTGTTTTTGTGTCTTTAGGTTGGATCCTTACGACCTAAACTTCTCTTCATCGGTGACGGCTGCTGTTCTGATTTATTTGTCCTATGGGGCCTTTGTTGGAATTTGCTAGTGGGATTTTGGCCCAAAGCCCAACTAAAATTCTGAAATTCTCTTGGCCCATTCATGCACATATGTGAGTGAAGTGAGTGAGGCTAAAGTTTAGTCCCACCTCATAAGTTGAGAGAGAGTTGCACCTCTTTATAAGGTGAGCTCTTCTACCACTTGTATGAGCATGAGAAAAGGAGACCTACACGCACGCTCCTCCTCCTCGCTCGCCTCGCCACGCCACGCCTCGCCTCGCCTCGCCTCGCCTCGTCACGACGCGCCGCGGGTTGCGGGATTGAGCCGAAGACAGAGCTATGCACGTTGTCTATATTTTTGCTGCTCAGGAAAAATTAATGAGTCATTAATTAATAATTAACGGACGCGTTAATTACTGAACCGTTTCCGATTCTTTACGTGGGGTTTACTCCCACGACCTACCCGGCCCGCACTATATAGTCAGGCAGACGTCTACCCTAGCCGCCGCCGCTTCTTATGGTTTCTCACCAGCGCTCCAGATCATTGCGCCGCCAAGAAAGTCTTCTCCATCCCTCCTTTCGGTGTGCACCGGGAGAAGGGACAGCAGGCCTCCGGAACCCCGCCTCTCGTGATCCTGTACGGGAAAGGGGCGATCAGGTTTTGGGGGCGCTTTTCGCGCGATTGCTGGCAGCGATGACTTCATGACGACGACTTCTTCCCCGACCTCGGCAACCTCATCCTCGACGACATGAGTGACAACGTCAACGCCGGCGGTGCTGCTCCCGCTGCACCGTATGTGATTCTATCCTTCCTGTTCGAGATCATGGTAGAATTCATGTTTCTAGTATGTGCCCTAGATGTGATCTGTTCATCTGCTATGCTAGTTCGCATGATTAGTTTAATATCTGCTATTGCTGTCATGATCTATTTCCTATTTATTCGGATTAAATCTTGTAATAATTTGCTCATATTTCCAACAATCCAAAAACCTGATTATAGGCAATTTACTCCGAGTGGTTTTGCTGCGCATCTGAAGCCGCCTGCCTTTAAGGGGGCGCAATATAAGAGGTGGCGCACGAGAGCAGTCTACTGGTTTCAGACCATGGGCTGCTATGACGCCATTAAGGGCAAGCCTGAGGGCGATCTTAATCCAGCACAGCTGGAAGCTTTTGAGAAGATCGATACTCTCTTTAAAGGCGCTCTTCTGGGTATTCTTGATGATTCCATTGTGGATTCGTATATGTCGTTTGACAACGGCAAGGACATGTGGGCTGCGCTTCGAGGCCAAGTTTGGTGCCTCGGACGCCGATAGCGAAGTTATGCGTCATGGAGCAATTCTATGACTACAAGATGACTGATGAGCGCTCTGTTGTACAGCAGGCTCATGAGATCTGATCGCTTCATAAAAGAACTTGATCACTTCAAGTGTGTGTTGCGGACAAATTTGTTGCTGGAGGCATTATTGCCAAGCTTCCACCTTCGTGAAACAATTTTGCTACTTCCTGAAACACAAGAGACAGGAGTTTTCCGTTACGGATCTCATTGGTACTCTTGATGTTGAAGAGAAGGCGAGAGCAAAAGACACACGTGCTCGAGTTGCTGAGGGGGCTTCTAGTGCCCACATGGTACAGAAGAAGAACTTTCAGCCCAACAAGTTCAAAAACAACAAAAACAAAACTCAGGGCAAAGGCAAGTTTGATACAAAGAACAAGCCATCATATTCCACCAACTTCAAGAAGAATTCTCATAAGAAGGGGAAGGGACTTTGTCATGTCTGCGGTGATCCTAATCACTGGGCTCCGAAGTGTCCTAACCGCTTTGAGGAGCGCGAACATGAGAAGAGCGGCAAGTCCGCTAATGTTGTCATCGGTGATACTGATATGAAGGAATCAGGGCCACGGGGACTTCTCCCGTGCTGATGGGGAACGGGTCACATGCCATCGTTCGAGGTGTTGGTACGGTCAATCTGAAGTTTACTTCGGGGAAGACCGTGCGTCTGAAGAACGTTCATCATGTGCCGTCCATCAATAAAAATCTCGTTAGCGGTTCCCGTTTTTGTCGAGATGGTTTTAAGTTGGTTTTTGAGTCCAATATAGTTGTAATTTCCAAGTGTGGACAATTTATTGGAAAAGGCTATGAGTGCGGAGGCTTGTTCCGCCTATCTTTGTCAGATATTTGCACTAAAGTTATTAATAATGTTTGCCACAACAATGAGTCTGATATTTGGCATTCACGACTTTGTCACATTAACTTTGGTAGCATGACGCGGCTAGCCAATCTGAATTTAATTCCGAAAATCTCTGCTGTCAAAGGCTCTAAGTGCCAAGTATGTGTGCAAGCTAAGAAACCTCGCAAGTCCCATAAGACTGCAGAGGCAAGAGACTTGGCACCACTAGAGCTTATACATTCTGATCTTTGTGAAATGAATGGCGTGTTGACAAAAGGTGGAAAGAGATATTTCATGACGTTGATTGATGACTCCACTAGATATTGTTATGTGTATCTTCTGAAATCAAAAGATGAGGCTTTAACTTTCTTCAAAAACTATAAAGCTGAGGCAGAGAACCAACTTGATCGAAAAATTAAGCGGCTTAGGTCCGATCGTGGTGGAAGTATTTTTCCAATGAATTTGATCTGTTTTGTGTGGAACATGGTATAATCCATGAGAGGGCGCCTCCTACTCACCTCAGTCTAATGGGGTGGCGAAAGAAAGAACCGAACTCTAACTGATTTGGTTAACGCCATATTAGACACATCGGGTCTTTCCAAGGAATGGTGGGGGGCGCTAATGACCGCGTGTCATGTCCTAAACCGAGTTCCCACAAAGCATAAGACCATGACTCCATTTGAGGAATGGGAAAGGAAAAGGTTGAAACTCTCTTACCTACGTTCTTGGGATTGTTTGGCGAAAGTCAATATACCAATTCCCAAGAAGCGCAAGCTTGGACCAAAAACCATGGATTGTGTTCTTCTGGGCTATGCTTTTCATAACATTGGCTATAGATTTTTGATAATAAAATCTGAGGTATCCGACATGCATGTTGGTACAATTATGGAGTCTAATGATGCAACTTTCTTTGAGGACATATTTCCTATGAAGGATATGTCAAGTTCATCAAATCAGGAGATACCTATTCCATCTAGTGAGGAACTCACTGTAATTCCTGAACCCACCATTGCGATGGAACACGTTGAGAATCCAGTTGAGGGTGACAATGAAACTCCTATAAGGAGTAAGAGCAGAGGACTGCAAAGTCCTTTGGTGATGATTTCATTGTGTACCTTGTGGATGACACACCAGGACTATTTCGAAGCCTATGCATCTCCTAATGCTGACTCTTTGGAAGGAAGTTGTTAAATGGCGAGATGGATTCCATCTTAGCTAACGGAACATGGGAGATCACTGACCGTCCTTATGGGTGCAAACCTGTAGGATGTAAGTGGGTGTTCAAGAAGAAGTTTAGACCTGATGGTACGATTGAAAAGTACAAGGCACGGCTTGTGGCTAAGGGTTATACCCAGAAAGAAGGTGAAGACTCCTTTGATACTTACTCACCCGTGGCTAGACTGACCACTATTCGGGTGCTACTATCACTGGCTGCCTCACATGGTCTTCTCGTTCATCAAATGGACGTTAAGACGACTTTCCTCAATGGAGAGTTGAAGGAGGAAATTTACATGGATCAGCCAGATGGTTTTGTAGTACCTGGTCAGGAAGGAAAGGTGTGCAAGTTGTTAAAGTCTTTATATGGCCTTAAGCAAGCTCCTAAGGAGTGGCATGAGAAGTTTGAAAGAACATTAACTGCTGCGGCTTTGTAGTAAGCGATGGTGACAAGTCGTGTACTATCGCTATGGTGGGGGCGAAGGAGTTATTCTTTGTCTATATGTCGACGACATATTGATCTTTGGAACCAAACTTGATTTAATCAAGGAGGTTAAGGATTTCTTATCTCGCTGTTTTGAGATGAAGGATCTAGGAGTAGCTGATGTTATCTTAAACATCAAGCTGTTGAGAGATGAGAATGGTGGGATCACACTGCTTCAGTCTCACTATGTGGAAAGGTCTTGAGTCGTTTTGGGTATAGCGACTGCACGGCTTCTCCAACTCCATATGATGCTAGTGTGTTGCTTAGAAAGAATCGACGGATTGCTAGAGATCAAGCGAGGTATTCTCAGATTATTGGCTCGCTTATGTATTTGGCGAGTGCCACGAGGCTGACATCTCCTTTGCTGTGAGCAAGCTGAGTCGGTTTGTGTCAAAACGGGAGATAATCATTGGCGTGCGCTTGAGAGAGTTATGCGCTACTTGAAGGGCACTGCGAGCTATGGGATTCACTACACGGGTATCCAAGGGTCTGGAGGTTATAGTGACTCGAACTGGATATCGATCTTGATGAGATTAAGGCCACAAGTGGTTATGTTTTTACACTTGGTGGTGGCGCTGTTTCTGGAAGTCTTGCAAGCAGACTATCTTAATGAGGTCAACTATGGAAGCAGAACTCACAGCATTAGACATTGCCCTTTGTTGAAGCGAGTGGCTTCGTGAGCTATTGATGGACTTACCTATGGTTGAAAAACCAATACCCCTATCACGATGAACTGTGATAATCAAACTGTGATCGTCAAGATAAACAGTTCTAAGGACAATATGAAGTCCTCAAGGCATGTGAAGAGGAGATTAAAATCTGTCGAAACCGAGGAACTCCGGAGTTATTACATTGGATTATATCAAGCGTCGAAAAACTTGGCAGATCCCTTCACAAAGGGTCTATCACGTAATGTGATAGATAATGCATCGATGGAGATGGGTCTGAGACCCACCGCATGAGTTGTCCATAGTGGTAACCCACTCTATGTGATCGGAGATCCCGTGAAGTAGAAGTGGGAGACAAGCTGTTGGTCAGCTGGGAGGAGAGTATCCCTATATTAACTATCCCACTCCGTGAAGATGCAATACTCTCCTGATCTGCATGGCAGGTTGATACTTATCTTAATGTGTTCCAAGTGGCTTATTCGGGTAAGCAGAGATGTTGTCATGCAGAACATCTTCTGAGGAACACACCTATATGAATTTGACTGTTAACCCAGATCTGTGAGAATTGGGTGTTCTCTAATAAATTCATGAAAGGCCACGGAGTATGACGTATACGCTCCACCCGCTGGGAAGCCTTGCGGTAGCCCAGTATCGGTCAAGAGTTTGTGTGAAACTAGTCTCGCAGAAAACTTGTAGTTCAAGGCATAGTCCACTATTCAAGTTGTGATCTAGTGTAGCATAAATCTCTAAGTGGAAGTTCAACTTCACAGTCTCCACTAAGCACCGGTATATGGTGAAATGTGCCAATGAGACTTTGTGGGGGATTGTTGGAATTTGCTAGTGGGTTTTTGGCCTAAAGCCCAACTAAAATTCTGAAATTCTCTTGGCCCATTCATGCACACATGTGAGTGGAGTGAGTGAGGCTAAAGTTTAGTCTCACCTCATACGTTGAAAGAGAGTTGCACCTCTTTATAAGGTGAGCTCTTCTACCACTTGTATGAGCATGAGAAGAGGAGACCTACACGCGCGCTCCTCCTCCTCGCTCGCATCGCCACGCCACGCCTCGTCACGACGCGCCGCGGGTTGCGGGATTGAGCCGAGCCGAGGACAGAGCTATGCACGTTGTCTATATTTTTGCTGTTCGGGAAAAATTAATGAGTCATTAATTAATAATTAACGGACGCGTTAATTACTGAATCGTTTCCGATTCTTTTGGATCGTGACGACTCGGACGTGGGGTTTACTCTCACGACCTACCCGGCCCGCACTATATAGTCAGGCAGACGTTTACCCTAGCCGCCGCCGCTTCGTATGGTTTCTCACCAGCGCTCCAGATCATTGCGCCGCCAAGAAAGTCTTCTCCATCCCTCCTTTCGGCGTGCACAGGGAGAAGGACAGCAGGCCTCCGGAACCCGCCTCTCGTGATCTGTCATGCGAGAGAGGCGATCAGGTTTTGGGGAGCGCTTTTCATGCGCGATCGGCACGCAGCGACGACTTCATGAACGACGAGTTCTTCCCGACCTCGGCAACCTCATCCTCGACGACATGGGCGACAACGTCAACGCCGGCGGTGCTGCTCCCGCTGCACCGCATGTGATTCTATCCTTCTTGTTCGAGATCGTGGTAGAATTCATGTTTCTAGTATGTGCCCTAGATGTGATCTGTTCATCTGCTATGCTAGTTCGCATGATTAGTTTAATCTCTGCTATTGCTGTCATGATCTATTTCCTATTTATTCGGATTAAATCTCGTAGTAATTTGCTCATATTTCCAACAGCCTTAGCACAATGACTTTCCAACTGTCTACTACAACAAGTTGTGTCCGGCTCAAGCAAGGAATGAGCGATTATAGCGGCGCGCCTTCGGCCCCTTTGTAGTCGTCGCTAGGTGGTTTACGAATTTGGATGTAATTTTTATTATTTCTGATGTTCGTTGTACTGCCACGATTGAAAATTAAGAGATCAAAAGTTTTCTGGAAAAAAAAGTTGTTGTCACTCATCATTCTCCTCCATTTTGTAGGACGGAATTTGAGCTGGAGAAGAGCCAGTCAGGTCAACTCCACGAGAGAGGGTGGGCGTTTCCTAGCACAAAAGATAATTAAATAACAGTTTTGCTATTTCACATCTAGATGTGAAATAATATCTCACATCTAACTCCTTCATCCTTAGGGACAAAACAAATTCATAGAAGACTTTAAAAAAAAATTAAAGGTGAGGGAGTTAGATGTGAGAGAAAGTTAGATGTGAGATAATATCTCACATCTAGATGTGAGATAGACAGAACCATTAAATAAATATAAAGGACGCGTATACAGCGCAACACCATTCCCGCGTGAACGGATGTCATACGTGACCTGCACTACACGCGAGCGGTTTGCACGTCAGATCCGACAGCACCAAGTCCGTCGCGCTGAGAGACTTCCTATCGCACGTTCGCTCGTTAGCATTCCCGTAAATAAACTGTCTTTCTTTTTGCAAGAATTCCCGTAAATAAACTCAAGTGGATCTTTATCCAAATTTTAGTTTAAGGATGTTTGATGCAATATATACGCGTCTACGGAGCACTGCCCAACTAGCTAGCCATGTCGCCGTTGAATGTTACGGCCGTGGGCCGAAGCATTATTCCAGTAGTGTTCTTCGTCCTTTTTGCCGTGTCCGTGCGTGTCGCCGCTCAGCCAGGTTTCTCACTTGAATTAGCACGTCACAGAATTGCACATGCTTGTCTCCTGCCCATTCGATCTAGCCACGTGGTCTCATTTTGGTTGTTTGTGTAACAAGGTTTTCTGAGCATCGACTGCGGCCTGGAGGACGACTACAGCGGCCGCAAGGGCCTCAGCACCGGCATCGTCTACGTCTCCGACGGCGCGTACGTCGACTCCGGGGAGAACCACAGGGTGGCCGCCGAGTACACCACTAGCGCCACTGACGAGCAGTACCTCACGCTGAGGAGCTTCCCGTCCGGCGAACGGAACTGCTACGCGCTGCCGACGGAGGCCGGTGCCAAGTACTTTCTCCGGCTGGAGTTCTTGTACGGGAACTACGACGGCAAGAACAGGTTGTCGACGCAGTTCGACCTGCACCTGGGCTCCAACTACTGGGACACATACGAGACCGGCACCAGGAGGTGGCCCGCCGAGGCGGTCTTCGTCGCGTGGGGGAACTGGGCACCGGTTTGCCTGGTGAACACCGGCGGCGGCACGCCGTTCGTGAACGTAGTGGAGCTGAGGCGGCTCGGAGATTCGCTTTACCCGCACGTCAACGCCGAGCGGTCTATGGGCATGTATTCACGGTACAGCCTGGGGACAGGCCGTAATTTTATCCGGTATGTTATCTAAGACCTACGTGATTCTTAACGATGTCATTTAGTAATTAGGAAGATGCTTAGCTGGAAGAGAAGCCAAAACGGAGTATTTTCTAGTCTAGTCTTTTATCATCCCATAATTTTAGAAGCGTGCAACAAAAAACAATTTGTTGTTAAAGATAACACATAGATAATTTATTATATAACCATTTTTTGTCTAACATGCCTTGTATCTGTCTTATTAAGCACTATACATGGCATCATGTTTTGCTTATAGAGGTTACTAGCTAGGATGCGAAAAATGCCACACTCGCAAGTCCTCTTTCTCACCAAGCCTCTCACCTCTTCCCTCTTCCTCGTTTGCCACCACCGACGGGTACCGCACCCCCCACACACACACACACACACACACTATGTTTCTCTTATGCATCGTAGTCCCGCAAACCAATTTTTACCGGATACGGTACCTACCGGCAAACCATCTGCCACTCAAATGTGAAGTGATTCGTGCTATAGGGAGGCCCACAGACAATGTATATATGTGTATAATGAGAGTCCATCTCTTGTATCTTTATTAATAATCAAATCAATGTCAGATGAAAGGGGCTCATGTCAGCAATAAAGTTGTACTTGACGCATGCATGGTCCATTCTCTCTCCTCATTCTCACGTACAGAACATGCATCACATGCCAGACTAATTCATGCCCTTTATTTTCTCTTTGGCAATTTCATTCATTCATATATTTTAAACTGCAACTTCATTTTCGAAACTTTTTATATATTTGAACTCCTGATGCCAAGACCTTCAGAACAAGATTAATCTTGAATACATTCAAACATCTTTTAATTTCAATGTTTCAAATGAGTGAAACATGTTTTGTGAAATACACGAAATAAGTATTTGAGCGAAACCAAAATTTTCAAATGAGTACATTATGTTTTCATGCATATGAAACAATTTTCATTGTCAAATATGTTTAAGTTGTAATTTATAAAATGTGAAACTAGTTATTTTAAAACATGCGAGACAGACTATTTCATTTTTTTATAAATGAGCGAAATGTTTTATGAAGCGAGTGAAATTGTTTTTTATTTCATTTAAATGTCACTTATTTCAAGTTAAAATTTATATTTCAAACGTTTGAAACTAACTTTTGAGTTGATTGAAATACATTTGAATATATTTCATAAATACAAAGTGGAATTAGTTTTTGAGATATATTTTGTAATGAGTGAAGTCTGTTTTACGAAATGAGTTATTTCAATTAACTGAAATAGGTTTTTTGAATTCAATGAAACCAATTTTATGAAATAGATTGTTCCAATGTGTGAAATTGATTATGTTCGTGAAGCTGCTTACTCCTGATTGTGAAACTGAGTTTTAGGAAATATAATTGCGAGTGAAATACGAAACTATAAAATTTAAATATGCATGCATTATTTTAAAGCGGTGAAACCTGTAATATAAAATGAGCGAATCAGTTTTCGAAATGAATGGAATCATGTTTTTAAAACGGATGAAATATGTTTTTTAATGTGTGAAAACTGTCTTTTCAAACGAGTGAATTCATATTTTTTAAATGAGTGAATTGTTATTTTGAATCAACTAAAAAAGATGAGTGAAATATGCTTTTCAATTTGAGTGAAATATGTTTTTCAATTTGAGTGAACTATGTTTCTAAAAATCAGCTAAATTAAAGCTAGTTCGAATGTATCCATAATTGATCTTGTTCTGAAGCTCTTCTCGCTAGGAATTCAAATATATAAAAAAAATTCAAAATAGGAGTTGTCATTAAAAAGATATCCATGATCCAAAATTTCAGAATGAAATTAAATGGGGAGTATTTTTGATGGAGAGAGAGGGAATATTTAACTTGCATGCAACTTGTCTTGTCGTACATTTTTTCTCTTTCCTGACAAAAGCTGACAAGTGTATGCAAAGGTTCACATGTATTCCTGTGTATTCTATCCATGTCTCTTATACAACAAAAAGGGGAGCAATGGTGGATGTTGCACCGGTAAGTACCGGCTCCGGTAAAAAAACTTAGTCGATCGTAGTCCACCTTGCTCACCAGCATAGCCATGCTCGTCATCCATCAGCAATCTCACCAACCATACCCCTAATGTCCGAGGGCAACGAAGGTTGTAGTCGTCGGTCAACTTTCATCCTCCCTAGCCCCCCCTTCTTCATTCTCCGGCCGGACAAGACGGTATCTGAAAGATTCCATGTCTAGCTTTTCCTTTATTTTTAGGACATCTAACCACTCAAATTATTTTTGTTTTTTATTCCTAAGAAAACAATCAGTACAACACAAGGTTGATTTAAGTGTCCGACAAACATCTAGTAATATACAAATACACACACATGCATTGTCTTATTGACCAACACTTCAAGTATTAGCATCTACTAGAGATTACTAGACTCGTGGTACTCGATGTGGACGAAGTCAAAAGTTTATGTATCCTATGTCCGTAACAAGAAACTTGACAAAATGTAACTCATTTCCCCATTATGGCTTGCAATGCAAACTATCATATGCTTTTAAAGAAAAATCTTCCAAAAGTGCAATTATATCATATATTTTCAGTGTTTGTAAGCACTAGTATTCTGTTTCCCAAAATTTCTTTTATGTTAGATCATAGCTTCTTATACTTAATTATGAAGGTATCCTGACGACCCATATGATCGCTCTTGGGGGCGAAGCACTGGCCCATGGTGGGCGAACCTTTCGACCACATCCATCATCCGGCCAGAGGCCATGTTTGCGATTCCCATGGCCGTTCTACAGACGGCTATTTCTCCGGTTGTCAATGGCACGACCGCGCTGACCTTGTCATGGTCAGGTATCAAGTCGTCCTATCTTATCATGGCATTCCTGTACTTCACGGACTTCCAAGACAGCAAGCGCCGGGAGTTTGGTGTCTCCTTCAACGGCATCAGTGAACTGATTCCACACAACCCCAAGTACTTAGATGCTACTTGTGTGTATAGCTCCAGCTGGTACAGGGTTGCCGACGGCGAGTACAACTTTACTCTTACGCCCACCAATACGTTGGTGTTGCCTCCAATACTCAATGCGTACGAGCTGTACAACCTCATCACTCACGACACCCCTACGACTTTCCCCGAAGATTGTGAGTTCTTCCTTCCTCCCTCCTCCCCTCGTCATCCTCTCCGCAACCACACCCTGTTGTTTGTCCACAACCACATTCTTGGTCCTGTTAGAATCAATCGTAGGATTATTCGGATCATTCTCTATATAACATTTTATAAGTGTTTGGTACATTTTTCTTCTTATTGATGCTTACTAGTTAGAGTATGCAAGAGTTACACTGTTATTTTCATGAATTTTCTTGTAATTAACAAGTATTATCCTCTTCCGCTAAAAATTTCTCAGAATTATATAAGGCAAACATTAAAAGCCGAGTATCCCACATACTCGGGTAATGCTCAAAATGTACTAGGTAAACTTTAAGCCGAGTGTCACACTTGGCATTAAGGGCTAGGCTTACACCACGTGAGCAACTAGGTGTGTAAGCTAAGTGTTTTCTGTCCGTTACTCGGCTAAGCATAAGCCAAATCCGTGATTGTTGGGCTGTGCCACATGGCGTTTGGGTATAAGCCGAGCGTTTCTGGGCATACTCAGTTTAAAGATAAGCCGCGTGCTTTCCCTTCGGTTTTTATTTCTTGCAGAGCCTTGGGAGTGTCGCTTGTCCAGGTATAAGTCGTGTGTCCCCGGGGGCATACTCGGCTTAAAGATAAATCAAGTGCTTTCCCTCGAATGTGTTTTGTGGCACACTAGGCTTACGCTGGGATGTGTCGAGTACCTTGGAATAGGCACATCTAAGACAATTTTTTTGTATTTTAGACCTTTAACACGGGTATTGTTTTCAACCGCTATGAATTACTCCCTCTGTTCCATAATAAGATGTTTTTAAACTATTTTAGCTTGCAAAAAGTCTTATATTGTGGGACGGAGAGAGTAATAGATATGCAAGGTGGGCTTTACCTAGAAAAGCATGTGAGGTAGGTCCCCTTTCATAAGCCCCTCTGAAAACCTACAATTCTTTCTCGCAAAAAAAGAGAAAAACTACATCCCCCCCCCCCTTTCATAGATCTCGTTCCTTACTCTGTCTTCTTCCGCATGTCTAGATCTGTGAACATGGATGTAGGCGCGATGTCGGCATTAGAGGGCTGCACAGAGGGTCCCGTCGGAGACTAGAGCTAAGAAAATCATGAGCACATTTCACGACTCTGCTTTAGGTGGTCATTCTAGGGAACAAGCTACCTACAGTAGACTCGGGTTGGTTTTTTATTTTGGAAGGGCATGAAGAGAGAAGTACCCCCTCCGTAAATAAATATAAGAGCATTTAGATCACTAAAGTAGTGATCTAAATGCTCTTATATTTCTTTACAGATGGAGTAATTAATTATTTTAAGGAGTGTGCCATGTGGCAAAAGGTCAAGGAAGAACACACATCTTATTATCTTGGTATTACAGCCACTAAAAATTCATAAACAAGCTTGGACACATGTCAGCATGGATTTGGTTGAAGGATTACATACTTCTCATAGGAAGAATGTTATATTAGTGGTGTTGATAGGTACACCAAATAAGCACACTTCATAGCCTTAGTCAGCGATATCTAGTCAAGCAGAAAACACATTTGTGTATTGATCATGTTTACAAGTTGCATGGGCTACCTCTAAAACTGTATGACAGGGGCACAAAGTTTTACCTGTCGACTATTGGAGGAATTGCTTCAAGCACTCGATGCATGGTATTCAAAAATCCAAAGAACTTTAGATCGTGGTGATATAACACTCCATCACATTTCCCTAGCCATGACCCCCTTCTAAACACTTTACGGGTTCCGTCCTCCGCAAGTGACCGAAGTAGTGTCTCTTGATACTTCTAGTGAAGACATAAAAGTGACGTGAATTAGCATGGCCCCGGCTTGCATGCCAACGACACTCTCCCCTGGTACACCCTTCGTCGAAAACACCTATCTAGACCATGAAGTCAGTATTCTAGTGGTAATTACATAAAAAGCCTTACAAGCACACCTGCTTGAGCTTACACTAGAACTTGAAGTTACAAGTTACATTGTAAGTACTATGGGCCTTACCGAGTGCTAAAGAGGACTGGAGAGGTTGCATGTAGGTTATTGGTACCAAAACATTGTTAATTACACACAAATTTCCATGTTAGTCGGTTGAAGAAGCACATATATATCAGGGAGGTACCTAACGCTGATATACCCTTGATTAATTAGAGGGCGGCATTAAGGTAGCATGATAAGCCATTCAGAATAGGAGGCCCATAACTAGAAACAATAAATAGTCAGCTGCCAACTCGGAGGAATAGGAGTTTATCAAAATAATGTTCCTAAGTTTCCATATACAGGGATGAGTAGGATCTCAAGGGGGCGGGGGATTGTCACATTATGAAACCCTGGAGAGAATTGGCATTAGCCTACAAATTTTGACACATGAGAGCTTCAATAGTTGGATCTCTTTGTACTGGTTGGTTGAAACTTAAGGCATGCGACTATGAACTGTCACTTGCCGTCAACATCTTATTCAACCTCTATTACAAGGGGTGTAATTTTCACCATTTTCTTTTTTATCTTTCCATTTAATTTTGTCGCAAGAGATGAACTATAAAACTAGGAGTTGTAATGGAGAGAGGCGTCTATCATCTACCCTAATACAAGAACCCTAGGGTTGGCAAGGCATCTCTTATGACTCATCTCCTTTATTTTTTTTCCCACCTTTTTTCTCTAGATTTTTATCTTTTTGTCTGAAATTTGCTGAGAGATTTAGGGAATTTCTAGTCTAGGTTGTGACAGTGGCCCAGATAACGCAGGGTGCGTTAGGTTGTGAGTGTTCCAGCCTAAACTTAGGAGTTGCACTACTGGTTCCGCCCCATTAGTGAATCCCATGTAGACGCACACTCAAATGGCAATGGCACTGCCCTGCTACCAGATGGCGGCTGGTGAACCCCTTGGCTGACGACCTAGTGTGTCTTGATCAGGCGCCCACCTGATGCATCATAGTTTGGGCCTGCTTGAGGCACAAACTTCCTTCGACTATACATCTTCTTACTTCAGCCATTGAACCCGTTTATCGTACCTTTGAACATTCTTGAGGAATAAAGGCCATGATGTTTGCTAAAAAACTAAACAATTCCTTAATTCTGCCACAATGCCACCTACCTGGTTTGGTGGAATTGGAATATTTGCATTGAATTGAAATATTCACTAACCTGTCCATAGATGCATATGCTTGAGTTTCATGATGTCTGCACTAACAATAGATATGTTACCCTCACACAAATTTATTAATGTAACTAGTTTGCATGGTGTAATCTAGACTTAACCTTGTTTGAGTAACATGGTAGATAGGCCCGAGGCACGAAACCTACATATAGCATTCAAAGAAAAAAAATTGTTCGCATGATAAAAAGTTTTACCTTTTCCCAATGGTAGTCGACGCCATCATGAATATCAAGCTTGAGTATGGAGTAAAGAAAAACTGGATGGGTGATCCATGTTTCCCGACCAAGTATGCATGGGACGGTGTGAAATGTAGAAGCACAACTGGTAACACTACGAGGATAGTATCTCTGTGAGTAACTTATTCAGAGGTCCTTTATGTTGTATGTAATCATATATAGCCATTACTTTATGTTGGATTGTCATTTCCTTGCAGAGATCTTTCCAACAGCAGTTTGCGCGGTGCGATATCTAATAAATTTGCATTGCTCACAGCACTTGAATATTTGTAAGTAGCAGGAACACTATTTTATATTTGGTTTTTTGTTACAATATTATTTTTCTTCCTTTCTCCCGGATATTCTTTTCACTCCCATGGGTAGGATAATCGGTGGAGAGCTAAAGTATTACACTATAGTGCATGAATTACTTATATATGTGCCATTTTTGCATAACTGATCAGTCTCCTCTACCCTCTATTGTTCTATTTTCGTTCCATACAAATTTCAATTAGCTAGTATGAACTAATATCCCCTTTCCAACCTTAATGAGAAAGACCAAGTAGGTCTGTAGCCACACAAGATGACTTCATTCGGGGAGTGATTTTTTATCTACATACATGGAAACCAAGGGTAATTATCCTTCATGGTCCAGTCCATATTAACTTTCTTGGACTGAACTAAGTAACTATGTCACCTGATGCCATAATTTATTCCGTTGCTTAATAAAGCCTAGTTGCCAAAAAAATAGTGGTTCATTTTGAAACAGCTTAACTAAGTTTCGATATACTTACTACCAAGCAAGTCAAACTACTAAATGTCTAAAATGCATTCTTCTTTCTACAGAAATTTGTCAGGTAACAAGCTGAATGGGTCACTTCCAGAACCCCTCTGTAAAAATAATGCAGGGTCTCACATTTTCAGGTTTGGGCTTTCTTGTTGACGTTTCCTTTTACATATTGCTCCCTCCGATCCATATTAATTGTTGTACTAAATCACCGACAATTAATATGGATCGGAGGGAGTAATATACATCAAAATGTTGAATGCTTCTTCTTTTTTGTGAATCCTCTTCGTGTGATCTCTATACATGTATTGGATTCAACATTATTTTGTGCACCAAAATACTCTGTAAACTGACTATATTAAGTAATTTCAGGTACAAATCTGATCAAGACTTGTGCAACCAAACAATTAGTCCATCTCCATCAAGAAGTAGAGCATTTACCATATCTATTTCAATAGTGGTCCCTCTGCTGGTAGTGGTTGTACTTGTCATTTCATATCTGGTCTGGAGACAGAAAAGAAAACCTAACAGTAACAGTGAGTGTGCTCTTTTATTGTTATAACATGCATTAATGATGATTATTATGATTTAAAATATTTTATATTTATGTTATATATCTGACTCTTGCTCCACTAGTTTCTACACATTGCCCTCCTAGAGAGGCAGAAATTGTTAGTGCTCCAGGAAGTAGAAAAGGTCATGCGGAGCACCTGCAAAATACCGAGAATCGACGATTCACTTACAAGGAGCTAGAGAAGTTTACAAATAAGTTTGAACGATTCATTGGACAAGGAGGTTTTGGGCCAGTGCACTATGGTTGTTTAGAAGACAATACTGAGGTTGCTGTCAAGACGCGTTCTGAGGCCTCGTCGCATGGACTCGATGAGTTCTTAGCTGAGGTACCAAATTTAGATCACCTAGAACAGTTCAAGACTATAGTGTTACATTCCAATACACATGCCAAGTTGTCTTTCCTCCTTGCTTTAGAAAAAAAAATTGAGAGCACGATAGGGGAAGTGGAAGCGACCAAACAATGAGCTAGTTCTTCACAGGCATTTTGGCAAACATCTTGTGTGCATGTAGAAAAGCTTAACCATATCATAAAATCCACAAGCACCAAGCTAACCAATGTTTACCACAACAATATACTTGCAAAAACAACTCGGTACAACATCCATGCATGTCCCAATCATCAACATATCAAAGAACCCAAGTATGTCAAGCATCTAATGTCAACACATTATACTGTACCAATCATGAGTAATAGGTATTAAATGCAAAGCAAGCGCTTGAGCAGCAACCAATATGACAAGAGAAACACCAAATTAATGGAGATATAAGGATTTACATGCGAACCCCATGCGCGGATAAACCATTGGCGGTGGCGAGCAATCTTTTAGTATAGAGATGAATCAATAACGAGGTGGAAGCCAACAAGTACCCCCCCCCCCATGTTTCGTCAGTACAACATGCCTAACCGGCGTTTTGCGTGTTAAAGTCTCCAAGATGGCTTCCAAATGGTGAAATGAGAGCTGCACGTCATTACAAAAATGTTCTTTGTGAAGTAAACTCAGCATGTCTTATTCACATTGAGATTTCTAACATATTAAGAAATCTCATTTATGATTTGTCTTGATACCTAGGTCCAGAGCTTGACAAAGGTGCATCACAGGAATCTAGTATCTTTGGTTGGTTACTGCTGGGAAAAAGATCATTTAGCATTGGTTTATGAGTACATGTCTCAAGGCAATCTCTGTGATCATCTGAGAGGTATGTCCATTGGAAACTCAAGTACTGACTGAGTGATTAGTAGAGAATAATCTATCTAGTTGTCTCAAGTTTCATACAAATATATGTGCATGTTTGAGACACTATCTTGATTCTCGAGTGCTTTGAAGATATTTTACTATCCAAAGTACTTTCGGGTATCTATGTATCTACATTCTCTCTTCCTTCTGGAGTGCCTGCATGTTTCTAACCTTGCCTGATAAAAGGAAAGGCTTTGAACTATTTTTGTTTCAGTTTCCTGCACAAAATATTGAAATGGAATTGCAAACAAAAAAGTTGCATATATTACTATTTTTTTAGGCAGACATGTACAGTTACTGATACAGTATGTTTTAACCATCGCTATACACATATATGAAGGCCGAAATGTTGCTTCTGAAACCTTGAATTGGGGAACGCGGGTGCGAGTTGTGCTTCAAGCTGCAAAAGGTATCATGTAATGGAATAATTATTAAATTTGTGTAAGCTAACTTATGACACGTGTGCTCTTTTTTTCATGAAGTTTTCTGGGCTTTGTTGTTATATACACAGGCCTAGATTATCTGCACAAGGGTTGTAGCCTGCCAATAATTCACCGAGATGTGAAGACCAGCAACATCCTCTTGGATCAAAATCTGCAAGCGAAATTATCTGATTTCGGACTCTGCAAAACCTATATGAGTGACACGCAGACTCACGTATCAACCGTTGCAGCTGGGACAGCAGGTTACATCGATCCTGAGTAAGTCCCTTTGTCCACCTAAGAACATTATGGTACCCCTTCTTTGTATAGCCGATAAGCGAATGAGAAGTACTCCCTCTGTTCCGAAAGAATTGAAGTTTTTAGGATTTTTCTAAGTCAAACTTCGTAAAGTTTCACCAAGTGTATAGAAATATCCGCAAAAATCTACACTATCTAATATATATAATATAATAATAGACTTCACAATCGAACTAATGGAATAAAATTGGTTTTTTAGATGTTGATATATTTTTATATAGACTTGGTCAAACTTGATGAAGTTTGACTTAAGAAAATCCAACAACTTCAATTATTTTGAAAGGGAGTACTCCATCCGTCCTTTTAAATTTCGTAGATGGCATAGCTGCAAACAAAAAGAGAACTACTCCCTTCATCCCATAATATAAGAGTGTTTTTAATACTACGGTAGTGTCAAAAACATTCTTATATTATGGGTCAGAGGGAGTAGTTAGTAAATTGATATGTAACAAATTTGCATCTTAATCGCTTAATGCAGTCTCTAGGATAACTAAAGTGAGGCATATCTGTTGTTCCGTAGGTACTACCTCACTGGCAGGCTCACTGAGAGCAGCGACGTTTACAGTTTTGGGATTGTTCTTCTCGAGATAACCACTGGCGAGCGTCCGACACTGCCCAGCCATGGTCACATTGTTCAGCGTGTGAGACAGAAGATTGCCTCCGGCAACATCAGCTCAGTTGCCGATTCCCAGCTCAATGATGACTACGATGTGAGCTCCATGTGGAAAGTGGTCGACACCGCCATGGCGTGCACATCGGACGTTGCCGTCCAAAGGCCAACAATGGCCATCGTGGTGGCGCAGCTGAGGGAGAGCCTAGCACTGGAGGAGGCTCGAGAGGGCAGTGGCGTCGATAGCAGCGCCACGAATGGTGTCGCTGCGCTGTCCGCATTTGGTCCATCAGCAAGATGAAGTGGCGCCTTTACCCAGACATGTTTCACAGCATCGTTATCTCGCTTGTTAGGTCTCTGGTCTCTTGCAGCGTCTTCGTTACGATGGTTTCTTGTGCATTATTTGCCATGTCAAGGCAGACTAATATGTGTGATGTGTTGTGAACTTGTGACATGTGTGTGTAATATGAGGGATTCTACCATTATATGTGTGCACTAAATAAGGTGTGGGTGAGCTTGCAGCCTCATCTAGTTTTTTTCTTTTTTTTCTTTTTTTGAAACAACGAGCCTCCTCGTTGATTTTCATTAAAGAAACCGCCATGAAGTCTTACATAGACTTCGAAAGCAAACTGAAAAGAAAAGAAGGAATGGGCAGTGCCAGGAGGTAAGCTCCTATGCACGACAAGTTCACATCTTTTAGGCCCAAAGCAGATGGGTACAAACGCAAAACCTGATCATGGAAGCTCAAAACAGGAAAGAGCAACTAAAATTCGAGCAGCCACAGCTGCATTCAAACAGAAGTCATCCTACACCAGTTCTTCTACTCAAAGGATTCCAGCCGTGACTCCTGGCACATACTATTTCTTTAAGAACATTCTTTATGAGCGCCACTCCTTGCTCAATTCTTCCACTGTCTTGATTTTTCTTCAAGATATATAATCCGTGCATTTAGCTAATAACAAAGGCGATACACCACAAAAGCAGGAATTCTTTTTTTCCGGAAAGAAGGTTATCCCCGGCCTCTGCATCAAAAAGATGCATGCGGTCATCTTGTTATAAAAACAAATAGTCCAACAAAGTCTCCAGGTCTCGAAGTACAAAAAGGCTCACAGAGAGCTTTTTTTTTAAAAAAAGGAGGATGACCCCCGGCCTCTGCATCTGGGCGATGCATACGGCCACTTTATTAATTATTCTCACAAGACCTTACAAAGTCATACAACAGTAAGACTAAAGCCACTTTCTAAGCAACAACTGTCGCTACACCTATCCAATCGATGAAGGGGCGCTGATAGTCTGCGCCTAATACCAAACAGACATCACAGCCAAACCTAAACATCTAAGACCTGAGGTCCCAACCAGGACGCCCGCCGGGTATGGGGTACCTACCAGTCCGGCGCACTCCTCAACCAGGACGCCTGCCGGGTATGAGGCCGCTGCAGCCACCCGCCACCAAACCATCTTCAGAGCTGTACTGTTGCATCTACCTTGCACGGTCTAGCTACCGTCGACGCCACCACGACGCCAGACAGCTCCATCGTTCTGCGCTCGTCCATCCCGACGCGGACACTCTGAAAGATCCGTCGTGCGTAGCACCTGCCGACTAGGCATGACTCAGCGTAGCACTTTTGTCGGTCGAGCATGACTTGACATATCTTACGAGACGATCGACGCGGTTAGAATGCGCTCCTCGCCAACCTCCACACCATTGCCGCAGCTGAGCTGACACGAAGCCCTTCACCCATAGCAACTCCCCGAACGCCCAAGCCTCCCAAGACGGCGCCTCCATGGAGGTTACGACGCAAAGGGCGCCGCCGCCGTCAATCAAGACGGATTTTGGACTTTCGTCCGGAAGCGGGACGGAGGTGGATAGGAGGACCTCGACTTCGCCATCAAGATGGGTAACGACGTCAAAGCCGTCGCCGATGCCAGGCCGAGCTAGCCGACCAAAGTTTCCTCCGGTCCTCTTCCTATACCACCAATCTCCATCTGCTTTGGATCTGGCAGCCGCCAAGACCCGAAAACTCCAGAGAGGGAAGCACCATAAGGCTCAACACCTCCGGTGTAGATCCATCCAGGCGCCAGATCAAAGAAGACCCGACCTGGTCAGCGACGAAAGCCACCATCCTGCGCCGGCCGACGGCGATCAGGCACCGGATCCAGAAGGATCGGATCCGAGACCGACGACGCACGCGACCACCAGATCCAGCGGCCGCACCATGCCGCGAGCACGAACCCCAACCGCCGGCGCGCTGCGCACGTCGCGCCAGATCCATCTGCAGCGCCGCCGCACCCGCAAAAGTACGGCGCCTCCTCTCGAACGGCCGCCCCGTGCCAGCCAATTCGGGAAGGGAAGAGCCCGCCGCCGCCCTGCCGGCCTGGCCGCCCGCGGTCTTCTTTGGCGGCGAGGATGGAGGAGATGCGGGGGAGTCCGGGCGCCGGCGGCTAGGGTTTCCCCCTGGTCGCCCACGGGGGCTAACTGTAAGAAAACGGAATAGCCACAACCGGCGGAATAAAGAAAGATAGAAAACTAAACACCTATCCTATTACATGACCGCCATCCAAACCGGTTGAAGATAGCCCGTGCTACCGTCTAATCACCTACCACAAAAGCAGGATGTATGGGGCTAATTCCTTTGCCTATTTTGTAAGGGCATCTCGGCCGCGCCAGAAGGCCCCAGGCGATTTTTTTCGCGGCGCGAAAAAGGCCCGATCGCGCCAGAGCCCGATTTTCGCCCGGCTTGGGCGAAAACATCGCCGGGCGGACCCAGCCGAACCCGCGTTACTGGGCGCCCGGGCGCCGAGGCGAAGCTGTTTTAGCGCGAAAAAGACGCGGGCCAGCCGCGTCAGCGACTTGGCGCCTCGTCTTCCCCCAACGGTCTCGGTTCCTGCGGGGAATCAATGGCAAGGCTGCCGCCGGTCAGCCTTGCCATTGATTCCTCACAGCGGCGCCACGGACGGCGCGCCGACGCCCTCCTCAAGACGCAGCACACACGGGCGCTGCCCGGCTATAAAGCCGGCGGCCTCCACTCGCCTGTGCCCACCAGCCCGCCCCCGCCGCCATCCAGCCTCTCCCTCTCCTGCCTCTCCCAAGCGCCGCCGCCAGCCCCTCCTCTACCTCTCCCGAGCCCGCCCAGCCCCGCCGTCGCCATGGCGAAGCGCTTCCCGGAGGCGAGGCGGCAGCAACGGTTGCCGCCGTTCGCTCATGTCAGAGTCCCGCTCTGTTCGGCGAACATCTGGCGCCACGGACATGCGCGCCGGGCCAGCGGGTGGAGACTCAGCGCCGGGAGTGCCCATTCCCCGTTGCCCGGCGCTGGCGGCCGGCATGCCGCCGAGGAGGTCGAGATCGTCGCGCGTCCCTCACCGACGCCCAACTCTCCCTCCCCCAGGACGCCGCCGACAACCACACGGCTTGGGCGGCGTATTTCGAGCACCGCCAGCAGTAGCGATTGGCATCCACCAACAGCGCGGTGGTGGCGGCCGGCAGAACAGCGAGGGCGCCACCTGCGGTGGGCGCCCCGCCGCACACTCGAGGGCGTGCTCACGTACCTCGAGGGCGGCAACGACCCGCCGTTGGCGTACCCCCCGGCGCAGCACCGACGCGTCGGGTCATGGGCGCCAAGGAGGTCCGGGTCCTCCTCCTCCTCTTCCTCCTCCCGATCCTCATCGCACTCCTCCGGCACTTCGGCCCTGCTCGGCGTCAAGGCCGATCCCACAGCGGAGTCGCCGCTCGGCGGGCTTTTCGCAGCGCCGCATCGTCATCAACGAGGCGGCGGCGCGCCTCCTCTCGTCGGCTCCTCCGCGCTTCGTCAAGCCAAAGACGGGCCGGGCTGGCGCCGTGAAGACGGAGCCGGGCTGGCGCCGGTGAAGGCGGAGTTCAACGGCGACGGCCCTAGAATGGCGCGCCAGACTCCATTGCGATGGAGAAGACGCGCGGGAGAAGGTGAAGGAGCGCCGGTAGCGCCGCCTGCGCCGCCGAGGAGCGCCGACGCGCCGCGATGAAGACGGATCGTCGTCCTATGCGACAGCGATGACGATGACGACGACGCGCCGCCGCCAGTCCGCCATGGCGACGCCGGGTCAAGGAGGAGAAGGCCGACGACGACGATGGCGGCGACGACTTCAGCCCCTTTTTTCTTTTTTAGATTAGGTTAATGTAATGAAAATGCGCGAATTTCGCCGAAATTTGCCATGTTTAGCCGAAATTTAACTACTTTTTATCATAACTTCGCCGAACGGCCCTTCTTTTTTTAGGTCTTTTACATCTGTGTCCCTAACTCGAACCCACTACTCACATTTGCCCCTAATTCAAAAGCCTGCTAAAAAATGCCCCTCCGCCGTTAGGTGCCCTTACAGAAATGCCCTTCCGTCCTGCTTCCGTCTGGTCAAAGGGGTTTGACCGCTCTCTGGCGTTTATTGGACATTTGCCCTGCCTCCATGTGCCACTTACACGTGGGACCCAGTCAAAACATAAATAAAATGAAAAACACTTTCTCTCACCCCTCTCTCACACACACTTACATGTGGGCCCCTCATTTATAGAAAAATAAAAGGAAACACTATCTCTCACCTCTCCCCCCCGAACGACGGGCCGACGGCCACTACCTCTCAACTCCGCGAGAATCTTGAACGCCACCGCCTCTGTCGCTGGCCTCCCCGATCCGTAGTCCTCTCAGACCTCATGCTCTCTCCGCCCGCCTCGTTCCTCTCACGCCCTCTCCAAGCACGCCTTGTGAAGTGTCCCGTCGCCGGCGTCAGTCAAGGACGTGGCCAACAGCAACTTGAAGCGCCGCTACCTCGCCAGGAAGCTCATATGCCATGACCTTGTCCAACCAGCTGACGATTTTGACCAGAGATATCCAGCACAGAGCGCCACAACGCATCTTCCCCGCCTCTGAGCTCGGACCGCCGCCTTCGATTCGACTCCATTGAAGCATGTCGGCCGATCCCGGTGGCTCCTATGGCATACTTATGCACCACAGAAGACTTGGGAGTCCTCCATATCAAGCTCCATGACCTCGGGTCGTCTTCCCCATGAGCTCTGAGCTCTTCCATGGCCGCCATCGTCGAAGTCATCGCTTTGGTCACCCCCGAGCCCCAGCGGCGTCGCCGTCGTGCTCCAAGTGTGATCCCTATTGTCACACAAACCGTTCCCCTCTCTCTACCCCTCGCATGGTTGCTGCCCCACTTGCGTCGCCCGGAGCCCCCGCGGGAATGGCCGCCGCCGTTTGCTCCGGCGACCATATGGTCCGACGACCACATCCCTGGATGCGGTAGAGCCACGCATATAGCCTGGTTCCCTCAGCCGTCCTCCTCGCAGCATCCCGGCGTGCCTCCACCGCGGGATTTGGTCGCCGCCGGCCACCGTCGACCCAATCCACAGTTAAGAATTAATTAAGGCACTAATTAAATCAAAATATTTCTGGAAAATATTAATAAGGCAATGACATGCGGGCCCAATATCTGTTTGAAAAGTCCTCTTTTCCTTTTCTTTTTTTAGACTGGCCCCACATGTAAGTGTGTGTGTGTGAGAGAGAGAGAGTGTAAGAGAAAGTGTTTTTCATTTTATTTTTTGAGAGTGGGACCCACCGGTAAGTGGCACATGGACACAGGGGCAAAAATGTCAAAGAAACGGCCAGATGGCGGCCAAAACTCTTTGACCGCAGTAGTAACGCACGGAAGGACATTTCTGTAAGGGCACCTAACGGCGGAGGGGCATTTTTGAGCAGGCTTTCGAATTAGGGTATATCTAATTAGGTGGTTCGAGTTAGGGACAGAAATGCAAATGGCCCTTTTTTTAATACGGCAGGGCGGCCTCGGGGCCGACGGTGGGGACCAACTTCGCCTGGGCCATTTTTTTGCTGCTCACCCCAGCGGCGCTTTTAGACGCGCTCACAGGGGGCCAACGGCTGGAGATGCCCTAAGAAACTGCAGTTGAATTATAGTCTAATCACGTGAAAAACTAGGGAGGTGATTGATTTGCTTCGAAGTTGCTAGGTTTGAATTCCTACCTGTCTTCCGTTGATCTGCTATTGTCTTTGCATGGAAAGTGACCCATACATACAGTTTCCAGAGTACGACAGTAGATGCAAGGCGTTGGAGATCCGCGACGAAATAGATGCAGCGTCAGTAGAGCACGACAGTGTGTCTCGAGCCGTCATTGTCGTCTCACCGTCCTCAAAACGCCGGTGAACTGCTCGGCGACGACGGTCCTCGCACGACGACCCCACGGGCTGGGTGGTGCACCGCCGTACGTCCTACCCTCTTCTTCTCCGGCGCTGTGACTCTGCCGACGGTGCCGACCGATCGCACGTCCCAGGCGTTCCGATCCAGCGGCTCGCGCTGCGGGGTATCATCTTGGCTGGGCCGTGTGCGTGGCCTCGTGCCGTATCCGGAACGCGTACGCGAGCGCGCTGTTTAGTACCACCTCGGCAGCCGAGCCGCCTCAGGGCCCGAGGGTCGCCTACATAATCAGGGCAGACTGCAGCCTTGAAACTTACTTACCTGGACGGGGTCGACGACCGATCAAGAAAGGTCGTGGCCTAGATCAATGGCTCGCATTGCACTTGACGAGCGTGTTGGCCTACCATCTCCCTTTATGGGAGAGTGGATGTCATAATTTGTGACAGAGGGGGTACGCGTTCGCGCGGCCCCTGCCAATTCAAGTTTAACCATAAAATTCACGTTCACGTCGTCCCTACCAATTCGAGTTCAAGCTTAAAATTCTTCTGCAGATTCAAACTTTAACCATAGAGCTTTGTGTAGATTCAAATTTCAGCATTAGAGCATTACTAAGAGAACCCTGAAACCCTTATAGCAGTTTTAAGGGTTGAGAAGTGCCAGTTTTTGACACTTTTAAGGGTTGAAAAACAGAGGCAAAGACTAGAACCCTCAAACCCAACCCTTAAACTGCTTTAAGGGTTGGATTTGAGGGTTCTAGTCTTTGCCTCAACCCCAACCTTTAAAACTGTCATTTCATATATCACACATTTCATCATATGACATATCACAAATTCCATCACATTTGACATAAAACAATAATCATTCTAGTTATTATTACAACACCGAATAAAACAATAAGGCAGTAAGAAATTTCTTCATCTTATCATTGGTCTGAGAAAAAAAATGCATTCCTGAGAAACAAGACAGTGTACAAGAGCTTATGGTGCCAGAGTTGAAGAGTAATCACACGGTCTGCAGATTAGCCAAAGTGCTACCTGCTGCTGCTAAATCGACACTAAATCTACCTGCTGCTGCATCATTTTTTACACCCCAGCCCAACCGTTTGTAGCTTACAAGAAGAAGAAGAAGAATCACTGGCTACAAAACTAGTAAAGTGCCTGAATGTTCATATTCAAAAATAATGCAGCTTCAGACTTGGCACGGAAGAGTACTGAATCTACACTAAAAACACAGAATTAAAAGAGCTCACCGGAGCAGCGCGGAAGCCGCCGCCTCGTGGTCGCGAGGGGCGGACGCGGAGCAGCTCTGGCGGGTGTCGGCGGCGGCTGCAGGAACGGCGCTCTGCGTCGGTGAGCCACGGCCGGCAGCGACAAGTACAAGGCGGGGTGGGCGCGACCACGCCTGAGGCCCTGACTGGCAGAGGAGCAGCTGGCAAGTTTCTGCCCGCGAGGACGATGTAGAGGAGCAGCCGGCCGTGAGGACGAAGCAGAGGAGCAGCCGGCGGCGCCGATCGAGGGAGAGGAGCAGCCGCCGCGGATGCGGGGAGCCCTGCTCACGAAGGGGATGGGAGGGTCGCGGACCTACCCGCCGGCCATCTCATGGGCGATCGCCGCGTGGGAGGGCCATGGGCGGCGGCGGCGTGCTGCGACTGGAGTAGCTTGAGCGCGGAGCCGGAACAAGCCAGGATGGAGCGAGGCGGGCGGGCGGGGGGGGGCGGGCGTGGCGGGCGCGGGCGGGCGAGGGCGCTGGTGGCGGCGGGGCCCTCCATGACGGGCGCGGGCAGGAGGCGGGGGGACGGCGGGAGGAGGAGGCCGGGAGGAGGAGGCAGTTGACTCCCGCGCGAGAGAGGAGGAGAAGTGCGGGTTGGGGGGAGATTTTCCTCTCAACCCCTACTTCTTTAGGTTGCAAAGTGGTTTGAGGGTTGGACCTCTAAATTTTTTTACGGGTTTGAGGGTTTAGAGGTTCTAGTCTACGGCGTTTTTTCGACGAAAATTGTAAAAAGGCGGTTATTTTTAGGGATTTGAAGGTTTGAAGGCTCTACTAGTAATGCTTTTAGTACTCTCGTTATTGCTTCACCCAGACGTTTTCGTCGTTGGGTCTCTGTGCTCTCTTCCTTCGGCGATTGGCAAGTCCTTGATCACAAGGGTTTCTTGTCTAATCAGGTGAGAAGAAAATGGGGTGCATTGGTTTGCTTCCAAGATGCTACTGTAGCTTTGAATCCCTACCGTCTTCATTTGATCTGCTTTTGCTTCCCATGAGTGGAAGCGACCCAGGCCATACAGTTCCCAGAGCAGAAATAAACCTGAAAACACTTGCGAGGCGTTGAAGATCAAAACCGCTCGGTGCCACACGACGTCCCGAACTGCTGGGCTGTGTCATTTCTCATGATCGATCACACGGTAGTTTAGTACCACATCGGCAGCCGAGTTGCCTTGGGGTCTGGAGGGGCGGCTACATATGCAGCCCACGTGGCAGCGCTGAAACTTACTTACCTGGACGGGGTCGACGGCCGGTCAAGAAGGGCCGTGGCCTAGATCAATGGCTCGCATTGCACTCGGCGAGTGCGTTCGCGCGGCCCCTACCAATTCGAATTCAAAATTCAAATTTATCTAGATTTGAATTTTGACATTGGCACTCTCCATGAGTTTCAGGGCAATGCAGATGCAGATTCAGACTAACATTAGCACTCTGAGTTTCAGGACCATGCAAATTTATCACGGGCGGTCTTCTTTTGAAAAACCATTCGATGTGGTTATAATGTACTCCCTCCGTAGCTCAGAAAGGAATAATTCATACTACATTGGAAATATGTTTCCTTCTGATGGAGAGATTGACTTGGATTCATCATTGTCACATGGGGGATACATATAGAGATCTCGAATACGGTGGAATCGGGTCAAATTTTCGCACATATGTACATGATGTCATACATGGGATAAGGCTACAAAAGATATGTACAGGTCTTTGTTATATTCTGGGAACTTGACATGTCGAATCAATGCATGAAATCGCATGTTTCAGCAATGGGTAATCAGCCCTCTCTAGACAAACCATTCGTCCATGGCTGCAAGAGATGTGGCGGCGCTACCGTCTTCAAGAGGCGCCTTGAGGGGGTGAGCCGGTGCCAAGGTCTTCAAGAGGCAACAACACCTTCGCAGACGTCCCCACGACACAACGGGCACACCCTGCAGCATTGCATCGACAAAACCTTAGCCGGAGATAGCTAGCCAAACAGGCCCGCGTTGTCGGCGATCTAAAATTGCCTTTTTGCAACAGGAGGGGCTTTTTTATTCCTTACCTGTGTATTTCTTTAAGCCACTTGTCAACACACTGCAGGTGAAACTCATGTTTGCATGGGAGACTTCTTATCTGATCTCCATCCTCATATTCAGTTAAGCAGATATGGCACCTGAAGAAGGTGACAAGCACAATGTTAACATTTCAGCATCTCCCAGGACCACTCTGAATGAAAAGACTCAACCAGGAAAAACAAGAGATCCAAGTGGTGTTAGCTTGCAATTCCAAACTATATTTCAAGATTTCTGACATGGGACTTATGATAGCTTTATGGAGAGATGCCCTTATTTTTAGCTAGAGAATCCAGGGCTCACAAAATCGAGTTTCAAGTGCACAATAAATTCAATATCTGACATGCACGATATAATCATTCTCAACTCCTAGGTGCTAGACATAACAGATTTGCAAAGACCAAAAGAAGAAGGGTGTCAAACGGCGATCATCCACACGATTCAGGGTCTCTAGATGCTGCACATAAACTTCTACTCATCAGTTATCACAACACTTTTATCCCCTTTATCCAGGTGCTAACAGCAAAACATGCTAAGTCTGCAAAGTGCAAACTGTGTCTAGTAATTCAACTTGACATGGCGATTTTAACACCTAGCTCATTGTCATAGATATTATGTCATGGAAGATAAAGTATTAACCAGAACATGCTTCCTTCCTAAATTCTCTAAGATGCCAACAATGCCTACAGTCATTAGCAGTTAAAATTGTACAGATTCTTATTCAGTGTCTCATAATATGGTTTCTGGCTGGATTATAATAGGTGTAAGATAAACAAATAGTTGGGAAGTTTATTTGAAGCAACTATCAGAAACATACCAACATCAGAATTAGTAAAACTGCTTCCTTACGAAATTTAGACAGATTAAATGACAAGAAGCTCACTGTTCCATATCAGCACTGCATTGGGCTGTCTCAAGCTTTTTGTAGCTCTTACATGGTAATGAATTAACCACAGACTCTGGAGCTTGAGCAGAGGCCATGGAAAGTGAAAGTGATGAGGGTTGCCGATGAATCTCATCCAATACCTGGAAAAAATTGTGCACATAAGCACACTAAGTAACTAGGATTCTAGGAAAGAAACCTTACACAAAAACAACAAAGGAGCAGTGAAATGGACGTAATCATCCTTTAGACATTCCACTCCTAGTTCAGTCAATGGGTGCAAATTAACGTTAATTACAATTTATATCCCTCTATAAACTGAACTATCAAAGTTCCCATTTCTAATTTTCTGGTGGTGCTTTGGCCCCATAAATTAATTAACCATCATACAGACATAGCCACAAAACAATCCCTGCAATACTGACTTTGTTCTGCAACTTACGCGGCCAATTTTATTTTGTTGTTGTCTGGTGATTTACTAATTCAAACAGGTTGACGCGACCTTTATGCAAAAGAGGAAATAGTTGAAGTTCCAGTCTAATGTAGTGATTTCAAATTTCAATATGAATCTGCGTGAAATTATCAAGTTGCTGTATTGAAGTCAGTAAGTAGAGTAACAGCTGCATATGGCAACCACATACATTTTCCAAAACTCAGAAGTAAAGCAGCAGAGCAGTTTTGTCAAAATTCTTCGTACTATATATATAACATATATGCAGTTGTGTCTCTTAGTTCATCTAAACACAACTAGAATGATGATGACAATCCAATGAATCAAACTTGAGGAACACAAATTCAACACACTCAATGCTAAATAGTTCTCAACACGTGAAATAAACACATTAAGGGAAAGAGCAAACCTCAAATAATGCCTCCGTTAACATGACAATTCTTGATATACTTGCACGAGCACTAGATTCTTCAGCGACCAAGAATGCATCACAGGTGCATCTGCCAATTTGGTGAATCCCCAAAGGACAAGCAGCAGTACTTTGTCCGTTCCCACTATCAAAAATAGCACGACGGTGCTCCCTAATCTGTAACAAAACAATAACACCAACTTCAGGACACATGTGCATGGGATCAAGCAGCAAATGATTAAGGAGTAGAAAACAATGATATCTAGTGTAAGCGTAAAATAAGTGCAGAAATGAAACAGCATATGCAGCATATAAAGTAGGTTCAGTTCATGAAATTCTGAATATGCTGAAATCAAATAGAGAGAAAAGCATATAATGATTAAAGGTACATGTTTTTGTTCAGAATCTTCAGATAATTGTGCAAACCAACATCAACAATTAACTTAATCTGGACATGGTGACACCAATAACATTTCCTAAATATGGAATCACAACATATGAAAGAGTAGGCATAGCTGCCATAGGCCAGAGCAGTTACCCGAGATCTTGAATACTGGTTTAATCTGATTGAACCATGGCGCCTACGATGAAAGTATCGTGCCTCCTCAACCTCATCCCCGAAAAGATCATCACCAAGGTCTAGCCATCTACTGTAAAATCCC
This sequence comes from Aegilops longissima, assembly GCA_021605205.1. Taxonomy (NCBI): domain Eukaryota; kingdom Viridiplantae; phylum Streptophyta; class Magnoliopsida; order Poales; family Poaceae; genus Aegilops; species Aegilops longissima. The sequence goes on from CM038681.1 coordinate 619,628,621, forward strand.
AGATCGTCAGTGTCTGAATCCAGATAACCTCTAGAACCACGTCTTGAAAATGAATCCCATAGGACTCTTCTATGATTTCTTCTTGTTTCACCATTGCTGGAATCTCGAGAGTGTTCTGGGCCGAAAATGCTAACCATGTCTTCATGCACTGTACTTCCATCAATCTGACCATGTGACACACTGAATATGGTGGGAACATCTTCTCTGCTAGCAGTTGCATCTGGAATTGATTCTCCAATGATGGATGATGCACTTGAAGTAGCAGGCAACACAGATGTTAAGCTGGATTGAGAAACATCTGATCTTTCACTTGACAAAACATCTCTAGATGAAGTCCTGCGGAGAGCTGCCTCGCCGTCTTCCAAGCCAGGCACGATCCTTTCAGATGCCATCAGCGAGGAGTGGAAATCAGACTGGGACATGGAACCACTAACTTCTGTAATGAAAACCGCGTCAATATGGACATTATCAGGTGCAGGTTCTACAAGCTCTTGTGCCATAGGACTAACCCCTTCCCCGGATGTTCTCTCATCATTGCCAGCTTCATTACTGAGATTTCCCCTAATCACGGCATTCTTTCCTGATGAACTCGCGAGACCACTCGTTTCAGCATCTTTAATTCGCAGGGCATGCTCCTTGTTCTCGTGACAGTCCAGGTGGTTGAATCGGAGGCGGTGACTTATGGTGCTTGAAGACGGATGCACTCTTGGGTCTGGCTCGCTGGTGTGGCGAAGATCCTTTGCAGACAGAGAAGGCTGGAAATCTAGCCCGGCCGCTGCTCGCTCTGCTTGCCGAGTTGCTGCCTGCACAATACACCTTCCTGACATCAGCTAACAACATAGATACAAAACAGAAGGAAAACAGAGCAACCTTATCCACTGAAAGCATGAAACCCCACTGGCACTTCAGTAACATACAGAAATGCTGCAGTTCACAGATTTAGTTATGCTTGTCACTCAGGAGACCCGATACTTTTAGTGTGGGATGACAGATTCTGTGAGCTCTCCATTCATGTACATTATGAGGGCTCCAATATAGCTGTAGGCTAGCTAATCCAGAGGCAGCTAATCATGTTTGCATGGCACGGATGTGTAAGGAAGGGACATAAATGTTCATTCAGCTAGTGAACAGCTCGTCCATAGTCCATACTACTACCTATCATGATTGAGCAAGCAGCGGTACAAAAGAAATGGCGATTAAAAGCTCCAGAAGCATGCCCGCCTTCCACATACACACTCCACGGCTTCTCCCAGCCCAAGCTACGCCGCCAGAATCGCCATCCCCAATCCCACGACCCAATCAACAGTAACCACCGACAAATCCGTCGCTACCGCAAGCCAGCTCGAACGCCGAGACCCGATATCAGCACGGCCCTGGGGGGCTAGGAGCGACTACCTGGAGGGCGCGGGAGGAGGAGGCGGCCGCGGCGGCGGCGGCGGCGAGGCCCCCGCCGTCGCGCGCGGAGGATCCGGCCCCGAAGCACCCGGCGAGGCCGATCCGCGGCCGGCGACGCGGCGGCGGCGAGGACGACGACGGGCCGGCGGCGCAGCTGCTGCTCGCGGCGCCCATCTCGCTCGGCCTTTTGGATGGATGGATGGGTTCCTCCGCTCTCCGATTTGGGGGAGAGAGTGGGGAGGGGAGAGCAGGGGTGGGAAGTGCCGTGGGTGCGGGGCGCTGTCCGTCCCTTTTACATCTGCGCGCTTTATAGATTGCTTTCGCTTCGGAAATTCATTTTTGCGGGCGCTGGTTGCCGGCCGGCCCGGGTTTTTATCCCAGCCTTGAACCGTTGAGTTTGGGGGTTGAGTCAAGAACATAAAAATGCGTGTAAACATAATTTTAATTTTGACCAAAGTTACGGTAGATGGTATTCCAAATTAACACGTGGATGTGTACATCTCGACAAGTCAAGCGGGGGCTAGGGGAGCGTGGGGGTCCAACTTGGATACACCGAAACCGACACACCAAACGTTCACAGACACTATTTCAAAAAAGAGTAAAATGCACTGATAGTCATTGAACTTGTAGCGTACGCTCACTTTGGTCACTGTACTTTAAAATATGGTCAATACGGTCATTATATACGCATTGAGGTGATTATACGGTCACCGTCAGATCGTATAACTCCGTATTTTATCTATTTGACCAGTCAAACAATCCACATGGCACCTCTCCATCTCGTTTTCTCTCTCTATCTATGCAGGGCCCATCTGTCAGTGTGTGAATGAAAAGAAGTGGAAAATAAAAATACGTACCCATGCCGAGTCGAACTGCAAACCTCGCAAATGTGGATGACCACGCTGACCAGCTACACTTTTCTCATCTAACTGTTGACTGGGGAAGTAACCTTTTTATGTTATTTCGACATTCACGTGACAGCCATTAGGCTTTTTTTGTTTTGCTTGACAACCATTTTACAGACGACCCGTGCGACCTTTTCTAAACATATCATCATCGTGTATGTACAGCGCTGGCCGTCAACATTGTACCAACCTTTCTTTCTCTTGTTAGCCCGATCTGTACATGCAAAATAAGAGTAATAACGCAAACTTAGAAAAGAAAATGTACGGATAAAAAATCTAAAGATCATCTTTAACCATGCAAAGTCTATGATCATCATGTAGCAAACCGCACTTACTCAGGTCTTTGTCGGGCCTCAATATGTGGGGTCGATGTCCATGTCGTCGTCTGCCGTAGCATGGCCGGCTGGTGCGATTACGTGCGTGCATCTCCATGTCGTCGTCTGCGTGCACCTTCGTGTCTTCATCCGCCGCGTGCACGTTCACCTCTGCCTCTGTGTGCACCTCCATGTCGTCATTCACCGTAGCATGGCCAGCTGCTGCATTTAGTTCCGCGTCCATGACGTGTGCGTGCGCATCCACCTCCTCATTCGTGTGCACATCCAACATCATCAGTCGCAGCTTGGCCGGCTGTGGCGTTTACCTGCGTGTCATCGTTTGGCCGACTTAACCGGCTGCTGCATGCACTCCTGTGTCCCCGTGCATGGCGTCCTTATCCGCTGCACGTACACCTCCAAGACAGTCGGCACCTCGCCCGACGCCACCGCCGGCACCACCCACACTCATCGCCTTGCGCCCGGCGAGCATCAGTCGGTCGTGTACAGAACTGTGCTAGCGGCCACCTCGACCGGCCGTAGAGTCTAATGGCTCCCACGTAAAAGAAAAAATCCTAATGGCTATCATATGAATGCCTGGACGATAAAAAAAGGTTTACTTCCTTCGATCAGACCCAAGGCGAGAGAGGTGCAGCTGGTTCGATTACTGCCACATATAAGTGCAATGTTTGTTGTTCAAACCTGACGAACCTGAAGCGGTACAGAATTTTATTTTCCCTCTCCTTTTTGCTTTTTGCCACCCACTGACAAGTGGGACCCGCATAGACAGAGAGAGAAACAAGCTGACGAGGTGCCATGTGGATTATTTGACCGGTCAAATGAATGAAATACGGGGCTATACGATCTGGCAGTGACCGTATAATCACCTCGACACGTATATAATGACCGTATTGATTGTATTCCTAAGTACAGTGACCAAAATGCGCGTACGCGACAAGTTCAATGACTATCAATGCATTTTACTCTTCAAAAAAAGAACAACGGACGCGTCCGGACGTGTGTGAAACTATCTTACTAGAGTAGTGTATGGATGTGGCCAATCACGTTTCATGGAACGGTTCATCCTCCTTCATCGAGTACATTTGTCATCGTGTTTGCTTTAAAAGTAAACGATAAGAGTGTAAACATGCAATGGCATTTGTCCGAACACTTGCCGCACGTGGTGTCTGCCATGTACGACATCAACAGGGGGCAAAGGATATCTGGGCTACGGCCGGATCCGAGGTGGAACGATGGCATAGTCCAAGGCGGGTGCGACATCGGTCTCTGAGGGTGCGGATACAGAGCACAGGTGGAGAGATAGAGTGAGGGAGAGAGGGCTCTGGGTGTGGTATTTTGGTGGGCCAGACACGTTGGAATCTAACGTGGTGGAGGTCCGGACGCCCGCAAACCTCCCCTGGATTTGGTTCCGGTCCGTGGATTTCGTACGTTTGAGCTGGTCCGAAAAATTTTGTTGGCCGTCGTTGGATGGCAAAATGTATATTTGAACTGTCTGATCTGGATATTTAGGGACGGTTTGGTGATCCGCATTGGATTGTCCTCACCTTTATTTGTGTGATCGATTAGTTTCATTCAAACTATGTTCATATCGAACCAAGATAAAATGACCGAATGTGTAAATTCTGGTGTATATAAAATGACATTTTATAGAATACTAGTAAGGGACATCTCAATTGCCAACAAATGGTTATCAAAGTACGCCCTCCTTATCAAAGACTCTTTAGGCTAGTTTAGCCCACAAAATCGTCTTATCTATTACCAATAATAATGTTCATGTGGAGGAAAAACTACATGACATGGATAAATGAAGGAGATGCAAATAAGATGAAAGATTAGCAAATTTATGTGATCACTTATCAGCTTTTTCTGTAGCCATATTATAAGTCCCCTTGGTTTTTCGCCAAGCTTGATGAATGTATTCCTAGGTAATTTGCATTATAAGTCTCGAGGAAGAGATAAATATCCAAATCAAAACTCCTAATAGTCAAATTAGTTGGGACAGACATACCAATCCCCACTTTGCATGTCCAAATTAAGTCCAGATCAAAAATATATTGTTAAGCAACATAGCAGATGTCTCCTAAAAAGGAAATGACTAAATAAAATAAAAATATGTAGGATGGTAATATATGATACACCAATGCTTCTCTATTTCTCAATTATTATCATAAGGAAAAATCAACAAAAAGACATCAAACTAAATGGCATTTATAATAGACTCACGCAACCATCGCTATATTTGAGCAGTTCAGACTCTTGTTAGTCCAACAACTAATATGAATATGGTAACTTACTATAGAGCATGCCTGCAAACATACTAATCTTCATTGGCAACAAAACAATAATTTTTCATATAGACAAAACCTCTCGAACAACAAGATATTAATCACATGTCATTATCTAACTGAACCCATTATACGAAGAAAGGAAAATGGACGAATGCTTTAGAAGCTGATTTGTTGCTCAATATTCGGCAATGGTTGTACCAAATATTTATTCCAAACAAAAAGTTGGAAAAACGAAAAGCCAATGTAATTCATGTTACCCGCAAAACTTCATGTATCCATGTCATATTTTTCATGTGTATGATCATGAACTTACCTAAAACAAACCAATCAAAAGGAAGAGTGTCATCCAATCCATGATAACACAACGAAAAGCCTACAGGTAAGGCCCTTCTTGTATGAAAAATTTAAAATTCTCACAACTCAATATGCTACTATAAGGCACTTACCCTGCAACTTCTTTAGCAACATCTCCTCTTCACTCTCCTTCCTCCTATTTGTTGCGTCCTCTGCCTTCCTATCATCCTCCTCTTTCATCAAACACTGCTCTTCATCTTTTCTCAAACATTCTTCCTCCGCTCCTCCGATTCCCGCCTCTTCGCAAGAGCCTCCTGCATCTCCCGAACATGCTTTGGGAGCTTCTTCATGTCAACCTTCCCTTTAGGCACCTCGCCTCCTTTTCCTCCTTCTTGACCTCTCTCCCATTAGGTGCAAGACTGACCAATAAAATAGTCTTAAATTTTTAAGACATATAGATGTGTATTAATGTTGGACAATGTGCAACACAATATGTACCTAATTGTAGGTGACAAATATGTGGGGTAAGCAAAATAAATCAAAATACTACATCTCACCTACAAGTAGAGCAAACCATTGGCTATAGCTAGTGGTACCTACAATAAAAAAATGTATTTTGGTAAATATTTATTTGTAACTCTATAGAAGATAGTGATAATTTTTACATGTCTAATAACTTTCCAGATGAGATGTAGCAGGTAGCGATGACAACGATGGGCCAGCGGCGCAACTGCTGCTCGTGGCACCCATCTCGCTCGACTTTCCGGATGGATGGCTTCCTCCGCTCTCTGATTTGGGGGAGAGAGTGGGGAGGGGGAGAAGGGGAGAGCAGGCCTGGGAAGTGTTGTGGATGCAAGTCACTATCCCTTTTGCATCTGTGTGCTTTATAGATTGTTTTCTTCGCTTCATGGTTTTTTTTGGCGGGCACTGGGATGGGATTTATCTCAAATCTCAAACCATTGACTTCTGTGCTTGAGTAAAGAACATAAAAATGGTGCTTATTTAGTCCACACAAAATGTGGATGGTAACAAGAAGGAAGAAAATAAATGCAGCTGGCTCCGGTAGTTAATTGCCATGTAAACATAATTTAATTTTGATCACACATACTCCATATGTTTATACAAATATAAGATGTTTTGAATATTTTAATATGGACTACATACATATTGAACTTAATGAACAAATACTATAAAACATGCGTGCCAATTTTTTTATTTAGTTCAAGTTTGGTATTTTGACCAGAGATATAAGCTAAGTCGAGACTCACCGTAAAAACAAAAAAATGTCGGTCGGAGTGAGGCATTTTGGAGCTCAGGCTCCACGAAGCTCTTTTAAAAGAAATCAAAAGTACATTTTAATGCTTCAAAAATTCTGAAATAAAGTATGTGTGTTCGTATGGATGTATGCTATGATCTATAAGTGTAAAAAAATTCACAGTGAAATACATTAACATACGAGGTGCATAGAAAAAGACAAATTCATGCAACTTTTTTTATAGTGAACACTGTGTGTAGTGTTTGTCGTGTCAAAATCACATATTTGTCTTTTATGTGTAGATTTCAGCTTAATGTATATCATCATCAAACTTTATGCACATATATAGTATATACATCCATATGAACGTGTGTGATTTTGTAGATTTTTGTGGAACTTTAAAATGTGATTTTTTTTCAATAAAACGAGCTCCATGCAGCCCGAGCCCTATTTGCGTTTTCGAGTCGAGAGAGGATATATATTTTTCTTTTCGGATATACACATGAATGTTTAAATCTCGATAAGTCAAGCGGGTTAGGGGAGCGTGGGAGAAGGAGTAAGTCGCCTTTTGTGATCGACCAGTTTCATATGAATTAGCAAGTCACATTTTATGATCGACTAATTTCATACAAATCCTTTAACTCACTAAGCTCCGTAAGGGTGAAAGCTCCTTCAATCAACTGAGCTCTCTAATTCGAGATTTGGTCCATGATTTTGACTTGGTCAACGCATTGTGCTTTGTTGAGTGATCTACTTATGGGTGGGCCCATTGGTAAATGGTTGCGTAGTGGAGAGATACGAGTCGGTTTAGGGCAACGATTTTAAGAACCCACAACAATTAGGAGTTCCTTTTGCTTCTTTCCCCACTGGTCAGCCGGTGTTGACATGTCTTGGCTCAGGTGTCTTCAATCGAGTCATGTGTTCTCATTGTGATGCGTCTCTAGAGGGCACGAGATTCTTTCACTGTTGCGTTGGCTATGTGGGCACAGAAAAGACCTCGTGGAGGCAAAGAGGATAAAATCATAGCCGGTTGTGTGCAGAGGCAGCTAGAGGATACCTCAACAGCTGGGAGTAGGCGGCTTGAGGGGAGTTCGGCGTCTCTCCTGGTTGGGCATTTGGCGGTTGTGAGCACGCGGCTAGGAGCAACGTCTTTCCTAGTCGGTCATTCGAATGCAACCTTGGCAGCTGGAAGCAGTCTTTTTCGTCTGGGTGTTCGGTGGTTGAGACCTCATCGATGGGGAGTGGTGTCTTTTCCTTTCCTTTGTTCGATGTCTTCCCTTGGGGTGTTGTGTTCTTCTCACTTCCCATTGAGTATCTAGATTATTTCCGTGTTGCCTTCCTCCTGCATTTGATTGTATGGCTATCATTAGTTGTTGCTTTAGAGTGTGTTGGTATATTAGAGTGGCTTATTGTTAACATGCTTCATGAGTTTGATTTGGATTGATGTTGAGTGTTAATTTTATTGTGAACCATAGATGCTTACTCTTATGATGATCATTCGCTCGTGGGCAACCTTTGGTTGTGTGCGTGGATTGGTGGTCCATGGTGTTTTTTTTGTTGTTTGGTTATGGCATGGAGAGAAATCCTTGTGTTTTATTTTCTGATTTTGGGTTGTTATGTTGATGTGTGATAATGATCAGATGTAGTTCCTCCACAATAAATGGTGTAGTATTATTTCCAGCGATCACAATATGGGGCTCCCAAATCATTTTTACATGTCATTGATGTCTATCCAAGTAGGCAAAGATTGATGCATATCTGTGCATTGAGGCGATAGATTATTTCCGTCATATACATATGAGGATGCCACAGTCCATCTTTCGAAAGCGGCTCAGCAAAGTGTATAAAATTCTACTAGTTATGTTCATATTGAACCAAGATAAAAGGACAGAATGTGTAAAATTCTCACGCACGTATATAGAATGACATGCTAGTGCCACAAAGAGTATGCATGCGTTGTAACAACACTAGGGGTTGGGGCGCCACCCGGTGGCGCCTCCTGAGAGGAAGTTTATGCGGTGCCAGATTGACAAGCGATCCTTCCACCTCTTTTTTCTCTAATTGCCGATGAACATCCTTCCGAAGTTGTGTTCTGCTCCTACAGTGTGTTCTGCTCCTACAGCCGTCTCTGATCGTCTTGCCAAGCCCTGTGGGTCACCTTATTGACTCTACCGAACCCCACCATGTCAGTGCTCTAGTCGAACCTCTCCTCCGTCTCCGATGATGCCCTGTCATCCAGCTTGGGTTGGCCCTGCTCTGCATCGTCCTGCTCCCTGGCACAGGTAAGAAACACGCCCCGTGGTCGTCAATCCATACCATGGCGATTTTTCGAGGGAACAACACTCTCCAGCACAAGGAAGAAACACGCCCCGTAGGGAGCATCGTCGATGGGCACCATTTGCATGGGGCGCCCCAATAGCGCCCCATTGGGGCGCCTCCTAAGAGATGGTTGTGCGGTGCCAGGTAGGAGGCGACTGTTTCACCAAAAAAAAATATGTCAACTGTTCTTGTGCTCAGCCAATTGAAAGCACGATCTACATTGAGTGTTGATGCAGTACATGGTTCACATATTATAAGAAAAATAAATCAATCATTTCCATTCAGTCATGCATTAGAGGAAGTACAACAACTAATCTTGGCATATAGTGTCATGTGAATTCTGGTAGAAGTACCAACCTAGACAAAAGCGGATGCAACTCCAAACCTATCCTCGAAAAAAGACATCAAGCTAAGTAACTAAGCTAAGGATCATTCTTCGGTAGAAGATCAGTGGAAGTTCAAGACCATAGCACCATTGCTCCTTGTAACTCCTGAGCATGAGAACACACAAATGCTTCTAGAAAAGCTTCAGACCAGCACTAACATTGCAAAGCATGTCAGACAACCCTGTTAACAAGAATCAGTAGAATCAGAAAATAAACATTAGCTAACCACAATACAAGAATCAGTAAACAACAACAACAACAACAACAAAGCCTTTAGTAGAATCAGAAAATAAACATTAGCTAACCACAAGTACTCACGACCGCAAGGCAAAAGATGCAGCAATAAGATGATATATCATTACACCACAACTTCATTATTTACAGCTATGGGGTATATCACCCAATCGAAAGAAAAAAAATCAGTATGTGCCTTGTTCTAGCTACTAATAAGATGTTAGCAGTTGGCCACCGAAAAAGAGCTAAATTAATTCATCATACAACACTACAAGTTCATTTCTTTACAGTTGTGGGGTATATCACCCAATCGAAAGGGGAAAAATAGTATGTGCCTTGTTCTAGCCACTAACAACATAACAGTAGTCGGCCACCAAAACAGGGCTAAATTAATTTGCCATAGAGCATATTAGCTATATCATGTGTGAATTGACCCGAAAAGATAATTACAGAAGAACATAACCATGAAACTATCTAGCCGCCAATGAAGAAAGATTGTAGATACTGAAAAGATATACAGAAGGTTTCTTGGTGCACTGGGTGAATTTAATTGTAACATGGCAGATGCAGATGGAGTGCAGCGAATGAAAATGAAATGCTCTCATTTTGTATCATGCTGATGCGATAACCATATGAAGAATTGACACGGGCACATTGCCAGACTAAAATGCTCAGTCAAGTTAAATGGAAAAGAAGATGCAAGTAAAAGAAGAGTGTTCAAGCGCACAACAACAATGCACTGAATGAGAAGCATTGAAAGTATGAGGGGAAGCCCTACCAATTTGGTGCCGCCTGATGAGAGAAGAGCCATCCATGAAAACAAATGCAGCTTCGTTATTGTATTCAGTTATAGAGATGATGTTACTGATCTAAATAAGATTGCAGAAGAAAATGCATCATGACACATTCTATATTGCAAAAAATAGGACACCAAAGTACTTGATGACTTAAAGTGCTCTACACGAGTGCACCTCAATTAAACTCGCCCATGACTAAGGACAAAGACAATTTGCATGTAAAATATTTTATGGTGATAAATGTCATTCCCAAACCCGCCCATGACTAAGGACAAAGACAATTTGCATGTAAAATATTTTATGGTGATAGAATGAGTGAAGGTGAACCAAAATTCACGTTAACATGATGTTGTTTATAATTAGTTGACATATCAGATTACTTTCTGCTGGAAGAACTGAAAAAATATAAAAACCGGATGATGAAAAAGCAACATAGTTTGAAGAAATGCAATCGTGTGGTAAGAGAAAGTAGGCGACTTAGATCATCTGGGGTTTGAATAACTTAGCTTAATCTCTCTATCTTTGTTAGTGAACAGAAAATTGAATCTGAGAGGACTCGTTGTACTCTATCCTATGGTGCAGAAATTAAGGGGGGGTGACCGCAGAATTCAAAGATTCTAAAACTTTCTAAAAAAGTGTCACATCCGCCGCTACCATATGTCTTCTGAAAGTAAAGTAGTGCATCAAAGGGTACATGTATGAAATGTGGGCTATTAACTAAAGGATAGAAAAGTAAGAACAGGCCGAGACCCGAGATAGCCGATGTGTTGATGGAGAAAGACTCGTGATGTACAACCACATCACAAAAGAGTGCAACCACAATAATAGCGAGAATAACAAACCGAGACCAATCAGAAGTAACTGGACCTAGCTCAAAGAGATCCCAAACAGTACATGAACTACAGAGATGATCCACTCAGTACACCGAAAGCCGAATCGAAGTCGAGAATGATCTCACTCGTGCGATTTCTGACAAAAAGAACGAAAATCCCAGGCCACCATATGGATGGCATAGCATCAAACACCTAATGAGCATGAATCGACCAACATACATATGAATCCAAGGACACCGAAAACACTAAATCACACAGAAGAATAGCAGAAACGCGTCTTGACGACGAACGAGGCAGAAGGCCCAGCAAGGAAGATGAACAACACGATCGATCGATGAAAGGCGACAAAACCGATGCTCACCCGACAACAACCTGCGAACAGAGGAAAAAAACATGCAAAAATTGCATAAAAGACTTGCTTCACTAAAAACAAACAAAATAATAATAAAGGTGATTTCAAGGGAGGAACGATCAACACATCAAAATGTACTTCTTTTTAGGTTGTTCTGGTGCAATTTTACTACTACAAACAGGAGTAGTTAGCCAAACTCTGCCAAACGTATATAGATGGAGGAATTTCACGAGCAATAACTACCAGTCTACGATTATCTGGCCATCACACCACCCAAATCAAGGTTAACCGTCTTGCCAGGAAGAGGGGGAAGGAGAGGGGAAGGAAGAGGAGGAAGATCTTACTGATCAGAGAAGCCGGAGGCGGACCGCGGAACGGCTTGGTGGTGCTCCCGACCCTCACCGACGCCGGCGCACGGAAGGGGGCTCACCTCTGATCTTGTCATGCATCCTTGTGGCGGCGCCGGTGGCAGATCACATATTGAAACTACCGCCACCACCTCTCCTCCCACCCAATCTTCCCTCGAGGTGCACGGCCGGTGCGTGCTCGCAGCCGCTTCCTCTCATCCACCGCCCCACCTTCCCGGCCGCTGGCAGCTGCTCTGCTTCCTCCTGATGGACAAGAATGGGAAAGACCAGACCATTGGGTCTTCAGGTCTTGCACACAATTTCAGGAAGGTTTGCAACTCTGACGTATAACAAACAAGAGATATTGAATAGATGTTCATACATTAAAAATGCACTAAATGATTTCATAGCTTCAACTAATTTCAGATGCATTAATGGCTTCAGATTGGACGTTGTGACTTGTGAACAGCCATGGACATCTGATAATCGGAACTCAGGTTAAACTGAGAATTTCCATATCCTACACTATATCTTACGGAAACTGACATATGCAAAACTTATTGGGTTTCTTGCTCGGTCGCCATGTCGGTTGTTGGCTCAGAATGTGGAGGTACTTGGGATATTGCTGGAAAAGTATCAGCAAGTACTTCCTCCTTCGTGAAACAATTCAATGTCTTTTCTTAGGACAAAGTAAAGAGCAGTTTTCAGACAGAAGATACATACCATGGTCTCATCGGTTCTTGTTCCATGACCCGTCAGAAAAATCTGAGCACTTATAGCTGAAAGATGTCGCCTCTTCTTGGCATGCCGCAGTGACGAGGGAACGGTCCGACCAGCATGATTGTGTATGGCTAAAACCTGAAAGTAGGAGACTCAATATTGAGATGTGAATTTAGTGCTCTGCCAATGGATTAAGAAAACATCCAATGCGTGAATGTCCCGAGGTTAGAAACACTAACATCAATAATACATTCAGAGACAGGTTAAGTTAGATTTGTTGTTAAAAAATATTAGTATATTAGTTTGTAAAACACACAAATATATTTTTGGTTAGCCATCAAATTTTAAAACCATTTTCCACACATGCTCCTATGCAATCAGCAAATCAATAGGTAATGATGGAAAGAGAAAGGGACAAAGTTGTCCATGTTCCTAGTTTTATGAGACAGCAATCAGTACATGATCTTAATTTCCTAGGAACTGGTAGGTCCACAAAATCACAGTCCTCAGCCACCTTTGAATTTGCAAAATGAAAATTAAATTAAGCTGTGCATACTGGGACCAAATAATGACCGGTACTCGCTATTTTCACTGTTTCCATGAATAAGATCACAAATCCAGATAGCATAGTACAGATCCATGCTTCAGTTCCCATCCTGCAAATTTCAGTAAGAGATGTAAGCTATAAATAAACATGTAAAACCAAAAATGGCATGCACTTACAACACAAATTAGAATCTACACCAATTTTTTTGTTAAAATCATGGCAATTTGGAAAGAACCAGAGCCACAAATCATGGGCTTGAAATCCTTCCTGTGCATTGACGTACATAATTCACACAAACCAAACCCAATAAAATCTCATACAAGGAGGTTACGATCCAAGAGAAAGAGCTCATCTCCTTCTTATTTGCCAGGATCCAGATCCTCCATGTCATGTTCTCCAGCCGTGTGTTCCTTGTTCGTGTATGACAAATCTTGCAGATCGATCAATAAACCAGTGTAATTAGTTGTTCAGCAAGGATATTTAATCCATTACATCTAGTTCTATTTGATAGTGCTCAGATAAGAAATGAATTGCAGCTTCATTAATTCAATCTAGTATGAGGATTGGATAAATTTGCCTATTTAGCATCCAGTTATGTACTTTGTTGTGCTGCCACCACGGCTCTTTTTGTGTATAATGGAGAGAGGGTCAGGAAGAGAGATAGGGTAAGGGAGAGGGAGCCGAGGGGAGAGGGGGAGTATCTGTCGTGGAGCCGTGGAGGGAAGGTTGGCCTCACCAGCGTCCACCCGTGGTGGCGAGGAGGTCACGTAGACGACGGCTGTCTCAAGCAGAAGAACGACGCCGATGACGGATCCGACGAGCTCTCGTTGCAGTCGTCAACAAACTCGCCGCCCTCCTCAGGTGGCCCCATCGTCGTTCACCAGGGCCGTCGGGTGGTGCTCCTACCACCCAGCACCTCCGACAACAACTTCGACCGAATCGATCCGTCGCCTCCCACATCGAGGCAGATCACAGATCGAAGCCAACGCCGCCGCCTCCCACATCGAGGCAGATCACAGATCGAAACCAACGCCGCCGCCGCCTTCTCCTCCGACCCTCTCATCTCTTGTGGTGACGAAGTTGGTGTGGTTGCGTGGGAGAACGGAGCTAGCTCCTCTCCCGCTGGCGATGCTTGTGGCGGCGGCTTAGATGGAAGAGGAAGAGAGAGAGAGAGAGAGAGAGAGAGAGAGAGAGAGAGGGAGGTCGCGTACGTGGGTTGCCTAGGGAGGAAAGTAACAGGGAATGTGTTATCTGGGGTGGACAGGCAGCGCAACCACCTATCCCTGCGACAGTAAATGCGTCGACGTGGCTATCGCGAGGGCTCGTCCCTGATGCGCACCTGAATGGTTTTATTTGAAAGGGACTTTCTAAAATGGTGTCTACTAATTAGAAAATAAAGTGTTTACTACAATCACGCCAAATTATGTTATGATCACAGGTCAGCATGGTGTTCGGCTCCTCTACAATTAACTTGTTACAATAGCTGTCAAAATATGCAGTCTAGTTGCAATCCAGTGGCTCTCCTGTCCCCTCTCACTCTTTGCAGCAAATGGAGGATTCCATAGACTATGAGAACAACGGTTGCCTGAAGCGCACCAGTAAGAAGCAGACATCCATATGGCTTACCGGCCAGTGTGTTTGCGAAGTTGCGCTCGTCATGGTTCGGGTCGCTAGATTGATAGCAGCCAGTGTACAACTCCCTGAATGAATGCTGCCCTAGGTCGCGCAGACGACGTTGGATTGCAGTAGTCCATCCAATTCCGGGCAACATGGCTTCTCTGGGTGCCACATCGTGCTCTCACTCTCCACATAGGACAGACAGTTCGACATGCTCAACACCACATTCATGCACTCTGAGTTGATCCCAGCTGTTGGTGCTGGCGCACCAGATAGCCCTGCGCTGCCGCCGCGAGGCCTATCACCGTTGAAATCCTCCATTGCTACAAAGAGTGTGAAAGAGGGATAGGAGAGATTGGATCGCAGTTAGACGGCTGATTTTGACACTACTATATTTGTACAGTAACAACTCAACTGTAGAGGAACCAAACCCGTCGGCATGTCACCTTGCAACACATAATCACTTAACACCTCGCGTGGACTGTAGCTAGACCATACACAATTTCATTTGCCTACCGTGTCCACCTTTTGAACCTTAATGTCATGCAACTAATCTAAGGTGTGTTGTGTGTCTTCGTACACCATAATAAACACTGACCATCTCACATTCAAAATTTAAAATTTTGCAACCACCTCAATACAGTTACACTCAATCACGACAGGTTTCCTTGTAAATCCCACTTGTTTGCACGGAAAATAAAAAAGGATAATTCTTTGACCACAATAAAACCAGTAAATAAAAGCAACTCCAATTATATGTGAGAACAAATTATTGTAGGTATCTCTAGAATTGGCTACATACTTACACATACCATAGAAAATCATATACTATAAAATCCACCATCAAGATATTTGTTATATTATACACCATAGACCTCTCTGTCAAGATATTTAAGAACACTGAAGTGAATGCTAACCATATCAATATATAAACTATCATCCATCTAAGTGGCATATATTAATTTGTGGAGACATGCATGGTTAAAAGTTATAGTAACTAATGTGATTATCATTGCAAAATGTGATTCAAATTGAGTGCAAGCATAATTATAATGATAGATGAGAACTTGTGTAACAAAGAACATCTCACCTTAATATGCAACAATAATGTTACTCTGCGTTCCACAATACTTGTCATGGTTTGAGTTCAAATTTGAACTAAATTCATGACAAGTATTGTGGAACGGAGGGAGTACATGGTTGCTTTCATTTTATAATAAAATGGTATGTAACTTAGGATCATACCTTGATAAACTGAGGTATAAAGGAAAAACAAATGTGGTTAATTTTGCTATGTGTAAAATTAAAGTAAAATAGTTGGAACTCCATATACACAAAATGAGTTATAAATAAATATAAAATGTAATTAATTTTGCTAAGTGTAGTGGAGAGATCAACTAATATTGATCGATATTGACAGAATAAGTTATAAGGAAGTAAAATGTGATCAATTTTTCTAAGTGTAATAGAAAAATGTATTGTTACCATCATATGTAGATTTTAATTGTGAATAAATAAAAAATGTGCTGAATGAAATGAAGGGTGGAAGTGATACCTTGACAACAACATTTGGGATATTGATTTTTTTTAAATTTCCCACATGTGATTCTTATATGTGTTCGCTCACTTACTCTTGCATTCTAGCAAATATAAAAAACAATATAAACAAATTTCTCGCTCACATCAAGTTTGATGTTTGAAAGTAGCCAATCACGTCTCACGGAACGGTTCATCCTCCTTCATCGAGTACATTGTCATCGTGTTTGCTTCAAAGTAAACAACAAGAATGTCAAAAACAACGCAATGGCATTGTTCAAACACTTGCCGCGGGTGGTATCTGCCATGCACGACATCGACGGGGGGCCAAGGATATCTGGGCTACGCTCGGATCCGATGTGGAGCGATGTCATAGTCCAAGGCGGGTGCGGATACAGAGCACATGTGGAGAGATAGAGTGAGGGAGAAAGGGCTCTGGGTGTGGTATTTTGGTGGGTCGGGCACGTTGGAATCTGACGTGGCGGAGGTCCAGACGCCCGCAAACCTCCCCTAGAGTTGGTTCCGATTTATGGATTTCATACATCCGAGCTGGTCCGGAAAACAATTGACCGCCGTTGGATGGCAAAATATATATTTAAATTGTCTGATCTGGATATTTAGAGGCAGATATTTATAGAATACTAGTAAGTTTGCATGTGCAACACACATCTCAATTGTAAACAAATGGTTATCAAATTACTCCCTCCATATCAAAGACATTTTAAGGCTAGTTTAGTCCACAAAATCGTCTTATATTTTGGTACACAGGTAGTAGTTGTCTAATATTTACATAGTTTTTCATCTTACATGTTCTATTACCAATAGTAATGTTCATGTGGAGGAAAAACTACATGACATGGACAAATGAAGGAGATGCAAATAAGATGAAAGATTAGCAAATTTATGTGGTCGCTTATTAGCTTTTTATGTAGCCATATTATAAGCCCCCTTAGTTTTTTTGCCAAACTAAGTGAATGTATTCCTAGGTAATTTGTATAAGTCTCAAGGAAGAGACAAATATCCAAATCAAAACTTCCAGTGGTCAAATTAGTTTGGTCAGACATGTCAGTCCCCACTTTGCATGTCCAAATTAAGTCCAGATCAAAAATATATTGTTAAGCAACATAGCAGATGTCTACTAAAAAGGAAATGACGAAATACAATAAAAATATGTAGTATGGTAATATATGATACACCAATGCTTCTCTATTTCTCAATTATTATCATAAAGATAAATCAATAAAAAGACATCAAACTAAAAAGGCACTTAGAATAGACCCACGGAACCAGCGCTATATTTGAGCAGTTCATACTCTTGTTAGTCCAACAACTAATCTGAATATGGTAACTTACTATAGAGCATGCATACAAACATGCTAATCTTCATTGGCAAGAAAACAGTAATTTTCATATAGACGAAACCTCCCGAACAACATGATATTAATCGCATGTCATTATCTGACTGAACCCGTTATACAAAGAAAGAAAATGGACAAATGCTTTAGAAGCTGATTTGTTGCTCAGTGTTCGGCAATGGCTGTACTAAATATTTATTCCAAAAAAATGTTGGAAAAAAGAAAAGCCAATGTAATATATGTTACCCACAAAACTCCATGTACCCATGTCATATTTTTCATGTGTATGATCATGAACTTACGTAAAAAAAACCAGTCAAGAGGAAGAGTATCATCCAATCCATGAAAACACTACAACGAAAAGCCTACTAGTAAGGCCCTTCTTGTACGAAATGTTTAAAATACTCACAACTCAGTATCACTAGTAGAAAAAGGGGCAAATCTGAGACACATTAGTGGTGGTTTGATTTTGAGCCGGCACTAATGTCCATTAGTGTCGGTTCCAACGGTTAGCCGGCCGCTCTCATTAGTACCGGTTCGTGGCGAACTTGTAGCACCGGTTCGTGCCACGAACCGGTACTAAAGAGAGTGGTGGCAGGATGTTGTCAGTCTGGGGCCCCTCCAGCACCTTTAGTACCGGTTCGTGCCACGAACCGGTACTAAAGGTCGTCGTACATAAACCCTTCGTCCACCCGAGCTCGCTCTGTTCTTCCCCTTTCCCCTCACTTCCTCTGTTCTTCCCCTCTCTTCCTCGAGCTCATCATAAATTTTACCCAAAATTTGTCAAGATTTGAAGGCCCCCATCCATTCAAATGATCACAAAGGTTAGCAACTTTGTCCTTTCATCTCTCATTGCTAGATTAGCTCTTGCAATGCTTTGTATAGTGATTAATTTGTGAGTTTAGTAATTTGGGAGGAATTATATGTGCTAGTATTTGATTTATATGCAATTTGAGGTCAAAAATAACACTTAGTTTGCATATGTAGGTGTAGTTTACTTAGTGCCTTCTAAATCTCCGTCCTAACCACCGTCGATCGCTCAAGACTGTCTGTCAGCGGCACCACCTTGTGGTGAGGCTCTTGTTCATGAATGTTTTACATTACCAAATTGATGTTTGTGTGATTTGGATATATAGTTACTCGTATAATTATCTTACCCGCACATTGTTTGTTATACATAGTGCCATGGTTTTGATATCCGCCCCTTCGCCCTCGTCCTTGTTATGATTCGGATGTGGTATATTCTCTTTAAAACTAGTTGTTGCATTTCGTGTTTATGACAAATTATGCCCATCAAGTTGACATAGATATTTTTATCTAGGAGGTATGTGAACCGGAAATTCCAACCGACCCTATTGTCGAGAGGTTAAATTTAGTTGAAAGAGAAAACGAGTATTTGAAAGAAAAATTGAAAAGAATTGAGGGGGAGAAGATGGAATTGGAGTTGCATGTTGCCGATGTCGTCGATGATCACAAGATCAAGATGGAGAAAATGAGGTTGAAGATTAGAAAGATTAGAAAATATGCCATTGATAGTGTGGCTTGGTATCATTATGCTGTTGGATCAATTGTTACCTTAGTTGCGATCTTGATCGCATTTGTTGTTGCATTTAAATTCTTTAGCTAGGGAGTTATTTGTATGTTGCATTTAATTAAGTGTTGTATATGAACTTTATGTATGAACTTGTATTAATTTTGTCTATTCGGTGTTGTGTAATGAAGATGAGCCGACAATGGATGTATGATGACCGATGCTCTCCCGAGTTCATTAATGGCATGCATACTTTTCTGCTTGCCGCTGAGGCAAACAAGCGGGCGGATGGTTTTATGCCTTGTCCATGTGCTGGCTGTAAGAATGGTCACAATTACTCTACGTCAAGAACCATTCACGTCCACCTATTTGAGTCCGGTTTCATGCCCCACTATAATGTTTGGACCAAGCACGGAGAAATAGGGGTTATGATGGAAGACAATGAAGAATAAGAGGACGACGACGGCTGGCCATGGGTTCCCTGAATACGATGATATAACAATGGGGGAAGAAGCTGAGCCGGCAATGCGGGAAGAAGCTGAAGAAGAGGCATCAGATGAGCCCGCTGATGATCTAGGTCGAGCCATTGCCGATGCAAAGAGAAACTGCGCAAGTGATTTGGAGAAGAAGAAGTTGCAGCGCATGTTAGAGGATCACAAGAAATTGTTGTACCCGAATTGCGAAGCTGACAAAAAAAGTTGGGCACCACACTGGAATTGCTGCAATGGAAGGCAGAGAATGGTGTATCTGACAAGGGATTTGGAAAGTTGCTGGTAATGATAAAGAATATGCTTCCAAAGGACAAGGAATTTCCCGAGAGTACGTATGATACAAAGAAGGCTGTCTGCCCTCTAGGGTTAGAGGTGCAAAAGATACATGCATGCCCTAATGACTGCATCCTCTACCGTGATGAGTACGAGGATTTGAACGCTTGCCCGGTTTGCGGTGCATCGCGTTATAAGATCAGTCGCGATGACCCTGGTGATGTTGAGGGCGAGCGCCCCAGGAAGAAGATTCCTGCCAAGGTGATGTGGTATGCTCCTATAATACCACGGTTGAAACGTTTGTTCCAAAACAAAGAGCATGCGAAGGTGATGCGGTGGCACGGAGAAGACCGTAAGAAAGACGGAAAGTTGAGAGTACCCGCTGACGGTTCGCAGTGGAGAAAAATCGAGAGAAAGTACTGGGAGGAGTTTGCAGGTGATCCAAGGAACGTATGGTTTGGTCTAAGCGCAGATGGCATTAATCCTTTTGGGGAGCAGAGTAGCAACCATATCACCTGGCCTGTGACTCTATGTTTGTATAACCTTCCTCCTTGGTTGTGCATGAAGCGGAAGTTCATTATGATGCCAGTGCTCATCCAAGGCCCTAAGCAACCCGGCAACGATATTGATGTGTACCTAAGGCCATTAGTTGAAGAACTATTACAGCTGTGGAATGGAACAGGTGTATGTGCGTGGGATGAGCACGGACAGGAAGAATTTGACCTAAAGGCGTTGCTGTTCGTGACCATCAATGATTGGCCTGCTCTCAGTAACCTTTCAGGACAGACAAACAAGGGATACCGCGGATGCATGCATTGTTTGGATGATACCGACAGTATATATTTGGATGGTTGTAGGAAGAATGTGTACCTGGGACATCGTCGATTTCTTCCGAGCAGGCATCCCGTAAGAAAGAAAGGCAAGAGAAAGCCTCGCCACCGCACTGGTGATGATGTACATGATATGGTCAAGGATTTGAAGGTAATCTTTGGAAAGGGTCCTGGCGGACAACCTGTTCCGAAGGACGCTGATGGACGCGCACCCATGTGGAAGAAGAAATCTATATTTTGGGACCTGCCATATCGGAAAGACCTAGAGGTCCGCTCCGCAATCGACGTGATGCACGTGACGAAGAATCTTTGCGTGACCCTGCTTGGCTTTTTGGGCGTGTATGGGAAGACAAAAGATACACCAGAGGCACGGAGGACCAGCAACGATGCACGGAAAAGACGGCATACATCGTGGTCGAGCCAGCTACGCCTTACCAAAGAAGAGAAGGAAATCTTCTTTGAATGCCTGCTCAGCATGAAGGTACCGTCTGGCTTCTCGTCGAATATAAAGGGAATAATAAATATGGCAGAGAAAAAGTTCCAGAACCTAAAGTCTCATGACTGCCACGTGATTATGACGCAACTCCTTCTGGTTGCATTGAGGGGGCTTCTACCGGAAAACGTTCGATTAGCCATTGTGAAGCTATGTGCATTCCTCAATGCAATCTCTCAGAAGGTAATCGATCCAGAAATCATACAAATGTTACCGAATGATTTGGTGCAATGTCTTGTCGGTTTCGAGTTGGTGTTCCCACCATCCTTCTTCAACATCACGACACACGTCCTAGTTCACCTTTGTGAAGAGATTAACGTTTTGGGTCCTGTATTTCTACACAATATGTTCCCCTTTGAGAGGTTCATGGGAGTCTTGAAGAAATATGTTCATAACCGTGCTAGGCCAGAAGGAAGCATCTCGAAGGGCCATGAAAATGAGGAGGTCATTGAGTTTTGTATTGACTTTATTCCTGACCTTAAGCCGATTGGTGTTCCTGAATCGAGGCATAAGGGCAGACTGGATGGAAAAGGCACGCTAGGAGGGCATCAAATAATATGTATGGATGGGCATTCTCTCACTGAAGCACACTACACAGTTCTACAGAATTCCGCCTTGGTGGCTCCGTATATGGAGGAACACAAGAATTTTCTACACTCCAAACACCCGGAGAAGTCTAACGACTGAATTACACGTGAACAAATGAGAACTTTCGCCGGTTGGTTGCAGAAACGTGCCATGAATGGTGGCGATATTCAAAATGACCTGTACTCGCTATCCCAGTTACCATCTTTGAATTTAATGACTTTCAAAGGGTACCAAATAAATGGGAATAGATTTTACACGATCGCCCAAGATAAGAAGAGCACCAACCAAAACAGTGGTGTCCGCTTTGATGCAACAACCAACACGGGAAAGGAAACATATTATGGTTACATAGAGGACATATGGGAACTTAACTATGGAGGTGGTTTGAAGGTCCCTTTGTTCGGTGCAAATGGGTCAATATGACACGAGGCGGGGTAACGGAAGACCCGGAGTACGGAATGACAACAGTGGATCTCAACAATCTTGCGTATGCAGACGAACCATTCGTCCTAGCCAATGATGTGGCGCAGGTTTTTTATGTGAAAGACATGTCTACCAGGCCGAGAAAAAGAAAAGATAAGGAAGCGAATGGATCATACGACGAGCCAAAGCGCCACATAGTTCTTTCAGGGAAAAGAAACATCGTGGGAGTGGATGACAAGACAGACATGTAAGAAGATTATGAAAAGTTTGATGAAATTGCTCCATTCACAATGAATATTGACCCGAGCATCCAGTTAAATGATGAAGATTTTCCATGGCTACGGCGCAAAGGGACACACGCGAAGAAAAAGTTTCACACCCAAAGATCTGGGATGTGATCGGCTTCACTATCATCACTTTCTTCTGTGTTTCACACCCAGGAGGGAATCTCTGTAATAGTTAGGGTAGTTATGTGTTTTGGCATTTGAAACGCGAATTTTTTTTATGTGCAAACAAATTCTTTCATGCATTTACTGATTTTTTAAGCTAAATGACCCTGAAATTGGAAAGCATTTCAAATGAACTCAGAAAAGGTTGAAAGTTGGCATGGTATCATAATTTCACCCACATAGCATGTGCAAAAAAGAAGAGAGGGTTACGGCAAAAATTGGATGCACTTCGTGTACAAAATGGACAATCTCTTTCGAAGTATCAGGGTTTCGGACGAAAACTCATCTGTTACAAAAGCATTTCATTTTTTTAATAACCTAAGCATTACCAAATTGAGTATAATGATAAAACACACTAATATTAAACATAAGAAAAAAGAATCACTGAAAAATCTTTTTTCAAAGTTAAGTTATTCACAAACTAGTGATTCACACAAATTTCAAATAACTCAAAATTTAAACTATTTAAATTTGAAAACTACCGGCACTAACAGAAAGTTTGTAATTTTTTGTACCTAAAGCAAAAATATTCACAAAGAAACTCTAAATACAGCAAAAAACAACTCAAAAATAAATAAAACAAAAATAAATAAAGCAAAAAAAATTAAGAAAATAAAAAGCCCGCCTACTGGGCCAAAGCGGCCTGCATACGACTAGAAACACAACCTTTGTTGGGCCAGGATGCAGGCCCGCAAAGGCCCAGTAGGCCCACAGGGCAGCACAGAACAGGTAGGCCCAGTAGGCCTGCTTAGGAGAGGAGCTCGAGAGAGCTACCGCACTGGGGCTTATAAACCAGTGTGGTAGCCCCTCGACTAGCGAGGTGGGACTAAACTTGCGCAAGAACCGATCTGCGCCAATAAGATCCCTTTAGTACCGGTGGTGGCTGCAACCGGTACTAAAGAGGGGTCTTTAGTACCGTTGGTGCCACGACCGGAACTAAAGGGGGTGCTTCCGCCGCTTGGCTCTGGCCAAAACAGATTTTAGTACCGGTTGGTAGCTCCAACCGTACTAAAGGTCCATCCTATATATACAACACTTGAAAAATGCAGTTTCTCTCTGCTCTTTCTCTCGCCGACGACACGCGCCTTTGCCCGATCGACGCTGTCGCCGCCCGCCGTCCCCCCTCGCCGCCGCCGCCGCCCCCGTCCCCGTCGTCCCGTCGCGGCGCCGCCTCATCTGCCGCCGCTCCGGCTCCGTCGTCGTCGCTGCCCGCCCGTCGCCGCCGCCCGTCCGTCGCTGCCGCTGTCGCCGCCGCCGCTTGCCGCCGTCGCCTCGTGGTAGCCGCCCGTCATGTCGCCTCGCCGGTTAGCTCACCCCGGCCGCCATGTCCACACACACACTACACACACACATTATAGAATTTTAGTTATAGAATTTTTTTTTCTGTTTTTCAGTTATAGAAATGTTAGAAATTATTCTGTTTTATAGTTATAGAAATATTATTAGAAATGTTAGTTATATAGAAATGTTATAATTTTTTTTCTGTTTTTAGTTATAGAAATGTTAGTTATATAGAAATGTTATAAATGTTATAAATATTAGAAATGTTAGTTATATAATCAGAAATGCTAGAAATTTTAGAATTAGTTTTAGTTAATTAGATGAATTAGATTAATGTCAAATTGTTAGAATTTGCATATATATAGAATTTTAGTTATCACAATCCAATGATTTAAAAATGTTACTTTTTATGGCATATAGTATTTGTTCTCGACGATATGCCCGACCCGATCCTCGCCGTCGACCTGTCATGACGACGCCCTTCTTCAGAGGACCCATCTCCGGATCTGGCTCCGCCAGCTGGCACCGGAGGTGCTACTGGAGGGCACGCCGCTGGTGAGGAACCCGCCTCGGGTCCCGCTGTCGACCTCGATGTCCTTTGGTGGCGTTCGCGTGGGCCACATTCGGTGCAGAGGGAGCCGGCGCCGCCGGAGGTGGTGCATCGCCGTGTCAGGGAGGAGGACGGGCACGTCCGTCGCTACATGGCTGCTATGGACGTCAGGTTCTCCAATATTTGGCAGGTTCTTTGGGCAGATGACCGGAGATATGATCCTGTGATGGTTCCTTCTCTTTGGGTGTCCACCGCCCGCGCCCCAGGAACCGCGAGTGGCCTAGAGTCTTCTGTAGTACTCGATCTTTATTAGGTACCTAGCCAGTGATGTACTCGATATATAATATTCGAGACGATGTATTTGAGATTATATATATTAAGACGATGATGTATTCGAGATTATATATTAATCGAGACGATGCATATATTATGTACTATATATATGATTCAGTTTTTCCTTATTGATTGCATCCATGCATTGTAATTTGAATACTAAATTGTTTTATATTTCTTCTGTATTAGTTAAGTAAAAGCTATGACAGAAATACCGGCAGAGAGAGAGAAGAGAAATTGTTCGACATCATATGCAGCCCTCACAGGCTAGATGATCTGAATGAAGCAGATGATAGCTCCCAATATCTGAACAATACTGGAGAGGGTGATGAAAAGATATTCGATCTCGACGACCGAGCTGATGAAGTCATGAACTATGATTATGATTATGATGACATAGACAATGTTTATGATGACACAAACAATGCTGATCTTCAAATAACAAAGACTACCGGCGAGGTATATCTATATAAGCAGGCATCATGGTGATCATCACATGTTTTTTTTATTGAAGATATATTAACGAATCGATCTTTCTTCTTTCAGCTCTCCGGATCGAGCAAATTTGCTTCTACAGACAGCAGGACAAAGCGAGGCCCGGGCAAATTGTTGAAGGATGGTGTAAAGTACAACATCGAATCCACCAAACCTAGTGGCGAACCCCTCACGCCTAAGAACATTGCGAACAAGTGGACTCGTCAGTGCGGAGTTCTTGTGAAGGACAAACTCCCGATCTCCATTCAAGAATGGAAAGAGCCAAAGACTAAACGTCCAGGTGTTACTTGGGTCGATGACAGAGCCAAAAAAGACCTTTGGGAATCTCTGATGGAACATTTCACCCTACCAGATCATTTCACTGAAGCAGATGTGGAGAAAGTCAAGGGCGCCGCTCTTAAGAAGATGGCAATTGCATTCAACACCCACAAGAAAACTGTATGGGCCAACTACCTCGCCGCAGAAAGGCAGACTCCAGAATTCACGGGAACACTGGAGAAGCAAAGAGAACACTGGGACGATTTCGTGAAATTCAAGGATTCAGAATTATCTAAGGAACGGTCGATAGAAAACAAGGCAAATGCCGCAAAAAATACGCAGTTCCATAGGCTGGGTCCAGGTGGCTACGCGGTGGGAATGCCTAAGTGGGATAAGTCTGAGCAAGAGATGGAGGATGCAGGGGTCACTCCGTTATTAGAGCTGGCCCCTGTGCGTAACTTGGTTCTATGCGCATGGGGGGCATTGGACCCGAAGACAGGCCTGGTTTCACAGAAGGCAAATCTAAAAGGAGCCGGACAAAAGATACTTGACGCAATAGAAGAAGCTCGAAGGGGGTGTTCACGCCCAACAGAGAGAACGACGAGCTTACGCGCGCCCTGGGAAATCCTGAACACCCGGGAAGAACACGAGGCAAGGGCGTTATTCCCTGGTATGAGGGCTTTTCAGAATGGAACGAGGACTATAGGACCCGTGCAAGAAATAAGATGGAGGAGGAGAAGAAGAGGAAGCTGGAGGAGGAGCAGAGGAAGCAGGACACAGAACGCCTTCAAGGCCTAGAAGCAAGGCACACGGACTTGGCACTCAAATTCCAGCAGCAGCAGCAGCAGATCGACTCACTTAGCCAGGAAAGGGGGTCTCGGCAGCGGCAGCAGCAAGCGGATGATCATCCAGCATTGGATAGCACCGTCCCATCCATGCCGAAAAGCAGGGTTGGTTCTGCCCCGGGCGACGCACTGCTGGAGACATATCCTGTGGATGACATCATAGAGAACACTAACTGTGAGCTACACTCCAAAATGAAGAACATATCCATGAAGATGGCGGACGGCATTGCTTTTACAATTACCCCCGAAGCAACCTTCCATTGCATTCCGATTCCAGAGGGCTATGCTCGTGTCTTGGTTGACGAAGTGGTGGACCCATATTCGGGGCTACAGCTTGACATTCCTGGAGGTGAAGAAGAGCGCACACTGGGAGAGGCCATACATCATATCATCCTATGGAGAAAGGATTGCATCATCTTTCGAACTCCACTGACACCGCGTCGTCTGCCGACTCCTCCTCGAAGTCCGCCACCGAGTCAGCAGACTCCCGCTCCTCCAAGTCCACGAACTCGTGAGCCGACTCCTCCTCGAAGTCCGCCACCTCCTCCAAGTCCCTGAACACGTGAGCTGACTCCTCCTGCTTCAAGTCTGGCACATCGTCAGGCCACTTCTCCTGCTCCAACTCAGCCACGTCAGCCGTCTCCGCCGTCTCAGCAATCGCAGAAGAGACACGCCGCAGCTATGGTGCGTAGCGGTACGAGTCGAGGTAGTTTAGGAAGTACAGGCGGAGACAAGCGATATAAATATGGTCCAAGCCTCGCTCCTCTTCCTCAGAGGCCTTACGACTTGACTGAGGAGCAAAACGCAGCCATAGTGCAGGCCCAAGTGGACGCCCATTTTGGACCGAAACCGGCACCGCCGCCAAAGGAGAAAGTGCCTGAGAAAACGATTGACCACTTCATTCGTATGGCTAGAGAACCAGCTCCCAAGCCTGTTGACTCAGACTATGAGCGCCAAATCAGGAAGCTACATCGATAACGGCTAAAGAAGGAAGCGAGCTCGAGCTCAAGCCAACAAGCAGCGGGCAAAAAAATGCGGGAAAACCGTTCCCCAGCTGGGAGAACAGGCGGCACAATCGACCCCCGCTTGTTGTGCCAACAACACATGAGAGGAGTCCGCGCGCCCAATATTATTGTGGGCAAACCGTTAACGTTCCCCAGCTAGGCGATGTGGTAATAACGGAGGAGCATATAATGCAGGCTGAAATGCTCAAGATCTCTGTTGGACAACTCCTTGAAATTAAGCCCATGTCTCCACTTAGAGAGGAGGAAATAAAACGGAAATATGTCCGGGGCCAATCTTTGGTCGAGCCAGACAAGGTCAATAACCTCCCAACAAGAATGTATGAATTGCAACAATGGTACATGAACATTACCAAGATTTCCAAACGAGAGTCCCTCATGGTGAATGTCAAGAAGGAGCATTACTTCCATGAGAAAGATCTGTGCGTTGAGTATTCAGAACTATTTCAGTTATACAATCAAGACGCACTCGACAAATCTATCGTCATTTGCTATTGTCTGTAAGTGATTTCTTTCTGTAATTTTTGATCAATCATTACATGTAATTATCCTCACGATATATTCTTTTCTGTGGTATTATATGCAGGATGAAGACGTATGAAATGAAAAAATCTAGATGCTATGGCATTGGGTTCATTAACTCAAATATCATTAATGAGTACACATGGAATCTTCCAACTTCTCAAGCAAGTATAGAGGAAAGCATGCTAGAGTTCTTGAAGCGCCTCAATACCAATGAAGATATACTACTTCCTTACAACTTCCTGTGAGTCACACTGTCTTGTAATACAAATTCTGTTTTTGCTTACTAGCTAGCTAGATGTTAATAATTAAGTGTATACGGTTTATGATAGTTGATTAATTTTATGCACATGCCAGCTTAATTAAGACATGCAAACATGTGCGCATGCAGTTTTCACTGGATCTTGTTAGACATTAAAGTTGACAAAGCAACAGTTGAAGTACTGGACTCACTACTTAAAGAAGATAAAGAGTACACCATCATGAAGGGGATAGTCAACAGGTAATTTCAATCATTATTAACTATATCTCGGCCTATTATTAGTTCGTCATTTCCTGATATGAACTATTTAATAACCCCTTTATTAATTTTCTTTGCCGGCGGGCAGGGCTTGGGCAAAGTTCATCAAGGTGACTCCAGGAAAATGGCCAAAAAAGTTGTTTTGGCATCGACCAAAGGTAAGTAATTAAGTAGTACTAGCTAGCTACCATCTCTTTAATTCTTGTTTCAATACCATTAATTAATTATCATGCTTGATTAATCATTATCTGATTCAATTCCATTCTTATAAAGGCCCTGAAGCAGGCGCCGGGGAATGATCTGTGTGCATTCTACGTTTGCGAGAACATTCGCATGATGGTGTCCGAAAGGAGCAGATCTCAAAGACAGGACTGGGTACGTTTGTCAGAACACTATTCACACCATTATCGATATCTTGTCACACAACTAATACACATGCATATTGATCTCCTTCTTAACAGTTCAGAGAGGTGCGGGATAAGCTCCTACCAGCGGACCGCATACTAGCACTTCAAGAGGAAATAACCGGATTTTTGCTCGACCAGGTCATAGATCTCAAAGGAGAATACCATTACCCGCTACCGCCCCCATGAACCACTTGTCATCGTGCTCCGAAGGCACCAAGGTAACATGTAGGAGAAATTGTATATGTATACACATGTTTATGTGTGAATAATTAATGGTGTTGGTTGTGAGACATTCGATGATATATATTATATATATATGCGGTTCTACGTACGGTAAAATCTATATATATATATATATATATATATATATGCATAATGTGTACAATTTGTAGTATCGTGAAATACCAGCAAACAAAAAAGAATTAAATGGAAAATAAAGCCAAAACCCTCCCAAACATTTAGTACCGGTTGTTGTTACCAACCGGTACTAATTTCCTACACGCTCCCGGGCCTGGCTCGTGCCACTTGGTGACACTTTAGCACCGGTTCGTGACGAACCGGTACTAAAGGGGGGGGGACCTTTAGTCCCCACTCTTTTGTGCCGGTTGCCGAACCTGCGCTAAAGGCCGTTACGAACCGGCACTAAAGGCCGGTTCTGCACTAGTGTATGCCACTATAAGGCACTTACCCTGCAACTTCTGTAGCAGCATCTCCTCTTCACTCTCCTTCATCCTCTTTGTTGCTTCCTCTGCCTTCCTATCCTCCTCCTCTTTCATCAAACACCGCTCTTCATCTTTTCTCAAACACTCTTCCTCCTCTCCTCTGCTTCCCGCCTCTTCGCAAGAGCCTCCTGCATCTCCCGAACATGCTTTGGGAGCTTCTTCATGTCAACCTTACCTTTAGGCACCTCGCCTCCTTTTCCTCCTTCTTGACCTCTCTCCCATTAGGTGCAAGACTGATCAATAAAATAGTCTTATATTTTAAAGACATATCGAGGTATATTAATGTTGGACAATGTGCAACACAATATGTACCTAATTGTAGGTGACAAATCTCTGGGGTAAGAAAAATAAATCAAAATACTACATCTCACCTACAAGTTGAGCAAACCATTGCCTATAGCTAGTGGTACCTACAAGAAAAAAATGTATTTTGGTCAATATTTTTTGTAACTCTATAGAAGATAGTGATAATGTTACATGTCTAATAACTTTCCGGATTAGATGTAGCAGATAGCGACGACGACAACGGGTCGGTGGCGCAGCTGCTGCTCGCGGCGCCCATCTCGCTCGACTTTCCAGATGGGTGGATGGATGGGTTCCTCCGCTCTCCGATTTGGGGGAGAGAGTGGGGAAGGGGGGAAGGGGAGAGCAGGGTTGGGAAGTGACGTGGATGCAGGGCACTATCCCATTTGCATCTACGTGCTTTATAGATTGTTTTCTTTGCTTCATGGTTTATTTTTGCGGCCACTGGGTTGGGATTTATCTCAAATCTCGAGCCATTGACTTTTTTTGCTTGATTCAAGAAGATAATAGTGGTTTCTATTTAGTCCACACAAAATGTGGATGGTAACAAGAAGAAAATAAATGCGGCTGGCTCCGGTGGTTAATCGCCGTGTAAACATAATTTAATTTTGATCACAGATACTCCCTCTGTTTATACAAATATAAGATGTTTTGAATATTTTAATATAGACTACATACATATTGAAATTAATGAACAAATACTATAAAACATGTGTGTCTATTTTTTCTCAGTTCAAGTTTGGTATTTTGAGATATAAGCTAAGTCGAGAGTCACCGTAAAAAGAAAAAATTGTCGGTTGGAGTGAGGCATTTTGAAGCTCAGGATCCATGAAGCTCTTTAAAAAAAATCAAAAGTATATTTTAATGCTTCAAAAATTCTGAAATAAATTACGTATGTTCGTATGGATGTATGCTATGATCTATAAGAGTAAAAAGTTTCACAGTGAAATACATTAACATATGAGGTGCGTAGAAAAATATAAATTCATGCAGCTTTTCTACAGTGAACACTGTGTGTAGTGTTTGTCGTGTCAAAATCACATATTTGTCTTTTATGTGTAGATTTCACCTTAATGTACATATATCATCGTCATCGAACTTTATGCACATATATAGTATACATCCATATGAACTTGTGTGATTTTGTAGATTTTTGTGGAACTTTAAAATCTGATTTTTGAATTTTTCAATAAAACGAGCTCCATGGAGCTCGAGCCCTATTTGCATTTTCGAGTCGAGAGAGAATAGTAATTTTTCTTTTTGGATATACACATGAATGTTTAAATCTCGATAATTCAAGCAGGTTAGGGGAGCGTGGGAGAAGGAGTAAGTCGCCTTTCGTGATCGACCAGTTTCATACAAATTAGCAGGTCACATTTCATGATCGACTAATTTCATACAAATCCTTTAACTCACTAAGCTTCCTAAGGGTGAAAGCTCCTTCAATCAACTGAGCTCTCCAATTTGAGATTTGGTCCATGATTTTGACTTGGTAAATGCATTGTGCTTTGTTGAGTGATCTACTTATGGGTGGGCCCATTGGTAAATGGTTGCATAGTGGAGAGATACGAGTCAATTTAGGGCAACACTTTTGAGAGCCCACAACAAGTAGGAGTTTTTTTGCTTCTTTCCCATCTGGTCAGCCGGTGTTGACATGCCTTGGCTCAGGTGTCTTCTATCGTGTCATGTGTTCTCATTGTGTTGCGTCTCTATAGGGCACGGGATTCTTTCACTGTTGCGCTGGCTATGTGGGCAAAGAAAGACCTTGTGGTGGCAAAGAGGATAAAATCATAGCCGGTTGTGTGTAGAGGCAGCTAGAGGATATCTCAGCGGCTGGGAGTAGGCGGCTTGAGGGGAGTTCAGTGTCTCTCCTGGTTGGGCATTTGGCGGCTGCGAGAACGCGGCTAGGAGCGACGTCTTTCCTAGCCGGTCATTCGGATGCAACGACCTTGGCAGCTAGAAGCAGTCTTTTCCATCTCGGTGTTCGGTGGTTGAGACCTCATCAATGGGGAGTGGTGTCTTTCCCTTTGTTCGATGTCTTCCCATGGGGTGTTGTGTTCTTCTCACTTCCCATTGAGTATCTAAATTACTTCCGTGTTGCCTTCCTCCTGCATTTGGTTGTATGGCTATATATCAGTAGTTGTTGCTTTAGAGTGTGTCGGTATATTAGAGTGGCTTATTGTTAACATGCTTCACGAGTTTGATTTGAATTGATGTTGAGTGTTTTATTTTATTGTGAACCATCGATGCTTACTCTTATGATGATCGTGCGCTCGTGGGAAACCTTTGGTTGTGTGCGTGGATTGGTGGTCCATGGTGTTATTTTGTTGTTTTGTTATGGCATGGAGTGAAATACTTGTGTTTTATTTCTGATTTGGGTTGTTATGTTGATGTGTGGTAAAGATCAGATGTAGTTGCTCCACAGTAAACTGTGTAGTATTATTGCCAGCGATCACAATATGGGGCTCCCAAATCATTTTTACATGCCATTGATGTCTATCTGAGTAGGCCAAGATTGATGCATATCTGTGCATTGAGGCGATAGATTATTCTGTCATATACATATGAGGATCCCACAGTCCATCTTTCGAAAGCGACACAACAAAGTGTACAAAATTCTTCTAGTTATATTCATATCAAACCAAGATAAAAGGACAGAATGTGTAAATTTCTCACGCGCGTATATAAATTATAAGATGACATGCTAGTGCCACAAAGAGTATGCATGCATTGTAATAACATTGAAAGGGACTTTCTAAAATGGTGTCTATTAATTAGAAAATAAAGTGTTCACTACAATCATGCCAAATTTTGTTATGATCACAAGTCAGCATGGTGTTCGGCTCCTCTACAGTTAACTTGTTACAATATCTGTCAAAATATGCAGTCTAGTTGCAATCTAGTGGCTCTCCTGCCCCTTCTCACTCTTTGCAGCAAATGGAGGATTCCATAGACTGTGAGGACAACGGTTGCCTGGAGCGCACCAGTAAGAAGCAGACTTCGATATGGCTTAGCGGCTAGTGTGTTTGCGAAGTTGCGCTCGTCATGGTTCAGGTCGCTAGATTAATAGCGGTCGGAGTACAACTCCCTGAATGAATGTTGCCCTAGGTCGTGCAAACGACGTTGGATTGCAGTAGTCCATCCAACTCCGGGCAACATGGCTTCTTTGGGTGCCGCATCGTGCTCCCACTCTCCACATAGGACAGGCAGTTCTCGACATGTTCAACACCACCTTCATGCACTCTGAGTTGATCCCAGATGTTGGTGCTGGTGCACCAGCTAGCCCTGCGCTGCCTCCGTGAGGCCTATCGCCATTGAAATCCTCCATTGCTGCAAAGAGTGTGAAGGACGGATAAGAGAGCCATTGGATTGCAACTAGACGACAGATTTTGAAACTACTATACCTATATAGTAACAACTCAACTGTAGAGGAACCAAACCCATCGGCATGGCACCTTGCAACACATAATCAGTTAACACCTCGCCTGGACTGTAGCTAGACCATACACAATTTCATTTGCCTATTGTGTCCACCTTTGGAACCTTAATGTCATGCAACTAATCTAAGGTTTGTTGTGTGTCTTCGTACACCATAGTAAACACTGACCATCTCACATTCAAAAATTAAAATTTTGCAACCACCTCAGCACAGTTACACTCAATCACGACAGGTTTGGTTGTAAATCCTACTTGTTTGCACGGAAAATAAAAAAGGGCAATTCTTTGACCACAGTAAAACCAGTAAACAAAGCAACTCCAATTATTTGAGAACAAATTATTGTAGGTATCTCTAGAATTGGCTACATACTTACACATACCATAGAAAATCATATACTTTAGAACCCACCATCAAGATATTTGTTATATTATACACCATAGACCTCTCTGTCAAGATATTTAAGAACACTGAAGTGAATGCTAACCATATCAATATATAAACTATCATTCATCTAAGTGGCATCTATTAATCTATGGAGACATGCATGGTTAAAAGTTATAGTAACTAATGTGATTATCCTTGCAAAATGTGATTCAAATTGAGTGCAAACATATTTATAATGATAGATGAGAACTTATGTAACAAAGAACATCTCACCTTAATATGCAGCAATAATGTTACTCACTGCGTTCCACAATACTTGTCGTGGTTTGAGTTCAAATTTGAACCAAAACCATGACAAGTATTGTGGAACGGAGGGAGTACATGGTTGCTTTCGTTTTGTAATAAAATGGTATGTAACTTAGGATCGTACCTTGATAAACTGAGGTATAAAAGAAAAACAAATGTGGTTAATTTTGCTATGTGTAAAAGTAAAATAAAATAGTTGGAACTCCATATACACAAAATGAGTTATAAATAAATATAAAATGTAATTAATTTTGCTAAGTGTAATGGAGAGATCAACTAATATTGATCGATATTGACAGAATAAGTTATAACGAAGTAAAAATGTGATCAATTTTGCTAAGTGTAATAGAAAATGTAATGTTACCATTATATGTAGATTTTAATTGTGAATAAATAAATAAATTTTGAATGAAATAAAGGTGGAAGTGATACCTTGACAACAACATATGGGATATTGATTTTTTTTAAATTGCCCCCCATGTGATTCTTATACGTGTTCGCTCACTTACTCTTGCATTCTAGCAAACATAAAAAAACAATATAAAAAAATTCTCGCTCACATCAAGTTCGATGTTTGAAAGTAGCAATTCACAATGCCTTTCACATTTTTATGCAAAATAATTAGACCCATAAATAATTGAAAACATAGCGTAGCACAGTCCACGGGGGACGAGTCTTTTCCATTCTTTAGCTAGCCATTACCCCTTCTTCGAGCATTTACATGTGTTGCAGCCGTTTGATCCTTGGAATCTACTCATCGTCCCAATGTTGAAGGGATGCTCAAAACCTTCTATTACATGAATGCTATTTCCACATAGCATATGCATGCATTGCAAGAATATGGAAGACACATTTTAATGGTGTATATTAATTAGGGAATAAGGTGTTTATTACAGTCACACAAAATCACATTTGACACATATGTTGTCATTGAAAGTATAGTCATGCCCCTAAGTATGGTTTGGTATTAAGGATGAAAAACTAAAGGGATTATTGAGGCCGCTAAATGTATGAGAGCAGATTTATTCCCATGGCCGAAGAATGTCGAGGACCGATGACCATAAAAAATTAAAGTGATTAAGAAGGACTTCATGAGGACTAGCTTTTATAGTCATTCTTTTTGTTCTTGAGTATTAGGAATCCCACACTATTAACAGGGACCGTTGGGAACCCCGCAAAAAAACAGGGACCATTGGGAGGCAAAGGACACTCAAGCCAATCTTTAAGGCACCTTTTTCATCAACCCAAAGCACAATGCTAAGTGGCCCAAACAAATCCCAAGCAAAAATCACTAATGTGCAACTTTAGTGTTTGTCAAAGCCTCTAGGTAACCACCCGTGGCTGGTAAGGAACGTTGGTTTACGCAGGAGCATCTGAGACTTACTCTGGCCCTCTCGGGTTGGAGCAGGAGTCTCTGGCTCTTCCTCTCGAGCGCTCCCATCATGTGTGTTCAGGGAATACCACGAAGGACTTTAGTGTCTCTTGTTATGGGCTGGCACCCAGGTTGTGTGGTTATGTCCCGACTGGACATGCTGGATGTTCCTCCTGGCCTGGCGCCTCACTTGGATCGCTTTGTCTTAGCC
This sequence comes from Aegilops longissima, assembly GCA_021605205.1. NCBI lineage: Eukaryota > Viridiplantae > Streptophyta > Magnoliopsida > Poales > Poaceae > Aegilops > Aegilops longissima. Next base: position 619,664,181 of record CM038681.1, read on the forward strand.
ATTGGAGCTAACCTAGAGCCCCCTGGCCAATTGGTACCGAGCCTTCGGGTTGCATTCTCAGCACAAAAGACTAATTCCTTTGAACACTCTATAAGTCACATGCATTTTCTTGAAAGGGTTGATCACTTCACTCAAGATATTGTAGATCTGAGAAGAACACCTCCCAATCTCTCCTAAACATAGTTATTCGATTACTCAAGATATTTGTGTGAGGTGTAAGCCAAGCATAGATTTGTTCCTCTCTCTCCCAACCACTTTCTTGATTTTAGCAAGTTCTGATATTTTCCCCTTTGTTCTTGTTACTCTTGAAGGTTGAAGACTCTTAGGTGATAGGAGTCACCAATTAGGAATCAATTTATGATTTACCACGTCGTCTGTAAAGGTTTGGAGGTCACCTCAAGGTCTATCATGAGTGGTTGAGCATCGCCTTTGTGGTGATAGCTCAAAGAGAAGAATGTGAGCCTTTGTAGCGTAGGAGGCCTTTGTGGTTCCACATCTCCAATGGTCACTAGTTTCCCTCCAAGGAACTAAACATCGGGATACATCTTCGTCTCCACGTGTCTTCAGTTATCTCTTATCCAAGCTCATTCACTTCGTGTTTTACTTTGGTCCATTGACCTTGCAAGCAACATATAGGTTGCTACTCATCGTAGCTACATTAGGAATACTTAATATTTTGAAAAGCCTAATCTTGTAAATAAAAGGAGCTAACATTTAGACCTATACACCCCTGCTTGGTCTATCTCGATCATTTCGGTCATTTTATCTTGCAACACGCAATCACGAGTTTAGCTAAACCATGAGCGACTTCACTTGCCTTCCGGTGCACCTTCTTAGCCTTAACACAGGTAACAACTCTAAGGCAAGTCACGCGTCTCTGCACACCCTAGTAAGCACTGACCTTCTCGACTCCAGAAATTTCAAATTTTGCGGTCATCTCAGCACAATCACAGTCAAGCATGAGTCATGCTATTTGCATGGAAAATAAAAAATGCCTTTATTTCACAACAATAAAACCACTAAACAAGCCATTCCAGCTAGCATCTCGTATTCATTCCATGTCCCCCTCTTGAGCACATATGCCTCCGACATTACAATGACCTCGAGCAAGCCATGGCCTACAAAATACACACACAAATAGCAAGTAAGTACTCCCTCCGTCCGAAAATACTTGTCGGAGGAATGGATATATCTAGACGTATTTTAGTTCTAGATACATCCATTTTTATGCATTTCCCTGACAACTATTTCCGGACGGAGAGAGTACAATTTATCCCACAATAATTTGATAGTTGAGCTTGTCTCACATGTGGATGAATAGCTCATGTGTTTGAGTTTGCACAAGTTGCAGTATAGTACATTACTGAGTGTGGCAGTGTTCGAATAGGTAGAACTAGAGTTTTCAGCCACGGTGGTGATTCTGATCCTGAGGGATGGACAAAGTTGGTTTCACCTATAACTAAAAGATGACTTTGGGATAACTTTTGTTGTGGAAGTGGCTGTCCTGGAGGAGTATCAGGTTGTCTACGAGTAGGATTCAGGCTTCGGCTGAACTTTGTCAATGAATATTTGTCTCCTATTTTCGTTAAGTTTTGGACATATTTTTTTTGTTATAGTTTGAAGGTGCAATTTGGCAGCGTTATGTGGAGTGCGAAACTTATATGTCCGGCATCAAATGCCATGAAGTCCCATCTTTTTTTTCTTCCTAAAATCTAAAAAGTGCATAGGCACTATTTGGTTGAATGGAGCGGCCGCGTCTCGCATGCATGTGGCTGTTAAATTTTTTTGTCTTTAATGCATGTGGCTGTTAGCATTAAATGCGTTCACACTAATTACTTCATTCCGAACAGAACATATCCACGCATATTCATTTTGGAGTTTTAAATTTTAAAAAGTCATATATTTCAAACCGCGCGTCGGAATTCAGATCCGTTTTCACTGCTGGAACTCTTGCGACGAGATCTTTGAAACTAGATCCCGCATGAGTATGTTTCGACGAATTTTTTTAATGCTAACTTTGATGCTATATAGTGCAACTTCAATATTGTATTGTGCAACTTTAGTACTACATCGTGTAACTTTTTGCAAAACCAATTTTTGGATCTGCATGATTCAACTTCCTATGAGATTGTAGTCTAGCAAGCATGACAACTTTGATGTTTAGTTGGCAGGACTATTGGCACACACATATGCTCAATTGGTGCGGCAATGTAGTCTAGTTGCACATACATTGATATTTAGTTGGCAAGACTAGTTACACACACATATGCTCAGTTGGTGCGGCAATATAGTCTAGTTGCACACATATTAATGTTTAGTTGGCAGGACTATTGACACACACATATGCTCAGTTGGCGCGGCAATGTAGTCTAGTTGCACACACATTAATATTTAGTTGGCAGGACTATTTGGCACACACATATGCTCAGTTGGCGCGGCAATGTAGTCTAGTTGCACATATATTGATGTTTAGTTGGCAGGAAGACTAGTTCATCAAAACATACCCATGCGGAATCTAGTTTCGGAGAGCACGTCGTAAGGGTTCCAAAGGTGAAAGCGGATCTTAATTTCAATGTTTGTTTTAAAAATTATGGCTTTTAAAATGGAAAGGAACTCTAAATTAATGTGTTTACACTTGGGTGCCTTCCAATCCGTAAATAAAAACACATTGCATGCCCTTTCTACCTTTTTTACGATGAGAGAGAATCTTTTTTTTTGTTTAATGGAGACATAAACTTGATAAAAGTGACCGCCACTCTGGAGCTCTAGCGAGCGCCCTGCCGCTCGCTAGACGCGTCCTTTTTTTCTTTTGCCGGGAAAACCGAATCTTTCTAGCAACAAAAATGGTGTTTTCACTTATGTCTCACTATGTTTTTTTCTTCTAAAAAACACGATACAAATACGTGGCTCACATACATGCATGTACACTTATGTCTCGTTATGGATGGTGAAGCAATACGCCGTCGAAATGACGAACAGTCTGTCATCCTTTGAGGCGGGCAGCAGATTCTGCCCGTACGAAGCCTACCGTTTCATGCGTGGAAGCAAAGGTGGTTTCCATGGGAACATCACAGTGTTTTCTTGCCGTGTCTACGTTCATATAGCTTTTCCCAGTTCAATCACAGGGATCCGCTGGACAAGTTGTCACGGCTCCCGACGGCACCACACCACGCCTAACCATGCATCGTCCGGTGCACTTTCCAGCTTTGGCGCGGCCCTCGGCACGCATGCGGCCGGCTGCATGTATGCATCCATCTCGTTTCGTTCCATCCACTCACGCTGCAAACCATCATCACGTGAAACCACCCGTTGACCTGTAGGCTCAGGTGGGGTTTAAAGGAATCGGTCAGGATTCAGACGTGCAGCGTACAATCGCAAGAGCTACAACCAAAACTAGGCTGGCATGATGGCACTGCGTCGATCGCATAATGCCACGGCAGCTGGGCCCTCGGCTTATGCTTACCAGTCATCACAAACCAGTGGGTTGATCGATAGTGGGACGGTTCAAAGTGTAGGCCACACGGATGCTAGCTAGCTAGATCCATCGATTCGTTCCTACACTCTGACCGTTTTCGCCAAACTATTGCTTCCGACGTTTCAAAATAAATGACCCAATTTTATATTAATTTTGTATTAAAGCTAGTATAAAATACAGTCATCTATTTTAAAATGTAGAAAGTACGTACGTACCGCTGCCTCTCCGTGTAGCAGGTGCTTGTTTTCGGAGACGGACCAGACACGTGATTGATAGATAATCTAAGACGCGGAAAGCAGGACGTATATACGGTACGATCCACAAGTCCCTGCCCAGATCAAAAAGTCGCACCCAACCAGACTCCTCACAACCAGCCAAACTCCTGAGCTGTCCAGCAGATATGAGGTGCCCTGGACGCGCCCGGACACTGCCACCACAACTGACCGGCTCGGTATGGGCCACACTGCCACCACCACTGCACCCACAAAACCCCCACCCATGTCCGATGAACCCTAGACAAACCCTCAGTTCTCTCACCCTCTCTGCTCCCTACCCATCTCCTCCCCATCCTCTCTAATCTCTTCCGCCCCCTCCACCATGTCCAAGTCCGCCCATGCCTCCAGCAGCGAGCCCGATCCCATGGACTGGGATGACCGCTGAAGGAGGACTCCGGCTTAGGCGGCGAATCTCCGGACGAGGCCGAGCTGGTGCTCCGCATCGCCATAAACGGTCACAGCAGGAGCTCGAGCTCCGTTGTGTCCGTCGCTAGCTCCTCCGGGTCCCTCCGCCGCAATGCGGGTCACCATCGCCAATCCCGCTCGACGCCGCTCTAGATCCAGAGCATGGCGGCATCCTCCCCTTCCCCTCCGGCGCCAACACCGTCAAGGCAGTGCTGGGTGCTCGTGCCCGTGGCTCCTATGCGGATGTGCATGTCGGAGTCAGAGGCCAAGGCCGCCCGCCGCGAGCGGCAGCAGGCCACGATAGAGCCTGGCTCTTCCTGCCAACTCGCCCGCTCCACCCCCCTCGAGGCGTACCTCCACGAGGTCATGCATTGGTCGCTGACAATGGTGGAGTCCGATGCCAGGTGCCTCCGTCACAAAAATGCAAAGGTGCTCTCGCTCGGGCTCGAAGTTTCAAAGGGCTTCGTGGGAAGAAAGAATCTGCCATGGCCAAGGCGGCCCTCCACTCAAAGGAGCAGGCCCACGCCCTCTACCGCCTTCCCGGCTACATCTCATCGGCGTCGAAGAGCGACAACACCAACACAGACAATGATGACGATCCTCCCACTACGGACACGTCACGGAGGAGAGGGACCGCCGTGCCGGTGACCACACGGGCAAGGGCCCGAAATGATGATATCCGCCTCCCCTCATCGTCTAGCTAGCTATATGAACATTTTGTATTTAGTAGAATCCGGCAAACAATGTCTTTTGTGTCCGATGAACTATGTCCGATGAAACAGTCTATCTATATTTCTCGTTCAATCTTGATGTTGATCTGCGTTGTTGTTGTTGGGAAACGTTGCATGGAAAACAAAAAAAAATCTACGCACACGCTAGATCTATCCATGGAGATGCATAGCAACGAGAGGGGAGACTATGTCTATGTACCCTCGTAGACCGCAAGCGGAAGCATTTAGTAACGCGGTTGATGTAGTCGAACTTCTTCGCGCTCCAACCGATCAAGTACCGAACATACGACACCTCCGTGTTCAGCACACGTTCAGCTCAGTGGCGTCCTCCACCTTCTTGATCCAGCAAGACGGCGAGGTAGTGGATGAGTTCCGACAGCACGACGACAAGGTGACGGTGATGGTGAAGCTATCTCAGTAGGGCTTCGCCTAAGCACTACGAAAATATGACCGAGGGTGTAAACGATGGAGGGGGGCGCCACACACGGCTAAGCAATTGTTCTGGGTATGCTAGGTGCCCCCTCCCACATATATATATAGGTGGGAGGGAGAGGGGAGAGGCCAAGGGGCGCCCCAAGTAGGTATGAATCCTACTTGGGCTCCTGTCCTAGGCCGGCCTCACTTTCCTTCTTTGGCGCCAAGGGGAAGGAAGGAGGAGGTGGCGCCCCCCTTCCTTTCTCCCACAAGGAGGGAAAGGCAGGAGGTGGTGCCGCCCCCTCCTTTCCTTCTTCTAGCTTCGGTGTCCAGGGAGAGGGTGCGCCAGCCCCTCTGTGGGCTGGTGTGTGCCTCTCCTTGGCCCATTAGGTGCATAGACCTCCCGGAACCCCTTCCGGTGATCCAATGACTATCCGGTGCACTCGAAACCATTCTGGTGTTCGAATACCATCGTCCTATATATATATATATATATATATCAATATTTACCTCTCGACCATTTCGAGACTCCTTGTCATGTCTGTGATCTTAGGCTGGTCATAGTGGGAGTAATATAGGTAGTAACATAGATGCCACATAAGCAAAAATGTTGATGTGGCAAGTAGTTAATGAGGAGAGAGACAAATAGAGTAACTTAATATGTTACCATCACATAGCGCTTTCCAATGCAAAATGAATCTACAAGACAATAAATAAACATGTGTATGTTACTACACATATGACACTTCCCACTATAAGGGTAGTGACATAGAGTATTAACGTATGCATGTTACTGCTCTAAGTTACTCCCCACTATGACCAGCCTTATCCGGGACTCCGAACAGCATTCGGTCACCAACAACATTCCGTCACCAAATTATATAACTCATTTAACACTATATCGTCAACGAACGTTAAGCGTGCGAACCCTACGGGTCCAAGAACTATGTAGACATGACCGAGACACCTCTCCGGTAAATAACCAATAGCGGAACCTGGATGCCCATATTGGTTCCTGCATATTTTATGAAGATCTTTGTCGGTCGAACCTTGTGACAACATACGTAATTCCCTTTGTCCATCGGTATGTTATTTGGCCGAGATTCGATCGTCGGCATGTTCATACCTAGTTCAATCTCGTTACCGGCAAGTCTCTTTACTTGTTCCGTAATACATCATCTTGCAACTAACTCATTAGTCACTTTGCTTGCAAGGCTTCTTGTGATGTGTATTATCGAGAGTGCCCAGAGATACCTCTCCGTTACTCAGAGTGACAAATCCTAATCTCGATCTATGCTAACTCAACAAACACCTTCGGAGGTACCTCTAGAGCATCTTTATAATCACCCAGTTACGTTATGACATTTGATAGCACATAAGGCATTCCTTCGGTATCCAGGAGTCGCACAATCTCATAGTCGAAGGAATATGTATTTGACATGAAGAAAGCAATAGCAATAAAACCTTACGATCATTATGCTAAGCTAACGGATGGGTCTTTTTCATAACATCATTCTCCTAATGATGTGATCCCGTTATCAAATGACAACTCATGTCCATGGTTAGGAAACGTTAACCATCTTTGATCAACGAGCTAGTCTAGTAGAGGCTTACTAGGGACACGGTATTTTTTTATGTATTCACACTTGTATTTAAGTTTCCGATCAATACAATCCTATCATGAATAATAAAACTTTATCATGAATAAAGAAATATAAAATAAAAACTTTATTATTGCTTCTAGGGCATATTTCCTTCAGTTGCATGTATTGTATGAAATTGGGTATTCAGATATACGGACTGCAATTGTGGACAGGGGAAATGAGGATTGTCCACTCACTGCCAGCAGGCGTGTTCGGACGCGTCCATGGGTGTATAGGGGCTCGGATATGCCAACTGTGGCTGTAGATGCTCTAACAAGACTATATTTGTGTGTTTATTTCTTGTCTCTGAAGTCCCTGGCTAGCGCGCAGGTAGAAAAGTATTATGCTGATGAAACACTTGATGATGTTCAGATGAGGCGTTTTAATTTATTTGAAGAAAAGGCAGGAGCAACATTGCGCACAAACAAATTGAGAGGATAACCAACAAGCCATATCCTCATTTGCGGATGTTTAATGCTGGAACTGATAATGACTACTAGATACCTCCATTTTGAAATAATTGAAGTTTTGGGATTGTCTCAAGTAAAACTAATTGAAATTTGACCAAGTCTATAAAAAATATACTTACATCTAAAACATCAAATTAGTCTCTTGAGATTCGGCCAAAGGCAGACAAGGGCATTACGTTGGTCAAGTGGTCCGCGGTATGTCACTCAAAAGGCCTTGAGGGTCTCGACGTGATTGATCTGAAGAGGTTTGGAAGGGCGCTACGAATTATAGGTGGAAATGGCTCGAGTGGCAAGACCAGAACATGCCATGAATTGGCTCCCCTACTCCGTGTGACCGAGATGATGACACTTTTTTTTGCTGCTGCTACAAATATCCCTATGGGCAATGACTCGTGTGCTCGCTTCTTGCAAGCCCGATGGCTCCATGGTGTGGCAACCATTTTGAGCTTCCCAGGAACCAAGCATGGCTGAGCTAATACAACATCTGGACCATGTTTTGCACATCGTTTGCTTGCCCATGAAGACTAGAGTAGAAATGCAACATGGTGTTTGGTTGCATGTCTATGCTCCCTCGATGCCAAATTAGGCCATTGGTTACGTGCAAAACATGCTGTGTGGTAACCTCTTCTTTGAGTGGTGAAGTTACAAACACATAGTCATAGGCATAATAGTAGAAGCAATACTAACTAAGAACATTACTCGTTGATCATGGCAAGAGCTGGCTCGTGTTGACTGTCCTTAATGACCACCTCTGCTCATGAAAAGTCGAAGATGGCAACATTGAAAGCATCATGGGTCAGGACCTTGAATGTCAAGAAGTACTTGTGGGCAATGGGGAAGCCCAGCCACCCTTGATCCACGATCCCCCCCCCCCCCCATTGACATTATTCAGCCTCACATTACAGAGTCGCGGTCCTGCAGACGTGATGTGTGGAGTCAGGTCCTAGAGGAGGAAGTGAGGCACTGGTGTTTGGCATTGTGATCAACAAGACGAATCGACATAGATTGTCGATGTAGATCATGAAACACGAACTATCGTTCACCTTTGCCATAGTCGATTGCTTCTCCTCCTAAACTGAATCATTTCCTTTGATCCTTTCTTTTCCTACTAGCCTGCTGGGATGTGTTCTTTTTCCTCCTGGTCTTGGGGCTCCATCCGGTTGGGCACATGCATGATGGTTACTGATGATTGAGAAATGTATATATGTGCTCCTTACTACCCCCTCCAAAAATACACAAATATGCACCCGATCATCCTTCCTGCCTAGGCCCAAAGCCGATGATGTGGTCATGTTTATTTGCACACTCTAGTACGCACTAACCTTCACACATGCAATTTTTTTTTTCAAATTCTCAATCACCTTAGGGCAATCACACTCGAGCACAATGGTTTTGGTTGCAAGCACAATTATTTGCACTATAAGAAAAAAACAGATAGGCATTTGTCGATAAGAAAACTAGTAAACAAGCGATTTTAACTGATTGTAAAAATATCTATAATTGGCTACTTACTCATGCGATAGGTAATTATATACTCTAGAACCCACTATCAAGATATTTGTTAGACTAGACAATGTAGATCTCTTTGCCAAGATATCTAAAAAACCTCAAGTGAACAATAAACATCTCAACATAATAATTAATATTTCACATAAGTGGTATAAACTATTCCCTGGGGTCAGTGATTATGTCACTTTCAGAAATTTTCTTATATACAAGAGGATCCTCATAATGGAAGGTTATTGGAGGGCAAAGTTTCGAAATAACATAACTAATAATTTATCCGTGCAAAATGTGATTCAAAGTGCAAGCATAACAGTGATGGTTTTTTTTTTTAACAAAGAATGGTTTACCTTCATATTCGACAATATTGTTATATGGTCAATCTTTCTAGATGGTACGATGATTAATTGAGCTACAAAAACGATAGGAAATGTGATTAATTTTGCTAGTGTAAAGTCAAAACAAAGTAGTTACAACTCCATAAACACAGAATAAGTTATAAATAAGTAAAAATGTGATTAATTTTGCTAAGTGTAATGGAGTTATCTACTGATATTAATTGTATATTGATAGAATAAGTTATAAGGAAATAAAATATAATCAATTTTGCTAAGTGTAATAAAAAGTCATGTTAGTTACCATTATTTTTAGGCTGAATGAATTATAAAGAAATAATACATGTATTCAACGGCATTTGAGGTACCCACTCCATAGTTATCTTACGAACTGCAGCCTCATTTGCGTTTTTGTGATTTTTCTACAAATAAATAGAATTTGGTCACATCAAGTTCAATTGGTGCTCGCTTTTTCTCCTGCAAAGTTTATTAGACTCATAAATAACCAAGAACATAGCATAGCATGCCCCGGGCAGGCGGGAGGAGAGTTTCCTTCGCTGAAATGTTCAAATCTGAAGATTTGGCAGACAATTTTTAGGTCGTTGTTTCTACACATGTCTTTCCCCCAATGTACTGATCTGAGAGAGTTAATCCTTCAAAAATGCAACCCTCAAGCTATGACTAAATGAGGTTACCCTTGGGCTGGAACATGTTATTCCTCAAGAAAGGGAGACAAATTGCACATATCATCTTCAACTGCCCATGGAAAAGTGTCAATCGTTTTGCTGGCTGCTCCTTTATGACAGGGTCAATACCAAAGATCTGTTAAAAAACATTTTGTGTTGATTTCTGTGAGGAAATCGTTAACTGGTAGGTGATGAGTTGGCTGGCGAGTAGGGGATTAATAGGCTAATCGACAAGTTAATTAATTAATTGACCGATTTATCAGTTTATCGGCTACTCGCTGACCCTACGAGTAGGGATTAATCAGCCAGTTAACTGGTTAGTCCACTGAATTCCTGAATAGGGGTTGTGAGTTGTGACTGTGTTTTTCTGCAATGAAAACTCCGAGGAAACTTCTTTGCATCTTTTTTGGGACTGTATATTTGCTCAAAAATGTTGGCCGAAGATAGTGCAAAGCAAAAGGAGAGGTATCCAAATTTACGATGAAATCGTTTTCACCTCTCTAAAGCTGGCGAAAGGAATTACCTTCGATATAATCATTTTAGGTTGCTAGAATATTTGGAATCGAAGAAATTGAAAATTCTTCAAAAATAAAGTGACAAGTGTTAACACATGGAAGTTCCTCGTCAAGCAAGATTTGATGCTTTTGAAACACCGAGTGAATAGCAAGAATGTTGCAACTTTATAGAACTCGATGGAAACACATCTTTGATGTTGTTGATCTGCAACTTTCATTAATCATTTAGTTCTCATGTTCAAAATTGGCATTGAATAGACTATTTTCCTTTTTTTCACTCTTGTCTGTACATATGTACTTTATTTATCTCCTTGTTAATATTCTTTTGGGCATGTTTGTGTCGCTGCCCCAACGAGCTGGTTGTATCGGTTGGTTGTTGCTTGATAATATAAAGCGGGAGAGACCCTTTTCCATCATATGAGCTTAAAACAGAACCATGGACCCCAAAGCAACACATTACTCCAGTTTATGAGGCAGTAGGCAGATTGCGCCAGTACTAAGCCGGGTTCGGAAAGAAAAACCCACACTCCGAATTTGCATTGATCGTGTGAAAGTGAAACCACCTCTCAGGTGGAGTGGGTGGTCAGGGATGTTTTCACCCAACATGAATGACAAGATAATCTCTGAATCGGTGCACCATCTCCTTGTACATAGGCATATATAGTGTCGGTTTTATGTGACTCTACTGTTGTTGAGATGTATGTTTTCTATTTTCTTTTATCAGACTATTGATGATTGACTGTGTATATCTTAGTTACGCAGAGCCGTGTGTTGCTCATCATGCTCGATATCAACTTTATGCTACATTCTAAGTACTCTAATAAAAATGCACCTATAAAAGAAAGTACAATCGCATAACTACAACCAAGACTAGCTAGGCTGGCACGATGCGCGTCGCATGATGCTGCAGCAGCGGGGGCCCTCGGCTTATGGTTACCGGTCAATTTGGTGACCAGTCACAGTGGGTTGATGATAGTGGGACGGTTCAGAGCTCATGCCGGCCGGGATGGATGCTATCCAGATCCATCGATTCGTTCCGGCTGTCTGCTCCGCGTAGCCGGAGCCATCAGGTCGTCGCTCTCGGAGACGGACGGGGGATGTCATTATCTAAAGACGCAGGAAACAGGATTCAGTCCCCCAAGTCCCAAGATATACATCCCAACTAACTAACCAGCTAGTACTTTTTATTAAGTTATTTTTCGTCTCTGAAGTCCCTGACTAGCAGGTAGGAAAAGTATCATGCTTATGAAGCACTTGAAGGTATCCAATCCAGGTGAGGAGTTTTCTTTCAAGAAAAGGCAACAGTGCTCACAACCAAATTGACAGGATAACCAACAATACGTATCCCGTTGGCGGTTTAACGCTGGAATCCAAAATGATTATAATAAGGAAAAGAAATTTTTTCAATGTTTAAGGAGTGCATGCATCTACGGGTACGCGTATGGGTCGGTACGCTTGACCCATCAGAGGTGCTGGACCGTTGCGTGTCGAATGTCCGGTAGTGGCCATCAACCTTGTGCAGACACCGAGCAGTCCTGGCCGGTCTCTCGACAGTGTATATGCAGGCGAAATTCCAACACATTTCCTGTTGACATGAGAATAAATAAAAGGACAGGACATAATCATTGTCAATAAAAAACTCCTCTATTTTTTTCTTTAAGGTTTGGAGTATATAGTATCACGGGTAGCACTGCATGCGATTCCAATGCTGAAGCAGGGAGCGGTTGGCTTGATTGCATCCGTGATCCAAGGAGCTAGCTGACATGATTACTTTGCTCTGTTTCTTATTTATTTTTCACCGGTTATTAGTACCTAACTTATGGTTGAGATGGTTAGGTGGACAGTGGTATCCCCAATCCATCAGGGTTCAAATCCTGGTGCTCGCATTATTCCTGGAATTATTTCGCGATTTCCGCGATCTTGCTTTCGATGGGAGGAGACGTTAAAATCGACGACGAGGTCTCTACTGATTCTTCGTAAATCTTAAGATGATATCTTGGCTCAGTCTTTCGGAAGTCTTTCATAGGGATAGGGTGTGCGTGTGTGCGTTCATAAGGGTGAGTGTATATGCAGATATATGGTAACGTTTATCTTGACGCTAAAAAAGAAGGTTAGGTACCCTATCATTGTTTAATAAAACTTCTTTTCCACCGCAAAGAAAAATGAAGGTTAGGTACATATATACTTCTGTGATGCTCATTTGTTTATGTTTCGCAGTGTTGCGTGTGCGAAACATCCAAGAATGAACACGGTTGCCCAAGCTTCGATTATGAGCATCTTTTATTTCTCTTTCTCTTTTTTTTGAGGGAGCATCTTTTGTGGGTGTGTCTGGGGCATATCTAAATGTGTTCTAGTTATTGCACATCTAAGTGAGTCAATCAAGCATAAAAAAAAGAAAAAAGAAAAAAAAAATATCCACACGAATCTCAACGTAAGAACAATGACATAGGATTTAGATGTGTAATACTTATGTCACATTTTTAGATGTGCTTTAGCAAAATTGCTAGTAAAAACAGGTTAATTACAAATGACACTGTTTCTCCATGATAAAGCTGGCCCGTTGCCGAGCATGAATAGATAGCAAAACCGTATATCTAGAAGGGAAAAAAAGATAGCAACACTATTTATTGAAAAATAAGGGATCATCTATATCAGTTGCCTAAAATATTACAACGTTTGATTTGTATCCATAACCACCGATTGAGCCTCGAGTATCTCAGGATCCGTGATTCCATCAAAAGTGACAGATGGAGCACCGATGAACTTTCCTTCTTTGTTTCTGACCACGATTGCAACAACACCTTTTGTGTATTTTTTTCTGGCCGTTGTGTCAACACTCATCTTCATGCACCCTTGCAAGGGTGGAATCCACCCAGGTCAACGACGCGAACTTGACTCCGAGGTAGATGCAACCTGCTTCTTCTTAGATATTTGGAGTTCATCCAAGAAGTTTTGAACAAAGCACCTAGTGGACAACCGGCTCTGAAAAGTATCTTCATAAATCACCTTTCTCAAAAGTCTCCACAAGCAACTAGTGGAAAAGAACATCGATCAAAGAGGAGATCCATTCTCCTTCCTCCTGTTCGTCTGAATATGTTAATGCTTCCATGACCCCTTCCGACGCCAATGCCCAAACAGACTTCAACGTCATGCATTCAATAAATGAGTGTATCCATGAGTCCTCTTGATCATAAGTCAAACACTTATCATCCTCCTCCATGTTCGTTTTCTACAACACATCACCAATTGGTATAGATTTTTTTTTGTTAATCTCCATAGGAAAACACGAATCTTTGTTGCGACACGAACCTTCCACAGCAATGTCCACTGTTTCTTTTCATCCTTCAAATACAATGTTGCAGCCGACCCATCCAGCCACGCCTCCCTCATGACCTTGGTAGTGATAAACATCCTATATGCTGACCATCCAGAAAAACTCCTTTACCATCATAATTTCATGCCCAAATACTTGATTTCTAGTACTCAAAGCGATTTTTTTTCATAACTGAAAGGATCGATATAGTTGACTAGAGGGGGGCGGGGTGAATAGGCAACTAACAATTTTTAGCTTTTCTTTACCAAATTAAACTTTGCATCAAAGTAGGTTGTCTAGATATGCAACTAGGTGAGCAACCTATATGATGCAACAACAATAAGCACACAAGCAAGCAAAGGATAGAACACAAAATATCTTGCACAAGTAAAGGTAAGAGATAACCAAGAGTGGAACCGATGGAGACGAGGATGTGTTACCGAAGGTCCTTCCCTTTGAGGGGAAGTACGTCTCCGTTGGAGCGGTGTGGAGGCACAATGCTCCCCAAGAAGCCACTAGGGCCACCGTATTCTCCTCACACCCTCACACAATGCGAGATGCCGTGATTCCACTATTGGTGCCCTTGGAGGCGGCGACCGAACCTTTACAAAAAAGATTGGGGCAATCTCCACAACTTAATTGGAGGCTCCAAAATGACACCACGAAGCTTCACCACAATGGACTATGGCTCCGCGGTGACCTCAACCGTCTAGGGTGCTCAAACACCCAAGAGTAACAAGATCCGCAAGGGATTAGTGGGGGGAATCAAATTTCTCTTGGTGGAAGTGTAGATCGGGGCCTTCTCAACCAATCCAGAGCAAATCAACAAGTTTGATTGGCTAGGGAGAGAGATCGGGTGAAAATGGAGCTTGGAGCAATAGTGGAGCTTTGTGGGAAGAGGTGACTCAACTTTGGAGAAGAAGACCTCCTTTTATAGAGGGGGGAACAATCCAACCGTTACCCCCCAAAACAGTCCCGCAGAGGGCGGTACTACCACAAGGGGCAACGGTAGTACCGATGTGCCCAGCGGTACTACCGCTCTCTCGCGGTATTGCCGTGCAGACTGGGCGGGCTAGAACATGAGCAGGAATCGGACCCAGTGCGGTACTAGCCGCGGTGGTAGGGCGGTACTACTGCTCACGAGCGGTACTACCGCTTCTACTGCCACTTCTTAGTGTCGCGCAATCCGACACGAGAGGCGACCCCCTCGAGTCGAGGCGGTAGGAGGCTGGTACCGCAGCGGTACTATGGCTGAGGACCCCCAGGCGGTACTACCACTGCAGAGCGGTATTGCCGCATGTGGCTCTTGAGCCGCTGGGACCGAAACATACTCATAGGAAGGAAAAGGAAGCTCCATCGAAGCGGGAAGGCTCAGTGGGTGCGAAGAGGATGTGTACGTGTTGATTCCACCCTAGCCTTACCATAGCGGACCCCCTCTTGATAGTACGGTGACTCCTACGAAACAAGTCCACCAGAACAGAAACGAAAGAGCTACACCGTCTTTGATTAAAACTCCGAGGGGAAGGAATCGTCTCGTGCCAAAGGATGAACCTCTGAAATGCTCAAAGCACACGATTAGTCCGCAAGCGTGTTGTCATCAATCACCAAAACTACATAGAGAGAGATATGCCTTAACAATCTCCCCCTTTTTGGTGGATTGATAACAACCAGGGATTTGCACAAAGATAGGACATGAAAGTAAAGATAAAGTTAGAACTACAAAATATAGACGGGCTCCCTCAGTGGAATGCAAGGCACACACATTAGGATCAACACTCCCCTTATATTTTGTAGTCCAACAACTTAAGCGACAAGTAAAGAAACATAGCTTAAATGCAGAAGGGTACGTGTGAGCAAGGTATATAACCGGATAAGCATGCAACTCATAAATTACCAAAGTACTTGATGGACATAGATAATAATGGATAAGGTAGCATACTTGATGGACATAGATAATAATGCATAAGGTAGCATATGTCTCACACCATATGAACTGGAACCAGGTCTCACAAGCACAAAACAAAATAAAGCAAATGACGAGAGACAAGATTGCGAGAAAGACGAGACACAACAAACCACAAACACACACTCGCAACTCGGCAACGACATAAATCCCTAGACTCTCTCTCCCTTTGGCATGGAGACACCAAAAAGGAAAGGAGCGCTGCTACGCCTCCAGGTGATAGCAAACTGAGGATCTCGAGCATCACATCCCAACGGGATCGTCTGCACCGCCGTCATTGGTAGGAAACTGCTCGGTGTCTGAATCGGTCCACGGGTAGTGCTGCTGAACCCAATCCTCCTCATCAGTGATCCTTCCCTCAGATCCGTTGTTAACTGTTACACCCAAGTGACGCATGAGCTCCTTGTGACGGCTCCGGGCCTTCTTCTCAGAGACATGAGACATGTACTGACCATGAGACTCCATGCAGAAGAGTTTCTTCATCTTGCGCTTAATCTTCTTTGCCCAAGAGGGCTCCACTCCGGAGGGCTCATAGTCCTCATCATCATCGGCCTCAGCCTCGCCCTCGGTTTCCATGTCAGCAGCTTCAGATGGAAAACCAGACCTAGGAGCCGGGGTGCCCCAATTCTCCTTCTTCCTCAGACGCTTGATCTCATGAGAAACCAACTCTCCAGTCTCCAGCACAACCCTAGGATAGACATGTGCCCAGGACTTCTCAATAAGCAACATGATAAACGGGCCATAGATCGGGCACTTGCGCTCAGAGACGGCAGAGAGAAGTTCAGACCACATGACATGGGAAATGTCCAGGGACTATCCACTGTTTTCTTCCTTCTCATGCTGGCAGAAGAGAAGCATGTCCACGAGAAAGGAGTGGACCATATCCAGGGATACAAGGAAAGAGAGACTCTCGGAAGACGCGATGAAGGATTTCCAGAAAGGCAGGCAACTCATAGGTCTCCTTCTCAGTCACGGGGTGAATCTTCACAGTACAGTAGGGCCAGAGAGCTTGCTTGTGAGTGGAGGTTGCATTTCGGTGAGGGCGGAAGCCGACTGGGGTCTCAAGCCCATGATCTTCCACCTCAAGTAACTCCATGAAGGCCTTCCACTTGACAGAAAGCAGCTTGCCATTTGTCATCCAAGTCAGAGTCCTTTCCTCATCAGTTCCAAGATGGACAGTGGCAAAGAACTGAGCCACCAAATCTGCATCAAAGTCCTTGTTGAACTGCATGATTATGAGAATGTTCAGCTAAGAGCACATTGATACGTCTCCGCCGTATCTACTTTTCCAAACACTTTTGCCCTTGTTTTGGACTCTAACTTGCATGATTTGAATGAAACTAACCTGGACTGACGCTGTTTTCAGCAGAACTGCCATGGTGTTATTTTTGTGCAGAAATAAAAGTTCTCGGAATGACCTGAAAATCCACGGAGCAACTTTTCAGAAATAATAAAAAATACCGGCGAAAGAAATAGCGTCAGGGGGCCCACACCCTGTCCACGAGGGTAGGGGCGATCCCCCTCTCCCTGGGCGCGCCCCCCTGCCTCATGGGCCCCCTGGACGTCCACCGACCTCAACTCCAACTCCATATATTTGCTTTCGTTGAGAAAAAAATCAGAGAGAAAGTTTCATCGCGTTTTATGATACGAAGCCGCCGCCAAGCCCTAATCTCTATCGGGAGGGCTGATCTGGAGTCCGTTCGGGGCTCCGGAGAGGGGGATTCGTCGCCGTCGTCATCATCAACCATCCTCCATCACCAATTTCATGATGCTCACCGCCGTGCGTGAGTAATTCCATCGTAGGCTTGCTGGACGGTGATGGGTTGGATGAGATTTACCATGTAATCAAGTTAGTTTTGTTAGGGTTTCATCCCTAGTATCCACTATGTTCTGAGATTGGTGTTGCTATGACTTTGCTATGCTTAATGCTTGTCACTAGGGCCCGAGTGCCATGATTTCAGATCTGAACCTATTATGTTTTCATGAATATATGTGAGTTAATGATCCTATCTTGCAAGTCTACAGTCACCTATTATGTGTTATGATCTGACAACCCCGAAGTGACAATAATCGGGATACTTCTCGGTGATGACCGTAGTTTGAGGAGTTCATGTATTCACTATGTGTTAATGCTTTGGTCCGGTACTCTATTAAAAGGAGGCCTTAATATCCCTTAGCTTCCATTGGGATCCCGCTGCCACGGGAGGGTAGGACAAAAGATGTCATGCAAGTTCTTTTTCATAAGCACGTATGACTATATTCGGAATACATGCCTACATCACATTGATGAACTGGAGCTAGTTCTGTGTCACCCTATGTTATAACTACTACATGAGGAATCGCATCCGACATAATTATCCATCATTGATCCAATGCCTACGAGCTTTTCACATATTGTGCTTTGCTTATTTACCTTACCGTTGCTACTGTTACAATTGCTACAAAACTGCTATCGTTACTTTTGCTACTGTTACCGTTGCTATCATACTACTTTGCTACTAAATACTTTGCTGCAGATACTAAGTTATCCAGGTGTGGTTGAAT
Source organism: Aegilops longissima (assembly GCA_021605205.1). NCBI lineage: Eukaryota > Viridiplantae > Streptophyta > Magnoliopsida > Poales > Poaceae > Aegilops > Aegilops longissima. The sequence continues at coordinate 619,682,453 of CM038681.1, forward strand.
TGACAACTCAACTGCTAATACTTGAGAATATTCTTTGGCTCCCCTTGTGTCGAATCAATAAATTTGGGTTGAATACTCTACCCTTGAAAACTGTTGCAATCCCCTATACTTGTGGGTTATCAAGACTATTTTCTGGCGCCGTTGCCGGGGAGCATAGCTCTATTCTATGAGTCACTTGGGATTTATATCTGCTGGTCACTATGAGGAACTTGAAAGACGAAAGAACTATGGTTTTTCCCTCAACTACGAGGGGAGGTAAGGAACTGCCATCTAGCTCTGCACTAGATTCTCCTTCTGTTTTGAGTAAGCTTGCGACACCTAAACCTGCTTCTGCTATTAATTCTGATATGTCGCATGTTATTGATGATGCCACTTCTACTATGCATGATACTTATGATGAAACTACTTCTGTGCTTCATACTACTTTGTCATTAGGTGAATTTCTAGATGAACAACTTGCTAGGGTTAGAGAGAATGAAATTATTGAAGATGAAATTATTGAAGATAGTGATGATGAAGGTTCTCCCCCTAAGTATGAATTGCCTGTTGTTCCAGAGGGTTATGTTATGGATGAAGAAACTACTCGAGCTATTCTTGCTTGCAATGATAGATCTGATCTTAAGAAGTTACTAGCTAAATGGAAACAGAAATCTCTAAATGCTAGAATCAAATATGACCCTGCTTTTTCTACTTCACCTATCTTTGTTACTGATAAGGATTATGAATTCTCTGTCAATCTTGAGATAATTACTTTGGTTGAATCTGATCCTTTTTATGGCTATGAATCTGAAACTGCTGTGGCACATCTTACTAAATTGAATGATATAGCCACCATGTTCACTAATGATGAGAAATCTTGCTACTATTATATCCTTAAGATATTTCCATTCTCATTAAAGGGTGATGCTAAAACTTGGTTTAATTCTCTTGATCCTGGTTGTGTGCGTAGTCCCCAGGATATGATTTATTACTTCTCTGCTAAATATTTCCCCGCTCATAAGAAACAAGCTGCCTTGAGGGAAATATATAATTTTGTGCACATTGAAGAAGAGAGTCTCCCACAAGCTTGGGGGAGGCTTCTCCGATTACTTAATGCTTTGCCTGATCATCCTATTAAGAAAAATGAAATACTTGATATCTTTTATAATGGACTAACTGATGCTTCCAAGGACCACTTGGATAGTTGTGCTGGTTGTGTTTTCAGGGAAAGAACAGTCGACCAAGCTGAATTGTTATTGAATAATATGTTGACTAATGAAAATAATTGGACTCTTTCTGAGCCAATTCCCGAGCCAACTCCTGAGCCAATTCCTAAACCAACTCCGAAGAAGAGGGGAGTTCTATTTCTCAGTCTTGAAGATATGCAAGTGGCAAAGAAATCAATGAAAGAAAAAGGTATTAAAGCTGAAGATGTTAAGAATTTACCTCCTGTTGAAGAAATACATGGTCTTAATCTACCACCTATTGAAGAAAGACATTGTCTTGATAACCCGACATAGGTAGTAAAGGTAAATTCTCTCTATAGATATGATAAGGTTGAAATCACGTCTACTAAGTTTCCTAGCCAATGTTTAGATGAATTTGATGACTTTATGGCTAGACAAGAAAAATTCAATGCTTATGATGGTAGAGAATTAAAGAGTAATGCTTACATGATTGGACGCTTGAGTGATTATATGGCTAGAGTTAAAGGTGAACTTAAACTCATTAGCAAATATGCTTCTATGGTTACCACTCAAGCAGAACAAGTACTTAAGGCTCAAAGTGATTTGCTCGATGAATTAAATAATAAACATGATTTTGCTGTTAGAGTGGCTACTAGAACTGGTAAAATGACTAAGGAACCTTTGTATCCTGAAGGCCCCTAAGAGGATTGAGCAAGATTCTCAGAGAAATAATTTAGATGCACCTAGTCCTTCTAAAAAGAAGAACTAGAAAAATGATAGGACTTTGCATGCTTCTAGTGAACCTGTTGTAGACACACTTGAGAATCCCAATGATATTTCTATTTCTGATGCTGAAATGCAATCTGGTGATGAACATGAACCTAGTGACAATGTTAATGATGATGTTCATGTTCATGCTCAACCTAGCAATAATGGTGTAGAAATTGAACCTGCTGTTGATCTTGATAACCCACAATCAAAGAATCAACGTTATGATAAGAGAGACTTTGTTGCTAGGAAGCATGGTAAAGAAAGAGAACCATGGGTTCAGAAACCCATGCCTTTTCCTCCTAAGCCATCCAAGAAAAAGGATGATGAGGATTTTGAGCGCTTTTCTGAAATGATTAGACCTATCTTCTTACGTATGCGCTTAACTGATATGCTTAAAGTAAACCATTATGCTAAGTACATGAAGGATATCATCACAAATAAAAGAAAGATACCAGAAGCTGAAATTTCTACCATGCTTGCTAATTATACTTTTAAAGGTGGAATACCAAAGAAACTTGGAGATCCAGGAGTACCAACTATACCATGCTCCATTAAAAGAAATTATGTTAAAACTACTTTATGTTATCTTGGAGCGGTGTTAGTGTTATGCCTCTCTCTTTATATCGTAGACTTGAATTGAATAAGTTGACACCTACTGAAATATCTTTGCAAATGGCTAATAAATCAACTGCTATACGTGTCGGCATTTGTGAGGATGTGCCTGTTGTGGTTGCAAACGTTACTATTTTAACGGACTTTGTTATTCTTCATATTCCCGAGGATGATAGTATGTCGATTATCCTTGGTAGACCCTTTTTGAATACTGCAGGGGCTGTTATTGATTGCAACAAAGGCAATGCCACTTTTCATGTTAATGGTAATGAGCATACGGTACACTTTCCGAGGAAACAACCTCAAGTTCATAGTATCAATTCTATTGGAAAAATTCCAACTATCATTATTGGAGGTTTTGAATTTCCTCTTCCTACTGCCAAGAAGAAATATGATATTCTTATCGTTGGGGATGTGCATATCCTCGTTGAGGTAACCTAGTGTTATTCTAAATTTCTCCGGTTCCATGTTATTCGGAATGAGTTTGTTAACAAGACTTGATCAACCTTGTTAGTGGATTCCTTTTGATGAGCATGAGATGGATGAAACTAGATGGCACAACCTTCTATACCCTCTTTTTACTTTATGTTAATTAGATTAAATAAAGTAAAAATAGTATTTTCTATCTGTTTTTTGAATTATCCATGCAATAAAAAATATCCCAAAAATAAAAGTTCTCCAAATGCCCTGCCAATTTATATGATTTTTTCTGGAATATTTGAGAATATTTGGCACTGAGAACACAGCAGGGGGAGCTGGCACCTGGCCACGAGGGTCCAGGGCGCGCCCCCTACCTCGTGGGCCCATGGTGGCTCCCCTCCACTTATTCATGCACCCACACACTTCATCTTCCTCCCAAAAAAATCACCATCCAGCTCAAGCACGAGTTCTAGCTCATTTTGCGGCGATTTTTGATCTCCTTGCTCAAAGCTCCATTCACAAAACTGCTTTGGGAGATTGTTCCTTGGTATGTGACTCCTCCAATGGTCCAATTAGTTTTTGTTCTGGTGCTTTATTCATTGCAAATTTTTGCTGCTTAGGTGACCCTGTTCTTGAGCTTACATGTCAAATTTATGAGGTCCCAAGTAATTCTAATGCATGATATAGGCTCTAGACACTTGTATGAGTATTGCTATCAATTTTGTTAAGTTTGATTCACTTTTAGTTTGAGTTACTAAAAATTTCAGAAATTTTCAGAAAATGATGAAGAGATTTTTGAGGGGCTCTTCTAGCCAAGGCTCCAAGGACGAACAAACTAAGGACAAAGAAAAGGCCAAGTATAATCTTCCTCGCGTGGCGGAAGTACGGACGTGTGAGTGGCCTTGTGATGAATTCTTGAGAGAAGCTGGAATTTATGAAGACTTTTATTCTTTGGCTGATAATGCGGGCCTCCGACTTCCTCTACGACCGGATCGAACAGTATCTCTTACTCACCAATACTTTCGTGCAAAACTTCTACTATTATCCTAAGAATTCACCTCCTTCAGTAGCTTTTCATTTATATGATGAGGCTAGGGAGATGTCATTACGTAATTTTTGCGCAGTTTGCAGAATACCCTTCGAGGGCAGCTTAGGGGAACCACATCGTAGAGACGTGGATGGTTTTTATTGATACTATTACTGTAGGAGAATCGAGGAAGGTTTCCGATGCAAGAATCGCTAGCATACATTTTCCTGTTTTATATACACTACTTTGCCATATTTGCTAGTCGATGTTTAATTGGTCGCGGAAACTGTGGAAACCTCAGTGTCCCTGATATTATTATTTTGTTCCATGCTTTATTTCGTGACAACTCTACTAGTATGGGTGCTATTGTTGCTAAACGATTGAGCCTGAACCATACAAAAGGCCCCATCTTTGGAGGTATCTATGTTGCACGCCTTGCTAGACACTTCGAGATACCTATTAGGCATTATGAGAAAGAGGAGACACTGATGCCTCCTACTTTTCTAGATTATAAGAGCATGGTAGCACATGAGTTTATTGTTAACAATGATGATAAGATGCTTCTGTATAACCAGAGATTTAATAAGAAACACAATGTGATTATTATCTGGCCTGCGCCCTCTTTGTTTGATTTAACTGCAGGCCATTACCTCGTCTTGCCGGCGGCCGTTCACGCCAAGACCGAGGCGGACATCAGCTCCGAGCCTGAGCCGAACCACCACCGAACCTTATCGTCCATCATCTTGTCGGTGGGATCCGGAGCAGATCGCCACCGATGGCGACGATGACACTCCTCAATACACCAGGGAGAGTAGCCGCGATCCATGGGCATAGACCAACTTAGGTCAAAAGCCTAAGCTTGGGGGAGTACGTATTTCTCACCGACATTACATTCATGTTCAAACACTTATTCTAGTTGTCGGTGCTCATACTTTTTCATTGTATTATCCATGCTAGTTTAATTTCTTTTTCTAGTTTTCTTCTTGTGTGTTTGATAAACCTTAAGAAAAACAAAAAAAATTAGTTAGTTTAATTTCCATGCTTGTAGTAGTAATTAAACGAAAACCCAAAAAGATTTCTCGTTCTTCTTTTGCTTGTTGGGAGCTTTCCCGTGTAAATAGTTTTATTTCTTTTCTTTCCTTTGGGGGTCGAGAGGAGAAGACCATAATGAAAATGTTTAGTGGCTCTCATATGCATGATTGTTGATTTAACCAAGAGCCCATATTATCTTGTCTTCTCCCTTGAATTGAATGCTTGCAGATTTGAGCTTAGTCCAATGCACGTGCACTATTATTATTATACACACTGCTCGGTCGTGCAAGTGAAAGGCAATAATGACGATATATGATGGACTGGCTGAGATGAGAGAAGCTGGTATGAACTCGACCTCTCTTGTTTTTGTAAATATGATTAGTTCATCGTTCCTGATTCAGCCTATTATGAATAAACATGTTTGCAATGACAATTAGAGATTATAGTTGCTTATGCCATGCTTAATTAGCTAGGAGCTTATAATGGTTTACCTTGTGTGCCAACATGCTATTAAAATGGTTATGATGTGGTATGATAGGGTGGTATCCTCCTTTGAATGATTCGAGTGAATCGACTTGGCACATGTTCACGCATGTAGTTGAAACAAAATCAACATAGCCTTCACGATATTTATGTTCATGGTGGATTATATCCTACTCATGCTTGCACTCGGTGTTGATTAATTTTAATGCATGTTCATGACTGTTGTCGCTCTCTCAGTTGGTCGCTTCCCAGTGTTTTGCTAGCATTCACCTGTACTAAGCGGGAATAGTGCTTGTGCATCCAAACTCCATAAACCCCAAAGTTATTCCATATGAGTCCACCATACCTACCTATATGCGGTATCTACCTGCCGTTCCAAGTAAATTTGTAGGAGCCAAACTCCAAACCTTCAAATGAAATTATGTTTTGTATGCTCGAGCAGCTCATGTATCATCTAGGGATGTCTGTATCTTCCATACTAGGTGGGTTATTCTCAAGGGGAGTGGACTCCGCTCCTCATTCACGAGAAAATGGTTGGTAACCGGGATGCCCAGTCCCATGCTCAAATCAAATCAAAATAATTAAACAAAACTCCCCCAGGATTGTTGCTAGTTGGAGGCACCCGTTGTTTCGGGCAAGCCATGGATTGATGCTTGTTGGTGGTGGGGAGTATAAACTTTACCATTCTATTTGGGAACCGCCTATAATGTGTGTAGCATGGAAGATATTGAGATCTCATAGTTGTTTCGTTGACAGTGAAAGTATACCACTCAAAATGTTATTCATCTCTATTTCAAAATCGAGCTCTGGCACCTCTACAAATCCCTGCTTCCCTCTGCGAAGGACCTATCAATTTACTTTTATGTTGAGTCATCACCCTCTTATTAAAAAGCATCCGCTGGAGAGAATCACTGTCATTTGCATGCATTACTATTAGCTTATATTGGGTATGACTTGACTGGATCTCTTTTACCATGAATTACAATGTTTAGTCAGTCCTTGATCTTTAAAGGTGCTCTGCATTTATGTTTTGCGGTCTCAAAAAGGGCTAGCGAGATACCATCTTGTCATATCATATTATGATTGTTTTGAGAAAGTGTTGTCATCCGAGTTTTATTATTATTCCTCGCTAATTGATTATGCCATTGATATGAGTAAACATGAGACTTAAGTGTTACTGTGAATATGGTTAGTTCATAATCTTTGCTGAACACTTGACTGCTGGCTTTACATATTTACAACAACAAGAGCAAACAGAGTTTGTAAAAGTTTTTCTTTATCACTTTCAGTTTGTCAACTGAATTGCTTGAGGACAAGCAAAGGTTTAAGCTCGGGGAGTTGATACGTCTCCGTCGTATCTACTTTTCCAAACACTTTTGCCCTTGTTTTGGACTCTAACTTGCATGATTTGAATGAAACTAATCCGGACTGACGCTGTTTTCAGCAGAACTGCCATGGTGTTATTTTTGTGCAGAAATAAAAGTTCTCGGAATGACCTGAAAATCCACGGAGCAACTTTTCAGAATTAATAAAAAATACTGGCGAAAGAAATAGCGTCAGGGGGCCCACACCCTGTCCACGAGGGGGGGCGCGCCCCCCGGCGCGCCCGCCTCAGGCCCTCGACGCCCACCGACCTCAACTCCAACTCCATATATTTGCTTTCGCGTAGAAAAAAATCAGAGAGAAAGTTTCGTCGCGTTTTACGATACGGAGCCGCCGCCAAGCCCTAATCTCTCACCGGAGGGCTGATCTGGAGTCCGTTCGGGGCTCCGGAGAGGGGGATTCGTCGCTGTCGTCATCATCAACCATCCTCCATCACCAATTTCATGATGCTCACTGCCGTGCGTGAGTAATTCCATCGTAGGCTTGCTGGATGGTGATGGATTTGATGAGATTTACCATGTAATCAAGTTAGTTTTGTTAGGGTTAATTTGATCCTTAGTATCCACTATGTTCTGAGATTGATGTTGCTATGACTTTGCTATGCTTAATGCTTGTCACTAGGGCCCGAGTGCCATGATTTCAGATCTGAACCTATTATGTTTTCATGAATATATGTGAGTTCTTGCAAGTGGATAGTCACCTATTATGTGTTATGATCCGACAACCCCGAAGTGACAATAATCAGGATACTTCTCGGTGTTGACCGTAGTTTGAGGAGTTCATGTATTCACTATGTGTTAATGCTTTGGTCCGGTACTCTATTAAAAGGAGGCCTTAATATCCCTTAGTTTCCATTAGGACCCCGCTGCCACGGGAGGGTAGGACAAAAGATGTCATGCAAGTTCTTTTCCATAAGCACGTATGACTATATTCGGAATACATGCCTACATTACATTGATGAACTGGAGCTAGTTCCGTGTCACCCTATGTTATAACTATTACATGAGGAATCGCATCCGACATAATTATCCATCATTGATCCAATGCCTACGAGCTTTTCACATATTGTGCTTTGCTTATTTACTTTATCGTTGCTACTGTTACAATTACTACAAAACTGCTATCGTTACTTTTGCTACTGTTACCGTTACTATCGTACTACTTTGCAACTAAATACTTTGCTGCAGATACTAAGTTATCCAGGTGTGGTTGAATTGACAACTTAACTGCTAATACTTGAGAATATTCTTTGGCTCCCCTTGTGTCGAATCAATAAATTTGGGTTGAATACTCTACCCTCGAAAACTGTTGCGATCCCCTATACTTGTGGGTTATCACACATCTGAAGGGCTTCGCCAAAGTGCTCGGGGTCCTTTTCCATAGCATCCGTGTCGATGGAACGAACATCAACATAGAGATTCTTCTTAGACTTGATCACATCAAAGTAGATGGCAAACTAAAAGCAGTTCCAGAACGGGCGGTTGACCAAAGTGGGTTCTTGGTCTTCCGCATAGGGGTTGCGGTGACGCCTTTCCCAGAATTCCTTGGAAGTCATCTCTGTCACAGTCTTGCCCCTCGGCTTCGGCTTGTTGGCAGTCGACTTCTTGTGTTGAGACGGAGGTTGAGCACTTGAGGAAGCACCCTCTGTCTCAGAGGTGCGGTAGCGCTTTGACGTTGAACGTCCGGGGTTGAGACGGCGGACATGCTGCTCAGGATGTTCATCACCTGGAACCAAACACACAAGCAGAAGAAACAACACGAAAGAAAGAGAATAAGCCTCCAAACAAAACAACATGGATCAAAAAGTGATAGGAAAATGATGGAATTGGGCATCCAGCGGTAGTACCACGAACCAAAAGTGGCAGTACCGTTCGAGCGATAGTATTGCTCCAGTTGAGCAGTAGTACCGCTCTAGACGGGGAACGGCGGTTCCCTACTGCCGTGGGCAGATCCGGCACTACCAGGATGCCAAATTCAAAAATAATCCTACCAAACATCAATCCAAAAGGTCTAGATGCCATCTCCATCCTACTCAAGCCTCGACTTAGCCAAAAATTGAGAAAAGCAATGCCTATTGCCCCTACCGACTAGATGTCAAATCTAGGCAAAGAGAGAACAGAAATGGGGGCAATACCGACATCCATGGCAAGAGGACGCGGTGGGAATCAACTCCACCAAAGCAACTGGAGAGGGACGACACGAAGACGGCGGCCTGCCGAAGCCCTCCTGCGACGAGACGTCGCTGGAGAGACGAAGAACACGAGCGGGTGGAGCGAATTGGTATGGGGGAGAAAGGCAACTCCCCCTGCCCCAACATAACCCCCCATCGCCCGCCCCGTAGCGGTAGTGCTACTGGGGTGGGCGGTTGTACCGCTTGATGATCATCAGCGGTAGTACCGCGCACTTCCAGCGGTAGTACCGCTCAGCCGCAAAAGGACTGGCCCAAAAGGCTTAGCTCAAGAAAAGAAGTTGACTAGAAACAAGAGTAAACACCCAAACAAAATAAACCAAACAGAAGATGAGAAACACACTCCTCTCCAAGAGAGGGCGGTGGCTGAGGCCACCTATGTTTGAGTCCAGAGGTATGGCGCCGCGAAGATTTTAACCTTGGGCCCATGACCAAAACTCATCTTTGAAGCACAAGTACCATCAAAAATGGCTAATGTGAAAGAGTTTGATCAGTTTATGCATAATGGGGGGAGGGAAAGTTCATTGAGAGAACAACACTCCCCCTATGTACATGCCTACACCTAGACAAGAGAGCATGATGAGTATGGTTGGTTGTGCAAGGGTTCAAACCACGTTGCTCGAATCAATGATATTTGGCTCATGCATTAACTCGCGAAATCTTGCTTCATCCAAGGGCTTCGTGAAAATATCTGCAAGGTTATCATGAGTGTTGACATACTTGAGCTTGATCTCCCCTCGCCTAATGTGATCCCGAATGAAGTGATACCGAATCTCACTATGCTCCGTCTTGAAGTGTTGCACCGGGTTGAGACAGATCTTGATGGCACTTTCATTGTCACACCAAAGAGGCACTTCGTCACAAGTGACACCGTAATCCTTCAAAGTTTGCCTCATCCATAGGAGCAACAACTACCGGCAGCCACATACTCTGCTTCGGTGGACGAGAGAGATACACAACTTTGCTTCTTAGAAGACCAACTCACTAAAGAGCAACCAAGCAATTGTCACCCTCCGGAGGTGGACTTCCTATCCACTTTGTCTCCCACCCAATCTAAATCTGTATAGCCCAAAAGATCAAAGTTGGCTCCTCTTGGGTACCATAAGCCAAAGTTTGGGGTATGAGCCAAATATCGAAAGATTCGCTTGACCGCCACAAAGTGGCTTTCCTTAGGTGCGGCTTGAAACTGTGCAAAAATTCCCACACTCAACATGATATCCGGTCTAGATGCACAAAGGTAAAGCAAGGAGCCAATCATGGAGCGAAATACCTTTTGACCCACCGCTTTACCATTGGGATCAAAGTCAAGTTGGCATTTGACGGGCATTGGAGTGGAGGCCGGCTTGACATCACTTAGCTTGAATCTCTTGAGCATGTCTTGAGTGTATTTTGCTTGGTTGATGAAAGTTCCTTCTCTTCTTTGCTTGATTTCGAACCCGAGAAAAAACTTCAACTCTCCCATCATAGACATCTTGAACTTTGAGGTCATTAGAGCGGCAAATTCTTCATTGAAAGCTTTGTTAGGGGAACCAAAAATAATACCATCAACATATAGTTGGCACACAAACAACTCCCCTTTGACCTTCTTAGTAAAAAGAGTGGGGTCGATTTTCCCGATTTCGAACCCACGATCTTGTAACAACTCCGTAAGATGCTCATACCACGCACGTGGGGCTTGTTTAAGGCCATAGAGCGCCTTATGGAGTTGGTACACATGATCGGGGAAATAAGGATCCTCGAACCCTGGGGGTTGTTTGACATATACCAACTCATTAATGGGACCATTAAGAAAAGCACTCTGCACATCCATTTGTTGCAACTTGAAATTATGATGAGAAGCATAGGTAATTAACAAACGAATAGATTCAAGATGAGAAACGGGGGCAAAGGTTTCACCGTAGTCGATACCCTCGACTTGGGAGTAGCCTTGTGCCACGAAATGAGCCTTGTTGCGAACAATGATCCCATGAGCATCTTGCTTGTTCTTGAATATCATTATGATTCCTGGTCGGCCTTGGCACAAGTTTCCACACTTGGTTGTGCTCGAAGTTGTTGAGTTCTTCATGCATGGCATTGAGCCAATCCGGGTCCTCGAGCGCCTCATAAACCTTTTGGGGTTCGACACAAGAAACAAATGCATGATGTTCACAATAGTTTGCTGTGATGCCCTCGATTCAATCGTACACTAATCATGCACGCAAATGTGTACGATCAAGATCAAGGACTCACGGGAAGATATCACAACACAACTCTACAAATAAAATAAGTCATACAAGCATCATAATACAAGCTAGGGGCCTCGAGGGCTCGAATACAAGAGCTCGATCATAGACGAGTCAGCGGGAGCAACAATATCTGAGTACAGACATAAGTTAAGCAAGTTTGCCTTAAAAGGCTAGCACCAACTGAATCTGAGATAGAAAGAGGCGCAGGCCTCCCGCCTCGATCCTCCTAACTACTCTCGATCGCCGCCGCCGGGCTGCACGTAGTAGTAGGCACCTCCGGGTAGTAGTCGCCATCGACGGTGGCGTCGTTCCCGGCTCCATCGACCGTCGCAGCAACCGAGTAGAGATAGGGAAAAGGGGAACAAGGCAACCGTGAGTACTCATCCAAAGTACTGCAAGCAAGGAGCTACACTACATATGCATGGATATATGTGTAAAGGGCCATATCATGGACTGAACTGCAGAATATCGAATAAGAGGGGATAGCTAGTCTTATCGAAGACTACGCTCGTCACCTGTCTTGCAACAGGTAGAAGAGGGCAATCAAGTCCTCCAAGTAACATCACATAGCAATAATCCTACCCGCCATCCCTCCTCGTATCCCCGAGAGAGGCGACCACCGGTTGTATCCGCACTTGGAAGGGTGTGTTTTATCAAGTATTCGGTTCTAGTTGTCATAAGGTCAAGGTACAACTCCAAGTCGCCCTGTTATCAAGATCACGGCTATTCAATAGATTAACTTCACGCAGGGTGCACCATCTTACCCAAAGACGCTTGATCCCATTTGGCGGACACACTTTCTCGGTCATGCCCGCCGCGGAAGATCAACATGTCGCAGCCCCACCTAGGCACAACAGAGAGGCCAACACGCCGGTCTAAACCTAAGCGCCGACAGGGTCCGGGCCCATCGCCCATAGCACACCAAGACGCTGCGTAGGGCGGCCGAAGCGCACTCTAGCCTAGTGGCGCCCAGTCCAATCCGGGCAAGCGCCGCCTCGTCGCCGACGTCTGAAGTGCTTCGCTGATACCACGACGCCGGATACCCATAACTACTCCCGCGTAGATGGTTAGTGCGATAAGCTCAGAGCCAACTCAGATCAAATACCAAGATCTCGTTAAGCGTGTTAAGTATCCATGAACGCCGAACAGGCCAGGCCCACCTCTCTCCTAGGCGGTCTCAACCTGCCTGCCGCTCCGCCACAAAGATCCATCCAGAGGGCCGTCGGGACAAAGGTCCTTTCAGCCCCAATCCGTGAATCACTCGCTGGTGCTCCCATGTCGACCCGACTTTAGTCTCCACATGTATCATGTATAAAGTATATAGTATATACCCGTGATCACCTCCCGAGTGATCACGGCCCGATAGTATAGCACGACAGACGGACAAGAATGTAGGGCCACAGATGAAAATACTAGCATCCTATACTAAGCATATAGGATTGCGTAAAGGTAACAAAGAGTAACAAGGACAAAGCTATGCATCGGGATAGGTATAACGGAAAGCAAGAATATGCTACACTACTCTAATGCAAGCAGATAGAGTAGAATAGGCGATATCTCCGTGATCAAGGGGGGGGCTTGCCTGGTTGCTCCGCAAGAGAGAGGGGTCACAACACCGTAGTCGAACCGGGCAGCAGCAGCGTCGGTCTCGTAGTCTACCAGAGAGAAGAGGGGGAAGAAACAATGAATACCATGCAAACATATGCATATCGATGCATGACAAGACAAGTAACGATGCTAGGCGTGCCCTAACGTGGTATGGGGTGGTACCGGTTAAGGGGGGAAACATCCGGGAAAGTATTCCCGGTTTTTCGTGTTTTTGGGCAGAGGAGCCGGAGGGGGAAAGTTGCGAGTTCGATAGGTTAGGGGGGTGTGGCGGACGAACGGACTGCGTATCCGGATTCGTCTCGTCGTTCGAGCAACTTTCATGTTGAAAATATTTTAACCGAAGTTACGGATTAAAAGATATGATTTTCTAAAGATTTTATTAATTTCTGGAATTTAATTAATTGTTTAAATCCAACATTATCCAGAATAGTAAATGATGACGTCAGCATGACAACATGCTGACGTCAGCAGTCAACTATGCAGCTGACTGGGTCAACTACGTGTGGGTCCCGCACGTCATACACCTTTTAGTCTAAGTAGGGTTTAGCTAATTAATTATTGCTTAATTAAATTAACTAATTGATTAGATTAATTTAAGCATAATTAATTGACTTAATTATATTACTAATTAATTAATTAACTAACTAATGATTTTATTAATTACATTTTCATTTCTTTTTAATTTTTGTTTTAGGGGTGTGGGGCCCCACGCCGATGGGCCTGAGGGCATCGGGCCCCACCCGCAAAGGGCTCAGAGGCCGACCGAGGCGGTGCGTGGCGTGGGCGCATGCCTGGTCGGGCGCAGTTCCGGCGGGCGCCGCCTAGCAGTATGGGCGAGGCCACGGCGGGCGGCGGCCCCGGCGGTTGGTCGCGGCGAGGAGGCCATGGTGAGGGAACGGCGGCGGCGAAGGCGGCAGCGGCTGCGAGAGGTGCGGGCGCGGCAAGGCACCGGCGCATGAGTGGTCACGGGTCGGGCGCCGGGGTTAGCGGGTGCGGTTACGGGCGAACCGAGCGATGGCAGAGCGTGCAAGACGCCGCAGACGGATGAGGGGCGACCGGAAGGCGACGGCATGGGATGGGGCGGCCAGCGGTAGGAGCAGGCGCGCCACCACAGGAGAGGGCAGAGGGAGCACGAGGCGTTCTCACGTTCGTTGCAGGGAGGAGGGCGGCGTGGCTCGATGGTGCCGGCGAGGAGGAGGATGGGGACGAGCGACGTAGACGGGGAGGCGGCGTCGACGACGGCGGGTGGCGGGATGGCTCCGGCGGGGGAGATCCGGCATCGACGCAGGGCGTCAGGGGCATCGATTGCCCCCGACCGGATCCACGCAAGAGGGGGGTTGAGGAGGCGGGCCACGGCGCGACCGTGCACGCCAGGGCCACGGGGAGCGGCGGCGAACGCGGCGTGGATGGCGAGGAGTGTGGGAAGGGCTCCGCGACGGGAGGTCGGGATGGGGCGAAAGGCAAGCCGGTAGGGTCGAGGCGCTGGGCGCGATCCGAAGGGGGAGGTCGGGGAAGTGGGAGACTTGGTGGTTAGGGTTTCTGCGGTGGGTGGATAAGGAAGGCCGATTGGGCGGCTCTGGCGGGTTCAGAACTGCTGGGCCGAGGCCCAACTGGGGGCTTTACTTTGTTTCGCTTTTGTATTAATCATGTTTAGTCTTTTCCTTTTATCTATTCTTCCCTTTTTGTAGTTTCTTTTATTTTCAGTTTGATATATAAAAAATAACACAAGTGCCTAAATTTGTATTTATCAACAAACTAATGTGAGATTAATCTTAACCAATAATAAAATAGTTTTAGCATTTTATAAATTCAATAGGCATTTGTTTAATTGTTTTCACTACTGTTTTAATTGTTTTAGAGCCTTTAAACATTTTATCAAAGTTTGGTTTCTCCACCATAATTAACTATGCAATATTTGTCACCCTAGAACATTTTAGTTTTAGTTTTTTAAAAACTTTTATTGTTTGCCTGATTTTGAATTTGAATTTGAATCGGTTTCGAACTAACTCGAGATTAGCGATAGAAATCAAAGTGACGCAGCATCATTAGCAGAGAATTACTATAGCTTAATTATCCGGGCGTCACAATTCTCCTCCACTACAAGAAATCTCGTCCCGAGATTTAAGAGGGGAGTAAGGGGGAAAGTTCTGGTTACGATATTCTAACGGATCTTCTCGAAGAAGTTAATCCCTTTCGTTGATGTCTTCAATTCTTTATTCCAATGCATCATGATAAACTTGTCATCATTTCTTCGGGAACTCCATCGTACTTACAAAAGGATAAGGGGCAGCTCACTACGACATAATGCTTTTGAGGGAAACAATCTGGGGTTAACCCATGAATGAGTATAAGATTATCTCTCGAGTTGAACATATGAAATACATCGAGAGTAAGGTACGAAGTTACAATAAGAGGTTCCAAGCCGATAGATAGTTGCTCGAAGTCTGAACCAGAGTGAGAAGGGGTTCAGAGTAGCGAGAGTAAGTATTGCGTCTGATACCAGAATAGATCACTAGGACGGTGGCCCGTGAATTACATACGAGGCCACGTGCGAGGAATAACTTTGGGAATAGGGGGTGTACAGGACAGTCAGGTTTCGATCCTGTGAAACTGTGGTTTATGGGCCCACCATGTGGGTTAAAGTAAGAAGGGCAGCGACATCTTGCATGGTCATGCAAGCAAGGCATGTCAGAGGCTAGCCTGTCGATTATGTCGGCAACAACGTTGGTACCAAGGGCGAGGGACGAAGAGAACCATTTTCCTGCTCGTTGAACGAGGCGGACCAATAGGCAAAGTTCTCGTCCATCGGCGGTTACCGGAAGTCATCAACAGTAGAAACAGGGTTACACCCGACAGGAAGGTACACCGAGGTGTTTACCTAAGCAGGGGATTACCACTGCTCGGTTAAGTAGTTTACAAGTAAGTTTGAACAAAACAACGGGAAGGAAAATGTGCTTAAACACGTATATCAGGGGTATATCCTTCCCAAGGACAAGCAGAGCATGATATCCATGACATGATATTATGTAGAAAACTCCTTAGGTAGGGGAGAGAAATTTCATGATATTACCCATACAGCGGTGTTTGGATAATTGAGCAGGAAACATTTAACATTGGGCTTCAAATGTTCTTGTTGAAAATTGGAGTACCATAGACATGCTTCCAGATAGCATTGACATGGTCTTCAAGCAAAAGGTCAGACTCTGGATACACGAAGGATTCATCAGGAACACTTATAGAATAAGTATTACCATTTCCTCATGGAAGAATAGATAGCCTTGCTAAAAGGAAACTATAACAATAGGGCCTCCACCCAGGGGGGGGGGTGCTAGGCATGACATCATGTTACCGGGTCACATAAAGACCATTGTTATAATTCTTGAAAATATGTTCCAACCATCATATCTGACCGAGATTCAGATCTGATTGGTGTCAGGATACCTCAAACTCACGACGCTCGAGGAGAAAGGTGCGACACAAATTGACGAGAAGACATCAAAGATTCTCGGGAAATGAACTATGGAAGCGAGTTCCAAAACAAGAGTTCATCATTAAATCAAGAAGAGGATGAGGAGGTGACTGATGGACTCATCGATAACTCGTCGAGGTATCCAAAAGATGGATCTCCACAATTATGCGGATAAGGAGATAACATTTGTCAGATCAAATGATATAATGGGATATGCTCGAGGAGAACATACAAAACTAAACATTGGTCGAAAGGTGCGCCCGAAATATGGGTTGGGTTGCACGACCAATGTCGTAATGGTGATTCAATAATCAATAGACTAAGAATGAACGGCCGACTATTAACTTCAAAGCAATAGGGTTGCTAGAAGTGCAGGATCCAAACAGCACCGTTCACTTGTTGGTACCCCGGTTGGAATCAACACGAGGACCATGGAATGAACGAAGGTGGCAAGAAGTATTATGATATCAAGAATTCTTAAGAGGTGGTGAAATTCTCACCACATTCTTGATAAAAAGAGATGGTAATACTTCCGAGGTAAGGAAGATCAACTGCTGGGTAGCAGGGATCTCAAGGTTTACACAAAACACGAACAAGTTGTGTTGAACGGAAGGCAGGTGGTCGATGAGAACAGGAATCATCAAGGGGCAAGGATGGTATTACCCATCATGAATTCAATTGATATCCTGGATGAGCTCAGAATGTTGATGATCACGACAATGATATAGCCAAACAGGCTAGGAATGGCGTGATCGGGTACAAACTCGTACTTATAGAAGCTTACTGAAGAGTTGTTGAACCGTAGTGCGGACTTGGTTCAGTTATCGGTGTCTTTGAGTGTTTAATAACTCAGAGCCCGGGGAAATTGGAATCAGTGGGAAGGTAGCACTTGATGAAGAACTCATAAGATGTTATGCAGTTCCATGATAATCTCGAGATACCAGGGGGTAACACTCAACGACAGATCAAAGTAAAGGTTGGACTGGGGTAATGCTCTGCAGAAGACAAGTACTCTAACTTGTCTGAGAAATAGAATCAAGGGAGAACAACATGGTCGGAACCACGGTTGCGTAGGATCAATTCACAGATACCAGACGATATTTATCAAGAAAATAGTTATTATTACAAGAAGTTTCCATGATAGGATCTACATCTTGTCCATGGGCATGAACACAAAGTTCAAGGTCGACTCCCACTTCTTCAATGTATAACCTTCCATTCACTTCTCGCCCGATAAAGGCATTAGTGTTGAAAGTTTTACCCGGTGAAATACCGATGAGTATGACTCGTGAAAACTTCCGGTTCACACATATAAAGGAAGGCATAGGTTCAACCCGTCAGGGTATCATGGAAACATATACCACAAGCTTCAATAGTAAATACCACCAGCTCGAAAGCAGAGCATGGTTGACAAAAGGAAAGGATACAATTTACCAAAGGCATTATGTATCGGAGAAGGAACTCACAAAGTGATTAATTATGAAGGACACTGTCGGATAATAATCCAACATTGGATATGGCGATCCACGATGGGGCTGATATGAGTATCGATACCCAATCAGAGGAAGAAAGATTGCAAATGCATTGGTTTATAGAACAGCTGAATAGTTCAACGCTTAATTAGCAAAGTAATTATGATTTTCAAATCAAGGGATCAGGAGCAAATGCTCTGATCAAGAATGGATAAGCTGAATAGAATTAGGGATACAATCAATGACAATTGGACTGGTCGAGAACCAATTCCAGTTAAAAGAATGGCAGCTCAGCCGGAAAGGTAATTTATAAGGATCAATGATGATTGCGGCAGATTCGCAAAACATATTGAGTCAATAGACCCAAAATGATAATGACAAGGAATGTCAATAAGACTACGAGACTTATGGGATTAACCATAATGCGAGCAAGCAAGAATTTCAAGAGCCAAAGACTCCAGAGGATTTTCGGAAGATCGATTAGTATTTTGAAGACTTTTGTGAAACTCATGAACAACTGGGGATGAGCGGATACTCGAAAAGTGCGAGGATTTATTTGAAGGGGTATTCATGTGGCAAAGAACTGCTAGGCAGTAGGCACAAAGTATTCTCGGAACAATAGAGAAAACTTCGGGGTATCTTGTAATAACAAGATCAATGGGGGATGATCGTATGAATGGCAGGTGTAAGTAGTTATCCATACGGATTTATCGGTGGTCAGGAATAGCAAAAGTGATGGGCACAAAGACTCGAGAGAACATTGTAGAGTAACTTCGGAATCTTCTAGTGCAACAGGCGATCATCTGAAGCGAGGGGCTCTCCGGGAGAAAGTATTATCGAGAACCTAAAGTTAGTTTCATTTTTAGCAAAATCCTTTAACCCGAATAGAAGAGAGCTCAGAGTCCCAGAGTAAAGGTCGAGGAGTAAAAGATCCTAGTACCACCCGATGGCGACGTGGGCCCGTAAGGCACACAGCCAAGTTAGTAATTTTTTTTTGCAATGTCTAGACTCGACTTCGGCCAAGGAGTGTGGAAGGGGGATTCCTACAGGCAGTCGGCTCTGATACCAACTTGTGACGCCCTCGATTCAATCGTACACTAATCATGCACGCAAATGTGTACGATCAAGATCAAGGACTCACGGGAAGATATCACAACACAACTCTACAAATAAAATAAGTCATACAAGCATCATAATACAAGCCGGGGCCTCGAGGGCTCGAATACAAGAGCTCGATCATAGACGAGTCAGCGGGAGCAACAATATCTGAGTACAGACATAAGTTAAGCAAGTTTGCCTTAAAAGGCTAGCACCAACTGAATACAGATCGAAAGAGGCGCAGGCCTCCTGCCTGGGATCCTCCTAACTACTCCTGATCGTCGTCAGCGGGCTGCACGTAGTAGTAGGCACCTCCGGGGTAGTAGTCGTCATCGACGGTGGCGTCTGGTTCCTGGGCTCCATCGACTGGTCGCAGCAACCGAGTAGAGATAGGGGAAAAGGGGAACAAGGCAACCGTGAGTACTCATCCAAAGTACTCGCAAGCAAGGAGCTACATTACATATGCATGGATATATGTGTAAAGGGCCATATCAGTGGACTGAACTGCAGAATGCCAGAATAAGAGGGGGGATAGCTAGTCTTATCGAAGACTACGCTTCTGGTCACCTGTCTTGCAACAGGTAGAAGAGGGCAATCTGAAGTCCTCCAAGTAACATCATATAGCAATAATCCTACCCGGCGATCCCCTCCTCGTATCCCTGAGAGAGGGCGACCACCGGTTGTATCTGGCACTTGGAAGGGTGTGTTTTATCAAGTATCCGGTTCTAGTTGTCATAAGGTCAAGGTACAACTCCAAGTCGTCCTGTTATCAAGATCACGGCTATTCAATAGATTAACTTCCTGCAGGGGTGCACCATCTTACCTAGCACGCTTGATCCCATTTGGCCGGACACACTTTCCTGGGTCATGCCCGGCCGCGGAAGATCAACACGTCGCAGCCCACCTAGGCACAACAGAGAGGCCAACACGCCGGTCTAAACCTAAGCGCACAGGGTGCGGGCCCATCGCCCATAGCACACCAAGACGCTGCGTTAGGGCGGCCGAAGCGACCTAGCCTAGTGGCGTTCAGTCCAATCCGCGCGCGCCGCCCGTCAGCCGACGCCCGTCAAGTGCTTGGCCGATACCACGACGCCGGGATACCCATAACTACTCCCGCGTAGATGGTTAGTGCGTATAAGCTCAGAGCCAACTCAGATCAAATACCAAGATCTCGTTAAGCGTGTTAAGTATCCGCGAATGCCGAACAGGGCCAGGCCCACCTCTCTCCTAGGCGGTCTCAACCTGCCCTGTCGCTCCGCCACAAAGATCCATCCAGAGGGCCGTCGGGACAAAGGTCCTTTCAGCCCCCAATCCGTGAATCACTCATGGTGCTCCACAAGCCGACCCGACTTTAGTCTCCACATGTATCATGTATAAAGTATATAGTATATACCCGTGATCACCTCCCGAGTGATCACGGCCCGATAGTATAGCACGGCAGACGGACAAGAATGTAGGGCCACAGATGAAAATACTAGCATCCTATACTAAGCATATAGGATTGCAGGTAAAGGTAACAACAGTAGTAACAAGGACAGGCTATGCATCAGGATAGGTATAACGGAAAGCAAGAATATGCTACACTACTCTAATGCAAGCAGTATAGAGTAGAATAGGCGATATCTGGTGATCAAGGGGGGGGCTTGCCTGGTTGCTCCGGCAAGAGAGAGGGGTCGTCAACACCGTAGTCGAACTGGGCAGCAGCAGCGTCGGTCTCGTAGTCTACCGGAGAGAAGAGGGGGAAGAAACAATGAATACCATGCAAACATATGCATATCGATGCATGACAAGACAAGTAACGATGCTAGGCGTGCCCTAACGTGGTATGGGGTGGTACCGGTTAAGGGGAGAAACATCTGGGAAAGTATTCCCGGTGTTTCGTATTTTCGGGCAGAGGAGCCGGAGGGGGAAAGTTGCGAGTTCGATAGCTTAGGGGGGTGTGGCGGACGAATGGACTGCGTATCCGGATTCGTCTTGTCGTTCTGAGCAACTTTCATGTTGAAAATATTTTAATCCGAGTTACGGATTAAAAGATATGATTTTCTAAAGATTTTATTAATTTCTGGAATTTAATTAATTGTTTAAATCCAACATTATCCAGAATAGTAAATGATGACGTCAGCATGACAACATGCTGACGTCAGCAGTCAACTATGCAACTGACTGGGTCAACTACGTGTGGGTCCCGCACGTCATACACCTTTTAGTCTAAGTAGGGTTTAGCTAATTAATTATTGCTTAATTAAATTAACTAATTGATTAGATTAATTTAAACATAATTAATTGACTTAATTATTTTACTAATTAATTAATTAACTAACTAATGATTTTATTAATTACATTTTCATTTCTTTTTAATTTTTGTTTTAGGGGTGTGGGGCCCCTACGCCGATGGGTGAGGGCATCGGGCCCCACCCGCAAAGGGCTCAGAGGCCGACCGGCGGGTGCATGGTAACAGGCGTGGCGCCGAGGTCGGGCGCAGTTCTCAAGGGAGCTCGCCAAATAGGCGGCGAGGCACGGCCGTTGGCGGCCCCGGCGGTTGGCGCGGCGAGAGGCAGGCGGTGAGGGGAACGCGGGTCACAAGGCCGGGCAGCGGGCTGCAAGAGGTGCGGGCGCGCAAGGCACCGCGCGAGTGGTCACGGGGCGGGCGCTCGGCGCCGCCGGTGCGGTTATGGGCGAATCGAGCCAGCTGGCAGAGCGTCAAGACGCCGCAAACGGATGAGGGCGACCGAAGGCGACGGCAGCAGGGATGGGGCGGCAGCCGGTAGGGCAGGCGCGCCACCACAGAGGGCGAGAGGGAGCACGAGGCGTTCTCGCGTTCGTTGGTGGAGGAGGCGGCGTGGCTCGATGGTGCCGGGCGAGGAGGAGGATGGGGACGAGCGACGAGACGGGAGGCGGCGCCGACGACGGGCGGTGGCGGATGGCTCGCGGGAGATCCGGCATCGGCGCAGGGCGTCAGGGGCATCGATTGCCCCCGACCGGATCCACGCAAGAGGGGTTGAGGAGGCGGGCCACGGCACGGCCGTGCTCGCCAGGGCCACGGGGAGCGGCGGCGAACGCGGCGTGGATGGCGAGGAGCCGGCTGGGGAAGGGCTCCGGCGACGGGGAGGTCGGGGATGGGGCGCAAAGGCAAGCCGGCAGGGTCGAGGCGCGCGGGGGCGCGATCCAGAAGGGGGGGAGGTCGTGGGGGAAGTGGGGAGACTCGGGGGTTAGGGTTTCCTGCGGTGGGTGGATAAGGGAGGCCGATTGGGCCGGCCTGGCGGCCCTGTAGCCTGTTGGGCCGAGGCCCAACTGGGGGCTTTACTTTGTTTCGTTTTTGTATTAATCATGTTTAGTCTTTTCCTTTTATCTATTCTTCCCCTTTTTTGTAGTTTCTTTTATTTTCAGTTTGATATATAAAAAAATAACACTAGTGCCTAAATTTATATTTATCAACAAACTAATGTGAGATTAATCCTTAACCAATAATAAAATAGTTTTAGCATTTTATAAATTCAATAGGCATATGTTTAATTGTTTTCACTACTGTTTTAATTGTTTTAGAGCCTTTAAACATTTTATCAAAGTTTGGTTTCTCCACCATAATTAACTATGCAATATTTGTCACCCCTAGAACATTTTAGTTTTAGTTTTTTTTGAAAACTTTTATTGTTTGCCTGATTTTGAATTTGAATTTGAATCGGTTTCGAACTAACTCGAGATTAGCGATAGAAATCGAAGTGACGCAGCATCATTAGCAGAGAATTACTGTAGCTTAATTATCCGGGCGTCACATTTGCTAATTGTCTACTAGTGCTTACCCCCTTTCTTAGGCTTCCAACCACATTCTCCATGAGATGACCTTTGGTAGTGAGCTTGGAAGCGATCTTCACGGCACGATGCTCTAATTCCTCCTCGGATGTGAAAAGAGGAGGGGTTACTTGATCATCTTGAGCGCCGTATTGAGATTGTTCTTGATCTTGAGCTTTCTCGAAGGGGAGAACTTGACCTTGGGAATCATTTGGTGGTTCACCACCATCTTGAGGTTGATCTCGCCCTTGATCTTGTTCACGAGGTTGAGGGCCTTCACTTTGTTCTTCAGAAGCGTGTGGGTCTTCGGTTGGTGATGGCTCCACTTGAGTGGAGCATTGTCCTTCTCCTTCGGCTACAAGGGGTTCCTCAATGGGTAGGATATGACCAACACCCATTCTTCTTATGGCTTGGGGAGGAATTTCATCACCTACATCACAAGTACTACTTTGCTCCACTTGGAGCCGTTATTCTCGTCAAACTCCATGTTACACGTCTCCTCAATGAGTCCGGTGGACTTGTTGAGGACACAGTAAGCATGAGAGTTTGTAGCACAACCAACAAATATGCCCTCATGAACTCTAGCCTCAAATTTAGACAAGCTCTTGAGAATGAAACACTCACACCCGAACACCCGGAAGTATTTGAGGTTGGGCTTGTTACCAGTAAGTATTTCATAAGGAGTCTTGTTCAAGCCTTTGCGGAGATAGAGCCGATTGGATGCATGACATGCTGTGTTGATGGCTTCGGCCCAAAAGTTTTAAGGAGACTCTAACTCCGCCATCATGGTCCTTGCCGCATCCATCAACGTCCGGTTCTTCCTCTCCGCGACACCATTTTGTTGAGGGTTGTATGGTGCAGAATATTGATGCTTGATCCCCTCACCACTAAGAAACTCATCCAAGGTGTAGTTCTTGAACTTGGTGCCGTTGTCACTCCTTATTGTCAAGATCTTTGCATCATGTTGACGTTGAGCTTCATTTGCAAAGTCGATGACGGTTTGTTGAGTCTCAGTCTTCCTCTTGAAGAAATATACCCAAGTGTATCTTGAATAATCATCTACAATCACCAAGCAATACTTTCTACCCCCAAGACTATCAAAGGATGGAGGCCCAAAGAGATCCATGTGAAGGAGCTCTAAGGGTCTCTTCGAGTAGATGATAGTCATGGGAGGGTGAGCCTTCTCATGTAGCTTTCCTTTGATACAAGCACTTCAAGCGAGATCTTTGGCAAAACTAACATTTGTTAGTCCACGGACATGGTCCCCCTTGAGAAGACTTTGCAAAGATCTCATATTGACGTGGGCTAAAGGGCGATGCCAAAGCCATCCCACATCAACTTTAGCCATTAGGCATGTCGCGGTCTTAGTGGGTCACTCCGAAAAGTTAATCACATAAAGACCATTCTCGACATGCCCAACAAAGGCTACTTTAAGAGTCTTGCTCCATAAGAGGGCCACGGTATCAATATCAAAGAAAGTGCAAAGCCCATG
The DNA here is from genome assembly GCA_021605205.1 of Aegilops longissima. Taxonomy (NCBI): domain Eukaryota; kingdom Viridiplantae; phylum Streptophyta; class Magnoliopsida; order Poales; family Poaceae; genus Aegilops; species Aegilops longissima. The sequence continues at coordinate 619,706,688 of CM038681.1, forward strand.
AGTGCAAGTTGACGAACAGAAAGTAGATTGTAAGCAAGGGACTCAACAAGCATGACTTTCTCGATCGTGAGATCATGAGAAATGACAACCTTGCCAAGACCCAATACCTTAGAAGACGAGGCATCACCCCACTCGACGTTGGTGGGCATAGAAGGGATCTTGTGCACGTCCACCACCAAGTCCTTGCTTCCGGTCATATGATTTGTGGCTCCAACCATGATCCCCCACCGGAAGCAAACACCTACAAGAGATCAATGCTTGGTTTTAGGTACCCATTTTGTAATGGGTCCTTTGATGTTAGTAACAAGGGTCTTAGGAACCCAAATAGACCATTCAATGTACTCATAAGGAGAACCAACAAATTTAGCATAAACATGCACATCACTAGCATGGCACAACACATAAGAAGGGTTAAAGTCGCCGGCTTTGTTAGAAGGGGTGGCATTGCCCTTTTTGACATCACCACCCTTCACATTGTTCTTCTTCTCCTTAGGAGCACCCTCTCCCTCCTTCACAAAAGTTTGCTTGAGAGGGGGAGGTCATTTGGTCTTGTCGTGGAATTGTCACGGCAGATGTCCTAGTGTGAGGAGTTAATCGTGAGGCCAACGCATCTTTGTAGTAGCTTGAGAGGGGTTGAGCGGAATCGAGAGACGAAACACAAGACAAGGATTTAGACAGCTTCGGGCCCCGGGAAACATCATCCGGTAACAACCCTACATGCTGTTTGAGGCTAGGTCTCATTATGCTCATGAGAGAGTCGCCGCATAAGCCGGCTCCCCCTTTGTGTCTAGCCCTAGATATTGTTTCTTGTTGCTTGTCCCTCTGAGGGAGCCCTGCCCCTCCTTATATAAGTTAGAGGGGCGGGTTACATGTGTGGAGTCCTAGTAGGACTAGGACTAGTCTATCTTCTCTTACAAGTTAATTACAAGTCCGGGTCTTGCTTCCTCGTAAAGGAAATATTTGTCATCCCTTTCCTCTTAATCCGGCCCATCATAACGTGAGCCGATCTTCTGGGCATTGGGCCTTGTTGTCCATCTGACCCACCCGCCGGGTTACTAATGAGTCGCCAAGATCAGGCAGGTTATCTGTGAATCGCCAAGCTCCGGGCGGGTCACCAGTGAGTCGCCAATTCCGGCCGGGTCATACCGCGGGGTATATCCCCGACATTAGCCCCCAGTTTAATTTGGATTTATCCATGTTAAACTGATCTTGTAAAATAAACACAAGAACAAACTTGATAGGTTGTGCTCCGGGTTAAATTAGAATAAGTCGGCACCTGATCATCTTTAAATCCTTGTCATTTCCTTCTTGATACATGCCCATGAACTCATGGCATATCTCCTTTAGTAGATATGTTCAAACTTTCTGAACGCAAAAAATCCAGATACTTCTTTTGAGAAATCCGGGTCAATAGGCCAGCTTCAGAGTCAATCTGCTGGCATTGGTCTCTTGTAGAGAAATATTGTAAGAAATAATCCACTTGAATCGGCTTCCAAAGCGCCGGCTTAAAACTTATTGGTCTTGAAATACTCATCTGACTTTCAGCCGGCTTCAAGAGGTAAAACTTGTCGGTTTATCATAACCAAAATTGCCGGCTTGTAAATATCGATAGCACCGGGTCATAACTGTTGCCGACGCCGGGTCATAATTATTGGTGACATCGGGTCAATCTGATCTGCTCAAAACTGAGAATTTGAAGATTTTTTCCCCTTATATGTATATCACCTGTAGCCCCCAAGTGCCAGGTTGTCATGCTTGCAGCAACCTGGGACTTGTAATTGCCTTATGCTCATAAAACTTCAACCAGTGTAGCCCCCAAGGGCCGGTTCATTATGCAATAATGAGTAGGGACTTTGTAAATATGATCATGTAAACGGAGCAGCAACGTAGCCCCCTAGGGCGGCTCAAGAAGATATTCTTGAGCTGGGACTTTGTATATAATTCATTGATAATAACATCATATGATGTAATCTCCACCATGGGGCTTGAACCCACGTCCATAAGGTTAAGAGCTTTGTACTCTACCAACTGAGTAGTGGATCTTTCAATGTAATGGACTGAGGCTTGTGTACCTTGATTTTTGTTGACAGGAGCAATTGGTAGACCCCAAGGGCCGGCTCATTTAGAATGTGATGAATCGGGTCTTTAATAAGTTGAGCAAAAAATGACTTTGCATTATCCCCCAAGTGCCATGGTGTATGTTGGCAGTGACATGGGACTTGCATATTCGATGTAATATCAATTTGAATAATGTAGCCCCCAAGTGCCGGGTCGTAAGCCCGCAGCGACTCGGGACTATTCCTTTCATTGTAGAATAAATCATATCCATTGATAAAATAATAGACATTGCGCTTAAGCGAATTTGAAAACCTCAATCATAATATTAGTTATTGATAACCATAATAAAAATCCAACCATGTTGGCTATTAAAGACTTGAATAACCCGGTTTGAAAACTTCAATCATTCAATATCATCGTGACAATCCAGCCAAGTTTGGCTATGAAAGATGTGAATACCTTATCGGTTGACAAGTAAAGCCGGAGTTTTAAATACTCGGCGGCTCTTGGCCGATGGCGACTTAATGCACATTCATGGTAAGCCGGAATTTTAATAACCCGACGGCTTATAGCCTTTGAGAAAATCCAGAATGGATACCCCTTTTGAAACATCAATTTTGATGATGAGCTTGAACTTAATATAAGTCATAGTTCTGCAAATCCTGCATAGCGTTTTAAACAACATATGCCCTGGCGACTTAACGTCAAAAGCCAGGGCCGGCTTAAACATGATCATGTATAAACAATATTATACCTGCGATATTGAATCGCATCGCCGCTTATGATACCTGCAAGTAAGGGTGATAACCCAATCTTTAGAAGCCAAAACCTCCAAATGTTTATGACTATCATATACTGGCGACTTATCGTCCAAAGTCAAGCCGGGTTAAAATAGAAACCACTCATATATGCTTCAGATATGATCAAAAAAGCCTCAAGTAAAATCCAAAAAATTGTTCGCAAAAAGAGACTTCAAAAATTTTGAGGCTTCTGATTCAAATACGATCAGAAAACCATTCCAAAGGGGTTAAGCTAAGATTCAAATACGATCATATAGCCCCCAGTGGCTTTGGCGTTGCCGATCAAGAGGGTACCGACAGCTATGTTCTCTTTGGTTCGAATACGACCCATGTTTGAACAGGAAGCCCCCAAATGACCTTGAGAGTTGTTTAATGACGCTGATTCGAATACGATCCACGTCAGACCCAAAGGGGTTGAGCTATGATTCGGATACGATCAAGAAGCCCCCTAGTGGGTTTGGCAGTGTGCCAATCAAAAGGGTACCGACAGCTATGTTCTCTTTGGTTCGAATACGACCTATGTTTGAACAGGAAGCCCCCAAGTGACCATATAAATTTTGGCATCGCGCCAATCCTGAGGGTACCGACAGCTATGCTCGATGAGCAGGAAGCTCCCAAATGACCATAATAAGATAAGCTGTAAGGCAGGATACCCATGTTTGAACCGCGCAGCATGGCATCAAATTCTCTTTGGCAACCTTTAATTTTTCTGAGAACTCGAATCTTGCGAGAGATTAATTCTTTTTGAACCGGAACTTTGAACCAGATTTGAGAGCTTAAAAGCTTTGTAAGAGACAAATTTACCTTGAGCCGGATGTTTGACCCGGATTTGAGAGCTTCAAAGCTTTGCGGGAGAGAGATGTCTCTTGAACTGGATTTTAAACCGAAATCTTTATTTTGAACCGACAATTTTCTGACGGCCTTTAAATTTTCACCAATATGGCGGTGTCCTCCGGAACCGGGTTATCATTCCCTCCAATTACCCAGAGTTCCCGAGTCATGTCATTGTAGCCCCCGAGTCTTAAGACGACTCGAGGAGTTGTCTTGAAATTCTCCACATTTGACCGTGACATAAACCGGTACGAGTCATTCAACGTCTCAGTGATATAACTTGTCCTGCACTGGAGAACTTGCAAGCCAGAGTAATTGCTATTTTAAAGGAAGCAATATATAATATAAAATATACTGGATGAATTTCACCTGATGCGTCAGGTCAGCAATTATCACCGCGGAGTTGATGATCACCATGGTGAAGCTGAAATCAATCACGGCCGAGCCGGCCGCGGGAGCCAATAGATGAGTCGGCCGTGGTGTGGTAAGCCTGTGCGGATGGGCAAGTTTTCCTCCTTGTTGTAAGCCGGCGTGGTCGCGAGAGACGGCCACGGCATGGTAAGCCGGCGCGGTCGCGAGAGACGGCCACGGCGTTGTAAGCCGGTGCTGGAGTCCGTTGAATAACGAAGACCACCTGTGCCAAAAGATGTTAGCGTGCCTCCATCTCCGCAGTATAATATCACTTTTTGTCATAAATAATTGCCCTGCATAAACAATATTGCAGACCAAGGCAAAGATAAACTTGTTCTTTGACAAAACAACATGTGCTAATAAAACAAACTTGGATAGATATCACCTGATTTGTTTGGACGACGGATGATCCGTTTATCGCGACAGAGGTGGCTCAGGTAGACCAGCGACTCAATATAGTTCCGGCGGCTCAGGTAGACCGACAACTTAATATAACCCCGGCGGCTCAAAGCGGCAAGGGCGGCTTAACTCGGCTCCGGCGTGTTGATGTAAATTAAGCAGCACGGGCGGCAACTTGCGCACACCTGTTCCATCAGTAAGCGGGTGCGGACGCCGGCACGTGATGGTGCTGACGTACACTTCATAGGCACAACATGGCACCACCTTTGCTGCACATAAAAATATACGGACCAAAGTAATTGTTCTTTGATGAAAACAATATGTTTAATAAAATACACTTAGGTGGATATCACCTGGCATTTTTTTTGTCGGATGATCACGGATGCTGGTGTAGATAATGCTGGTCGTGCTCGGATCAAACAATAGCCAGACCTATGCACGTCTACTGTACCACCAGCACCCACATGGGTTTTCCTCTGTCCCCCTTTTCTGAATAACAATCGGCTTTGAATGCCTTGAGATCCAAGTCGATGTGCTTGACGCATAGCAAGTGTTCATTAGTAATTGATGCATGTGGATAGCATCGATATCACTACTGCTGAATATTGGTTTCCTCTTCGTGTATCAGGCTGATCATCGGAGTCGCTTATCCAGGCACAGCAATGAAAAATTGACCCAGTATCCTGTATCCCTTGGCCTGCCCCTTGTTCACATGCTAATGCACCAGAGAAGTAGCCCACAGCGCGAGCGTCCGTCAAGAAAACTGTCACAACTTTTCCACGCCTGCGCCTCCGCGCGGGGCGAACCCAGTGGCTCAGAGGCCATAAGTACGGCGCCTCAAGAACTCGGCAGCGGGCGACATGGCACGACGTCAGAGGCAGTACAGCGGCTCAAGAGCTGCAGCGGCAGTGCGTTGAGACGGCGGAGGTAGGCGGGTCAGAGGCGTTTTAGAGCCGGCTCGAGACACCAGCAACAGTAGCAACGGCGGCAGACCACGGCGAGGTGGCGGGTCAATGTGACTCCCGGCTGAAACAGAGTAGGGCGGTTTGAAGCAGATGTTGGCTTGCAGTTTGGAATCGGCCGGTAGGGCGACTAGCGACAATGGCCACGGCAGCGGTTGTGGACTCAGCAGGGACCGGGTCTTTGTGCAGCCACGGCGGCAATTTTAGGCGGCTCAACGGCGCGCAACAACAACGGTCGAGCAAGGAGAGGTCGGGCGACTCGATGAGTCGGGGCCACTTGGCGAGGTGGCTGTAGCAAATCGACTCGGAAACGGCCCAGGGACGGTGCTCAAAAATTCCTTGGCGAAGCGAGGCAAGGCCGGCTCGGGGCTGGAACGGCGGCGGAGACGGGCGCCTCGAGACGAGGACGCGGGCGCAGGCGATGGACCAGTCCGGGTCGTGGCCGGCTCTGTTTTCGGGTCGTGGGCCTTTTTCCCTTTTTCCGGGTCAATTTTTCCTTTTTTTTGTGCGTGTGAGTGTGTTCTAGATGGAGATGACTGCTGCTGATCCATAGTCTTTTGCCCTTTGACCCCTTGCGTACTAGTAACAACATGTGGTACATGTGGTACTATGTTGGCTTGATGTGATGGACTGTCTTTTTCCTGACCACGTGAGAGCTTCAGTGCATATATTTTTTGTACGACTTTGCCAAAGTAGATCCGATCGCCTCCTCATCTAGCAATTTTGGCTAGGTAGAATATCTGGAGTTGTAGATCAACTTGGCCGTCACGTGGCAGAGTACTTACTTAATGGAGGCGTCTTCCAGTTGCTTTGCAGGCTTCTCGTATAGACACGGGAGCCGATTCCTTCCATGCATGCGCGTGTGCCTAGTTTGGTCCGAGGAAACCGAGGACTGCGGCGATTTGACCACAGGGCAGGATTGCTTCATGTCAGCCTTGGTGGCTACGCGCGTCGCATAAACCGAGAAGGAAAACTCCAGCGGAAAGTTGGATCACGGTCCCGGCGATTTTTTCGGACAACAGCAGCGGAGCGGACCGTAACCCTAGCTTTCTCTCGATCACAATTTGTACCTCGAGTTACCTTGCATAATTGTTTCATGCCGGCTCTTCTTCATCCATCAATTCGCGAGCTTCTCGATCCTATGAAAGATCCTTGCAAGAACTCAACATCACCGTGCGCAGGACCCACGGTGGGCGCCAACTGTCGTGGAATTGTCACGGCAGATGTCCTAGTGTGTAATTCTGAGGCCAACGCATCTTTGTAGTAGCTTGAGAGGGGTTGAGCGGAATCGAGAGACACAACACAAGACAAGGATTTAGACAGCTTCGGGCCCCGGGAAATATCATCCGGTAACAACCCTACATGCTGTTTGAGGCTAGGTCTCATTATGCTCATGAGAGAGTCGCCGCATAAGCCGGCTCCCCCTTTGTGTCTAGCCCTAGATATTGTTTCTTGTTGCTTGTCCCTCTGAGGGAGCCCTGCCCCTCCTTATATAAGTTAGAGGGGCGGGTTACATGTGGAGTCCTAGTAGGACTAGGACAAGTCTATCTTCTCTTACAAGTTAATTACAAGTCCGGGTCTTGCTTCCTCATAAAGGAAATATTTGCCATCCCTTTCCTCTTAATCCGGCCCATCATAACGTGAGCCGGCCTTCTGGGCTTTGGGCCTTGTTGTCCGTCTGACCCGCCCGCCGGGTTACTAATGAGTCGCCAAGATCAGGCAGGTTATCTGTGAATCGCCAAGCTCCGGGCGGGTCACTAGTAAGGCGCCAATTCCGGTTGGGTCATACCACGGGGTATATCCCCGACAGTTCTTCTTGTTCTTGGACTTGGGTGCGAACCCAACTCCCTCCTTGGCCAGAACTTCCTTTTGATTGCTCAAAAGGTCATTGAGGTTCTTCTCACCTTGTATGCACGTCACAAGGCCTTTCTCATGTTGCTCCTTCAACTTGGCATTCTCCTCCACAAGATGCACATGCTCGCAACACGGGTTAGTGGCATTTGCATTATCAATTAATACCATATGAGGAAAGGTGGCTTTTCCTTGGTTAGCTTCACTTGGAGTTGATCATGAGACTCCTTGAGGCTAGCATGAGCACCCTTCAAGACCTTGTGGGCCTTGTCGAGTATATCAAACTCCTCCTTGAGTCTAGCATGGTCAACCCCGTGTTTAGCCTTCTCGGAATTGAGCACATGAGATACAACAAGAGCATGATCAAGATATTTCTTTAATTTAGCATGGTCATCATTGTGTGACTCCTCAAGAGCCAAACAATGCCCACACTCTTCCTCAAGAGCATTAGAGAGATCCGATATCTCATCGGCATAGTCACGACTATGACCTTCCATCTTAGAGATGGTTTCTTCATGAGCCTCGTTCATGTTATTGGCTTCACCAAGTTGTTCCAAGAGAGCAAGGAAGTGCTTCTTGGATTTGCCCTTGAGCTTACTCATAAAAGACTCAAATTCTTTTACTTCCTCATTAGACCCCTCACTCTCATCAATGCAATCCGTCAAGGAGGGTTTAGTAATGATGATGGTTTTGATATTGGGGGTTACCTTGTTGGTGGCTTTAGCCATGAGGCACTTGGCGGTGATGTTCTCATTGGGTGAGTCGAAGAGGGATATCCGTGAAGTTGTGGCAATGGCAACGGAGGCCATGGCCATGGCTTCACTATCTTCATCATCATCATCATCATCCTCATGGTATTCTTCTTGAACCACCAACCCTCTAGATGGAGTATTCTTGGTGAAGTTGTTCTTGTTGGGGAATGACTTGGCTTTGTCTTTTCGGATGAGCTTGCCACCATTGTCTTCCCGCTTCTCGTAAGGGCAATCCACAACAAAGTGGCTCACATTGCCACAATTGTAACATGTTCTCACACGTTGCTTGCCCTTAAAGCCACTTGAGTTGTTCTTGTTGAAGTTGGGCCTTGTACTCTTCTTGCTCCAAAATTGCCTTGAAGCGACAGCCATGTGTTCATGATAATCATACTTAGTATCTTCGGGGTTGCTCTCATCTTCTTTCATGGCAAACTCATCGGCTTCATCTTGCACTACTTCATAGTTGGAGCGTTGAATGCTAGCGCTTCCCCTGTAAAGAGAAACAACATGCTGCCATGCATCCTTGGCCATGGTGAAGGGTCGAAGATGAGCAAGATCTTCAGGTGGAATAGCATCTTGGATGATGAAGAGAGCACTCGCATTGAATTGATTATCCACGGCTTCTCGAGGAGTGAAGTTGCTTCGGTCATGCGGATAGAAACTTTCTTCAATGATTCTCCAAAGGTTAGTATTAACATGGTTCAAATGCCACTTAAAGCGATAAACCCAAGAATCAAAGTCCTCATTTTTGACAATCTTAGGGGGAGGACCGGCATGATTCAAATGGGTGGAAGGAATCGGTCCACCATAAGTAAGTGGAGGTTCCACATGGGAAAAGATGCCATTGCCATTTTTACCACTAGTAGAAGGAGCTTTTTCACTAGTAGCTTCCCCCTTGTCGGAGTTAGCATCTGTCACCTTGTCAGTGGGATCACCCACTTTCATTAGTGTGGTAGATAGTTTAAGCCCTTCTAAGAATTCATTAAACATGCTTTCAACCTCGGTCGTTGATACGTCTCCAACGTATCTATAATTTTTGATTGCTCCATGCTACTTTATCTACTGTTTTAGGCAATATTGGGCTTTATTATCCACTTTTATATTATTTTTGGGACAAACCTATTAACCGGAGGCCCAGCCCAGATTTGCTGTTTTATGCCTATTTCAGTGTTTCGAGGAAAAGGAATATCAGACGGAGTCAAAACGGAACGAAATCAACTAGAGAAGTTATTTTTGGAAGGAAACCCACCGATGGACTTGGACCCTACGCCGAAGATACGGAGGTGCTCACGAGGGTGGGGGGCGCCTCCCTCGGGCGCGCCCCACGCCTCGTGGGGCCCCGTAGCTCCACCGACGCTCTCCTTTCACCCATATATACCACGTGCCTAAAACTTCCGAACAGAAGATAGATCGGGAGTTCCGCCGCAAGCCTCTCAGAGCCACCAAAACCAGTTGGGATCCTGTTCCGCACCTGCCGAGGGGGATCCCATCACCGAGGCCATCTTCATCATCCCGGCGCTATCCATGACGAGGAGGGAGTAGTTCACCCTCGGGCTGAGGGTATGTACCAGTAGCTAAGTGTTTGATCTCTCTCTCTCGTGTTCTCTCTCGTGTTCCCTCTATGGCACGATCTTGGTGTATCCCGAGCTTTGCTATTGTAGTTGGATCTTATGATGTTTCTCCCCCTCTACTCTCTTGTGATGAATTGAGTTTCCTCTTTGAAGTTATGTTATCGGATTGAGTCTTTAAAGATTTGAGAACACTTGATGTATGTCTTGCGTGGGATAACCGTGGTGACAATGGGTTATTCTATTGATCCACTTGATGTATGTTTTGGTGATCAACTTGCGGGTTTCGTGACATTGGGAACCTATGCATAGGGGTTGGCACACGTTTTCGTCGTGATTCTCCGGTAGAAACTTTGGGGCACTCTTTGTAGCACTTTTATGTTGGTTGGATGAATCTGAGATTGTGTGATGCATAAGGTATAATCATGCCCACGGATACTTGAGGTGACAATGGAGTATCTAGGTGACATTAGGGTTTTGGTTGATTTGTGTCTTAAGGTGTTATTCTAGTACGAACTCTTTTATAGATTGATCCGAAAGAATAACTTTGAGGTGGTTTCGTACCCTACCATAATATCTACGTTTGTTCTCGGCTATTAGTGGCTTTAGAGTGACTCTTTGTTGCATGTTGAGGGCTTGTTATATGATCTATCTATGTTATTATTGTTGAGAGAAGTTGCACTAGTGAAAGTATGAACCCTAGGCCTTGTTTCTTATCATTGCAATACCGTTTACGCTCACTTTTACCACTTGTTACCTTTCTGTTTTTATTATTTCAGATTACAAAAACCTATATCTACTATCTATTTTGCACTTGTATCTTCATCTCTTCGCCGAACTAGTGCACCTATACAATTTACCATTGTATTGGGTGTGTTGGGGACACAAGAGACTCTTTGTTATTTGGTTACAGGGTTGCTTGAGAGAGACCATCTTCATCCTACACCTCCCACGGATTGATAAACCTTAGGTCATCCACTTGAGGGAAATTTGCTACTGTCCTACAAACTTGTGCACTTGCAGGCCCAACAACGTCTACAAGAAGAAGGTTGTGTAGTAGACATCAAGATCTTTTCTGGCGCCGTTGCCGGGGAGGTTAGCGCTTGAAGGTATATCTTTAGATCTTGCAATCGAATCTTTTTGTTTCTTGTTTTAGCACTAGTCTAGTTTATAAAAGAAAACTACAAAAAATGGAATTGAGTTTGTCTCATACGCTTCATCTTTTTAATATCTTTCGTGAGAATGATGGGAAGGAAAATTGTGCTCAAGTACTAGAAGAAGAATTACATAGAATTCTTGGCATAAAATATGTGAATGATGAGCATGATTGCAATGTTGTTAGCATGAAGTCCTTGAATATCCATGATGCTAATGATATGCAAAGCCACAAGCTTGGGGAAGCTATGTTTGATGAAGATGATATTTTTTGTCCCCCAAGCTTTGATGAGAAAATTTACTATGATGAAAGCATGCCTCCTATCTATGATGATTATTGTGATGACACATATGCTGTAAAGAATAATGATAACCATGAAACTTGTCATCTTGATCTTAATTTTCAATCACATGATAGTTGTTTTTTTGAGTTTGCTCCCACTACTATTGATGAGAAGAATTCTGCTTATGTGGAGAGTAGTAAATTTTCTATGCTAGTAGATCATGAAAAGAATACTTTAGGTGCTGGTTATATTGTTGAATTCATTCATGATGCTACTGAAAACTATTATAAGAGAGGAAAATATGCTTGTAGGAATTGCAATAATGTAAAGTTTCCTCTCTATATGCTCAAAATCTTGAAGCTATGCTTGTGTTACCTTCCTATGCTAGTTGATTATTGTTCCCATAAGTTGTTTGCTCACAAAATCCCTATGCATAGGAAGTGGGTTAGGCTTAAATGTGCTATTCATATTCTTCATGATGCTCCCGTTATGTTTCAATTCGTATCTTCTATGTGAGCATCATTGTCATCATCATGCCTAGCTAGAAAGGCATTAAAGAAAAGTGCTTGTTGGGAGACAACCCAATATTTACCCTTACTGTTTTTGTGTGTCCACATGATTATGCTACTGTAGTAATCATGTTTTATAGCTTTTGTTTTAATAAAGTGCCAAGTAGAACCTTTGGGAAGACTTGGGTGTAGTTTATATGATCTTGCTGTAGAAAACAGAAACTTTTGCGCTCACGAGAATGGCTGCCATTTTTTACCAGAGAGTTATTTTAGGTTGATTCTTTTTGCAGATGATTAATAGACAAATTTCTCAGGTCCAGCAATTTATTTCATAATTTTTGGGGTTCCATAAGTATACGTTTGATACAGATTACTACAAACTGTTCTGTTTTTGACAGATTCTGTTTTCATTGTGTTGTTTGCTTATTTTGATGAATCTATGGCTAATAAAATAGTTTATAAACCATAGAGAAGTTGGAATACAGTAGGTTTAACACAAATATAAATAAATAATGAGTTCATTACAGTACCTTGAAGTGGTGTTTTGTTTTCTTTCGCTAACGGAGCTCACGAGATTTCTATTGAGTTTTGTGTTGTGAAGTTTTCAAGTTTTGAGTGAATTCTTTTGATGGATTATGGAATAAGGAGTGGACAGAGCTTAAGCTTGGGGATTCCCAAGGCACCCCAAGGTAATATTCAAGGACAACCAAGCAACTAAGCTTGGGGATGCCCTGGAAGGCATCCCCTCTTTCGTCTTCGTTCATCGGTAACTTTACTTGGAGCTATATTTTTATTCACCACATAATATGTGTTTTGCTTGGAGCGTCATGTTAATTTATTTTGTTAGTTTTGCTTGGTGTTATCTAGAATAATGTTTTGCATCTTTAGTTCCAATAAAAATATCAAGGATAGCCTTTGCCATGCTTATTTTGCTAGTATACATGTTGCTGTTTGAAAACAGAAAGTTTACCGCTGTTGCAAAAATTCCTTAGAAAAGTCAGAGAGTGGTATAATGTTGAATATTTTTTAATATTGAGCTCTGATAAATTTATTACAGTGGGAATTTTAGTTCATAATTTTAGGAGTTAGGGAAGTATGATGAATCTTGCATTCTTTACAGACTATACTGTTTTGACAGATTGCTGTTATGGTTGCATTGTTTGCATATGTTTGCTTATTTAATGAGTCTATTTGAGGATAGGAGTATTAAATATACAGAGACATTTAGTATTCAATGTTGAATAATAATTTTAGTGACTTTTTACAGTATAAAATGATAAGGTTTTGCATTGGTTTATACTAACCTATCTCACGAGTTCTTGTTGAGTTTGTTGTGAATGAAGCTTTTGATAAAAAGAGAAACCATGATATGAGAGGAATTAAGGAGACACAAAAGTTCAAGCTTGGGGATGCCCAAGGCACCCCAAGATAATATTCCAAGAAGTGTCAAGCATCTAAGCTTGGGGATGCCCCGGTAGGCATCCCACCTTTCTTCTTCTTCAACAACCATCGGTTAGTATCGGTTGAGCCTAAGTTTTTGCTTCTTCACATGAGTTGTGCTATCCTTGCATTGTAGTTTTATTTAGTTTTGCTTTCTGTTTGGATACAATACCAAGATCTGAAATTATTAAATGAGAGATCCGTACATGAATTGGAATTTGTTAGAATACTCTAGTGCTTCACTTATATCTTTTTGAGCGTGATAATTTTTGCTCTAGTGCTTCACTTAGATCTTTTGGAGCACGGTGGTGGATTTGTTTTAAAGAAACTTGATCTCTCATGCTTCACTTAGATTATTTTGAGAGTCGTTAATAGCATGGTAATTTGCTTAATGTTAATATACTTGGTACTCAAGATATGTGAAACTTTCTTTTGAGTGCGTTGAATACTAAGATAAGTTTGATGCTTGATAATTGTTTTGAGATATGGAGGTGATAATATCAAAGTCATGCTAGTTGAGTAGTTGTGAATTTGAGAAATGCTTGTGTTGAAGTTAGCAAATCCGTAGCATGCACGTATGGTTAAAGTTGTGTAACAAATTTGAAACATGAAGTGTACCGGCTTGTGCATCCTTATGAGTGGCGGTCATGACGGCGATGGTCTTTTCCTACCAATCTATCCCCCTAGGAGCATGCGCGTAGTACTTGATTTTTGATGACTTCTAAATTTTTGCAATAAGTATATGAGTTATTTTGACTAATGTTGAGTCCATGGATTATACGCACTTTTACCTTTCCGCCTTTGCTAGCCTCTTCGGTATCGTGCATTGCCCTTTCTCACCTTGAGAGTTGGTGCAAACTTCGCCGGTGCATCCAAACCCCGTGATATGATACGCTCTATCACACATAAACCTCCTTATATCTTCCTCAAAACAGCCACCATACCTACCTATTATGGCATTTCCATAGCCATTCCGAGATATATTGCCATGCAACTTTCCACAGTTCCGTTCATCATCATCATGACATACTTTACTTTTGTCATATTGCCATTGCATGATCATGTAGTTGACATCATATTTGTGGCAAAGCCACCATGCATTATTTTTCATACATGTCACCCTTGATTCATTGCACCATCCCGGTACACCGCCGGAGGCATTCATATAGAGTCATACCTTGTTCTAGTTTCGAGTTTTAATCCTTATGTTGTAATCAATAGAAGTGTGATGATCATCATTCAATAGAGAATTGTCCCAAAAAAAAAGAGAAATGCCAAAGAAAAAAAAAGAGAAGGCCAAAAAAACAAAAAAATAAAAAAAAATAAAAAAGGGAGCAATGCTACTATCCTTTTTTTTCCACACTTGTGCTTCAAAGTAGCACCATGTTCTTCATGTAGTGAGTCTCATATATTGTGCTTCAAAGTAACACCTTGTTCTTCATGTAGTGAGTCTCATATATTGTGCTTCAAAGTAGCACCATGTTTTTCATATAGTGAGTCTCATAAGTTGTCTTTTTCATACTAGTGGGAATTTTTCATTATAGAATTTGGCTTGTATATTCCTACGATGGGCTTCCTCAAATGCCCTAGGTCTTCATGAGCAAGCAAGTTGGATGCACACCCACTAGTTTTCTTTTGTTGAGCATTCATAGCTCTTGTGCATCCATTGCATGGCAATCCCTACTCCTCATGTTGACATCAATTGATGGGAATCTCCATAGCCCGTTGATTATCCTCGTCAATGTGAGACTTTCTCCTTTTTTGTCTTCTCCACACAATCCCAATCATCATATTCTATTCCACCCATAGTGCTATATCCATGGCTCACGCTCATGTATTGCGTGAAGGTTGAAAAAGTTTGAGATTATTTAAGTATGAAACAATTGCTTGGCTTGTCATCGGGGGTATAGAAGTTGGGAACATCTTTGTGTGACGAAAATGAAGCATAGCCTAACTATATGATTTTGTAGGGATGAACTTTCTTTTGCCATGCGATTTTGAGAAGACATGATTGCTTTGATTAGTATGCTTGAAGTATTATTATTTTTGTGTCAATATGAACTTTTGTCTTGAATCTTTCGGATCTGAATATGCATATCACAATTAAGAAGATTTACATTGAAAGTATCACTCCGCATCAAAAATTCTTTTTTATCATTTACCTACTCGAGGACGAGCAGGAATTAAGCTTGGTGATGCTTGATACGTCTCCAACGTATCTATATTTTTGATTGCTCCATGCTACTTTATCTACTGTTTTAGGCAATATTGGGCTTTATTATCCACTTTTATTTTATTTTTGGGACTAACCTATTAACTGGAGGCCCAGCCCAGATTTGTTGTTTTATGCCTATTTCAGTGTTTTGAGGAAAAGGAATATCAGACGGAGTCAAAACAGAATGAAATCAACTGGAGAAGTTATTTTTGGAAGGAAACCCACCTGATGGACTTGGACCCTACGTCAGAAGATACGGGAGGTGCTCACGAGGGTGGGGGGCGCGCCCTCCCCCCCTGGGCGCGCCCCCTGCCTCATGGGGCCCCCGTAGCTCCACCGACGTTCTCCTTTCACCCATATATACCTACGTACCCTAAAACTTTCAGAACAGAAGATAGGTCGGGAGTTTCGCCGCCGCAAGCCTCTGTAGCCACCAAAAACCAGTCGGGATCCTGTTCCGGCACCCTGCCGGAGGGGGCTCCCATCACCGGAGGCCATCTTCATCATCCCGGCGCTATCCATGACGAGGAGGGAGTAGTTCACCCTCGGGGCTGAGGGTATGTACCAGTAGCTATGTGTTTGATCTCTCTCTCTCTCGTGTTCCCTCTCATGTTCCCTCTATGGCACGATCTTGATGTATCCCGAGCTTTGCTATTGTAGTTGGATCTTATGATGTTTCTCCCCCTCTACTCTCTTGTGATGAATTGAGTTTCCCCTTTGAAGTTATGTTATCGGATTGAGTCTTTAAAGATTTGAGAACACTTGATGTATGTCTTGCGTGGGATAACCGTGGTGACAATGGGTTATTCTATTGATCCACTTGATGTATGTTTTGGTGATCAACTTGCGGGTTTCGTGACATTGGGAACCTATGCATGGGGGTTGGCACACGTTTTCGTCGTGATTCTCCGGTAGAAACTTTGGGGCACTCTTTGTAGCACTTTTATGTTGGTTGGATGAATCTGAGATTGTGTGATGCATAAGGTATAATCATGCCCACGGATACTTGAGGTGACAATGGAGTATCTAGGTGACATTAGGGTTTTGGTTGATTTGTGTCTTAAGGTGTTATTCTAGTAAGAACTCTTTTATAGATTGATCCGAAAGAATAACTTTGAGGTGGTTTCGTACCCTACCATAATCTCTACGTTTGTTCTCCGCTATTAGTGGCTTTAGAGTGACTCTTTGTTGCTTGTTGAGGGCTTGTTATATGATCTATCTATGTTATTATTGTCGAGAGAAGTTGCACTAGTGAAAGTATGAACCCTAGGCCTTGTTTCTTATCATTGCAATACCGTTTACGCTCAGTTTTACCACTTGTTACCTTGCTGTTTTTATTATTTCAGATTACAAAAACCTATATCTACTATCTATTTTGCACTTGTATCTTCATCTCTTCGCCGAACTAGTGCACCTATACAATTTACCATTGTATTGGGTGTGTTGGGGACACAAGAGACTCTTTGTTATTTGGTTGCAGGGTTGCTTGAGAGAGACCATCTTCATCCTACACCTCCCACGGATTGATAAACCTTAGGTCATCCACTTGAGGGAAATTTGCTACTGTCCTACAAACCTGTGCACTTGCAGGCCCAACAACGTCTACAAGAAGAAGGTTGTGTAGTAGACATCAAGCTCTTTTCTGGCGCCGTTGCTGGGGAGGTTAACGCTTGAAGGTATATCTTTAGATCTTGCAATCGAATCTTTTTGTTTCTTGTTTTAGCACTAGTCTAGTTTATAAAAGAAAACTACAAAAAATGGAATTGAGTTTGTCTCATACGCTTCATCTTTTTAAAATCTTTCGTGAGAATGATGGGAAGGAAAATTGTGCTCAAGTACTAGAAGAATAATTACATAGAATTCTTGGCATAAAATATGTGAATGGCATAACCTATATGATGCAACAACAATAAGCACAGAAGCAAGCAAAGGGTAGAACACAAAATATCTTGCACAAGTAAAGGTAAGAGATAACCAAGAGTGGAACCGATGGAGACGAGGATGTGTTACCGAAGTTCCTTCCCTTTGAGGGGAAGTACCTCTCCGTTGGAGCGGTGTGGAGCCACAATGCTCCCCAAGAAGCCATGATAACCCAAAAGTGTAGGGGGTAATTGTAGCCTCTTTCGATAAGTAAGAGTGTCGAAACCAACGAGGAGCTAAAGGTAGAACAAATATTCTCTCAAGTCATATCTGCCACTGATACGATTCTACGCACGCTTAGTGTTCGCTTTACCTAGAACAAGTATGAAACTAGAAGTACTTTGTAGGTGTTGTTGGATAGGTTTGCAAGATAATAAAGAGCACGTAAATACAATCTAGGGGCTGTTTAGATAAAGAAGCAATAAAGTAAATATAGCGAGTGTGGAAAAGTGGTGGTAGGAGTTGTGAAATTGTCCCTAAGCAATTGACTACTTTACTAGACCGATAGCAAGTTTTATGTGGGAGAGGCATAAGCTAACATACTTTCTCTTCTTGGATCATATGCACTTATGATTGGAACTCTAGCAAGCATCCGCAACTACTAAAGATCATTAAGGTAAAACCCAACCATAGCATTAAAGCATCAAGTCCCCTTTATCCCATACGCCACAACCCCCTTACTCGGGTTTATGCTTCTGTCACTCAAGCAACCCACTATAAGCGAATCATGAATGTATTACAACACCCTATAGCGGGAATCCCTCACGCTTGCGCGACACGGAGAGCACCATAGGACAGCAACATAACCACAAGCAAATTAAACCAATCATAGCAATTCATCAATCACCGATAGGACAATGAAAATCTACTCAGACATCATAGGATGGCAACACATCATTGGATAATAATATGAAGCATAAAGCACCATGTTCAATTGGAGGGTACAGCGGGTTGCGGGAGAGTGGACCGCTGAATATAGATGGGGGAAGGTAATGGAGATGTTGGTGAAGATGGCGGAGGTGTTGGTGAAGATCGCGGTGATGATGATGGCCCCCGGCGGTGTTCCGGTGCCACCGGAAGCAAGGGGGAGAGAGCCCCCCTCCTTCTTCTTCTTCCTTGGGGGCCCCCGACTTTCACGCAAAGATAAACAATCAAAATACAATGCGCGCCAATTTGGTTACATAGTGAGTAGACCATACGTGCATGCTTCAGGAATCACAAACCTTAACACAAATATCCTTACTAAACACAACCATCTACTAGTACCTCCCACATATTATCATCTCTATATCGCAAAACTATTGCAAGGAATCAAACATATCATATTCAGCGATCTACAAGTTTATGTAGGATTTTATGACTAACCATGTGAATGACCAATTCCTGTCATCTCTCTAAATAGATATAAGTGAAGCAAGATAGTTTAATTCTTTATACAAAAGGTATGCCCACGCTCTAACAAATATAAGTGAAGCAAAAGAGCATTCTACAAATGGTGGTTTTCTATGTGAAGAGAAACAGGCAATCCAAACTTCAAATGATATAAGTGAAGCACATGAAGCATTCTATAAAGCTACACTCAAAAGATTTAAGTGAAGTGCAATGATCATTCTATAAATCAACCAAGGACTATCTCATACCCGCATGGTGCGTAAAATAAAAATGAAAACTAAATGCAAAAGACGCTCCAAGACTTGCACATATCGCATGAACGAAACGAATACGAAAACATACCGATACTTGTTGAAGAAAGAGGGGATGCCTTCCGGGGCATCCCCAAGCTTAGACGCTTGAGTCTCCTTGAATATTTACTTGGGTTGCCTTGGGAATCCCCAAGATTGCGCTCTTGCCTCTCCTCCTTTTCCTCATATCGAGACCTTCTCGATCAAACACTTCATCCACACAAAACTTAAACAGAAAACTCGGTAAGATCCGTTAGTATGATAAAGCAAACCACTACTCTAAGTAATTTTGCAAACCAATTCATATTTTGTTTTTTTCATTGTGTCTACTGTAATATAGCTTTTTCATGGCTTAATTCACTGATAGAAATTGATAGTTTCATCAAAACAAGAAAACTATGCATCAAAAACAGAATATGTCAAAAACAGAACAGTCTGTAGCAATCTGAACATTCACCATACTTATGGTACCCCAAACATTCTACCAAAATTAGGAAAAATAAAAAATTTGTATAGCAAGACAGTGCAAAAAGAATCAGAACCATTTGATATTCCAGTAAAAAATGTAAAATCGCGCACTACAGCCAAAGTTTCTGTCCTGCACCGTAGAAACCAACAAGCATTGTAAACATCCTAAAGGGAAACCTTGGCACATTATTATTATAATACAATGGAATTGTACAATGGGATAATTATTTTTGATGTAAAGTTTCTGTAATTAAGATTCACAAAGTTTCCATGAGCATGAACAAAGTTCAAGGAGCTCTCCCACTTCAACAATGCTTGTCTCTTTCACTTTCACTTTCCTTTTTGAAAAGTTTTGGGTTCCCCTCTTTATTTTTTTTGTTTTTAAACTATATGAAAGCAATCAACAGAAATAAATGACTCTCTAAAACTTCCGGGTTGTCTCCCTGGCAGCGCTTTCTTTAAAGCCATTAAGCTAGGCATATAGTGCTCAAGTAATGGATCCACCCGGATCCCAAGGTATATCAAAGCCAATTTTAATTAACAATGATTTGTAATTTAATAGTGAGCACAAAGTAACATAAATCAAGTAACAACGAAGTCTAACTCTTTTCCTATGCATCGACATGTCATAAAAGAACAATTCATGCACACCAAGTAAAGGCCAATGCATAGTATAAACAGTTTCTTGCAATTTTATCATATTGGAAACATAGAGAGGCGGAGATATAGTTCCTCTCTCGTAATAATTGCAAGTAGGAGCAGCAAGCACATGCATATTATATCTATCAAAATCATCATGTGCAATGGTAAAAGGCAACCCATCAATATAATCCTTAATAAGCACAAACTTCTCTGATATAGTGTAGTTGGGACAATTCAAAAAGATAACAGGACTATCATGCGTGGGTGCAATAGCAACAATTTCATGTTTAACATATGGAACTATAGCAAGTTCATCTCCATAAGCATAATTCGTATTGGCATCTTGGCCACACGCATAGCAAGCATCATCAAAAATGGATATTTCAAGAGAATCAACGGGATCATAACAATCATCATAGCACTCATCCTTCGGTAGGCATGAAGGGGAATTAAACAAGATATGAGTTGAAGAGTTACTCTCATTAGAAGGTGGGCACGGGTAGCTAATCCGCTCTTCCTCCTTTTGTTCTTCGCTCTCCTCATCATCTTTTTCATCCAATGAGCTCACATTTTCATCAATTCCTTCTTCCATAGACTCCTGCAAAATATTATTCTCTTCTTGGACAGCGGAGGAGTCCTCAATATATGGTTTAACATAGGCATTAGAAGCATAATTATCATAACAATATTTAAATATGGCAAAATTTTCAGATTTTTAGAGAGTAGCATCATACTTTTCAATCAAAGAAGCAATTTCATAAGCACCCTTAAAAGCAACAAATTCTTCAATTTGTTGAACATCATAGTAATTATAAACACCCTTAGCATACGAAGATACGATTCCATTATCACTAAACTCACATTGGTAGGGAAGGTGTTTCTTAGGATTTTTAGAACAACAAGTAAAATCATATATTTTTTCACATAAATCCCAAGCATAGCATTGCAAACGATGAATTTGATCCAGTAAAAGTTTCCCTTTTTCAGGTATACGATGTCGCACATAACAAGCATCCTCATCTAAAGATTTGCCCTCAACTAAGCTAGTGGGGGTTTCAACACGAGCACAAAAGGATCGAAGATGATCCAAGTAAAAAGCTTCAGGAGTGTGATAGATTTTGAGTGGTTCTTCAACCATTGGTTCAGTAGGTACAACTAATTTTTTTGGTATTTTGCGTTTCCTACCCATAACTAAAGATAGGAAACAACTAAGAACAGCAAATAAAAATTACTTAGTGATAAAGCAAACAAGCACACACGAGAATATTCACCCCATGCTATGACTCCCCGGCAACGGCGCCAGAAAAATGTCTTGATAACCCACAAGTGTAGGGGATAATTGTAGCCTCTTTCGACAAGTAAGATTGTCGAACCCAACGAGGAGCTAAAGGTAGAACAAATATTCTCTCAAGTCCTATCTGCCACTGATACGACTCTACGCACGCTTAGTGTTCACTTTACCTAGAACAAGTATGAAACTAGAAGTACTTTGTAGGTGTTGTTGGGTAGGTTTGCAAGATAATAAAGAGCACGTAAATATAAACTAGGGGCTGTTTAGATAAAGAAGCAATAAAGTAAATATAGCGAGTGTGGAAAAGTGGTGGTAGGAGTTGTGAAATTGTCCCTAAGCAATTGACTACTTTACTAGACCGATAGCAAGTTTTATGTGGGAGAGGCACAAGCTAACATACTTTCTCTTCTTGGATCATATGCACTTACGATTGGAACTCTAGCAAGCATCCGCAACTACTAAATATCATTAAGGTAAAACCCAACCATAGCATTAAAGCATCAAGTCCCCTTTATCCCATACGCCACAACCCCCTTACTCGGGTTTATGCTTCTGTCACTCAAGCAACCCACTATAAGCGAATCATGAACGTATTGCAACACCCTACAGCGGGAATCCCTCACGCTTGCACGACACGGATAGCACCATAGGACAGCAACATAACCACAAGAAAATTAAACCAATCATAGCAATTCATCAATCACCGATAGGACAACGAAAATCTACTCAGACATCATAGGATGGCAACACATCATTTGATAGTAATATGAAGCATAAAGCACCATGTTCAAGTAGAGGGTACAACGGGTTGCGGGAGAGTGGACCACTGAATATAGATGGGGGAAGGTGATGGATATGTTGATGAAGATGGCGGAGGTGTGGGTGAAGATCGCGGCGATGATGATGGCCCCGGCGGCGTTCCGGCGCCACCGGAAGCAAGGGGGAGAGAGCCCCCCTTCTTCTTATTCTTTCTTGACCTTCTCCCTAGATGGGAGAAGGGTTTTCCCGCTGGTCCTTGGCTCCCATGGCTTGGGAGGGGCGAGAGCCCCTCCGAGATTGGATCTGTCTCTCTGTCTCTCTCTGTTTCTGCGTTCCCAGATTCAACCCTGGCACCGTTTCTTTTATCCTGAGATCCGTAACTCCGATTGGATTGAAAACTTTGCCCAGATATTTTTCCAAAAAATAGCTTTCTTGCAGCCAAAGAAGAGCGTCAACCGCCTTACGGGGTACCCACGAGGGTCCGGGGAGCGCCCCCTGCCTCGTGGCCCCCTTGGGCACCGTCTCGCGTTGATTTTTTTCTCCCAAAAATCATAAATATTCCAAAAATGATCTCCATCCGTTTTTATCCCGTTTGGACTCCGTTTGATATTGGGTTTCTGCAAAACATAAAACATGCAACAAACAGGAACTGGCACTGGGCACTGGATCAATATGTTAGTCCCAAAAATAATATAAAAAGTTGCCAAAAGTATATGGAAGTTGTAGAATATTGGCATGGAACAATCAAAAATTATAGATACGACGGAGACGTATCAAACCACTAGGGCCACCATATTCTCCTCACGCCCTCACACAATGAGAGATGTCGTGATTCCACTATTGGTGCCCTTGGAGGCGGTGACCGAACCTTTACAAACAAGGTTGGGGCAATCTCCACAACTTAATTGGAGGCTCTCAACGACACCACGAAGCTTCACCACAATGGACTATGGCTCCGCGGTGACCTCAACCGTCTAGGGTGCTCAAACACCCAAGAGTAACAAGATTCGCAAGGGATTAGTGGGGGGAATCAAATTTCTCTTGGTGGAAGTGTAGATCGGGGCCTTCTCAACCAATCCCGAGCAAATCAACAAGTTGAATTGGCTAGGCAGAGAGATCTGGCGAAAATGGAGCTTGGAGCAACAGTGGAGCTTTGGGGGAAGAGGTGAGTCAACTTTGGAGAAGAAGATCTCCTTTTATAGAGTAGGGAACAATCCAACCGTTACCCCCCAAAACAGCCCCACAGAGGGCGGTACTACCGCATGGGGCAACGGTACTACCGCTCCCCCTCGTGTTACTGCCGTGCAGACTGGGCGGGCTAGAACATGAGCAGGAATCGGACCCAGTGCGGTACTAGCCGCGGTGGTAGGGCGGTACTACCGCTCACGAGCGGTACTACCGCTTCTACTGCCGCTTGTTACTACCGCACAATCCGACACGTGAGGCGACCCCCTTGAGTCGAGGCAGTAGGAGGCCGATACCGCAGTGGTACTACCGCTGCAGAGTGGTACTGCCGCCTGTGGCTCTTGAGCCGCTGGGACCAAAATATACTCATAGGAAGGAAAAGGAAGCTCCATCGAAGCGGGAAGGCTCAGCGGGTGCGAAGAGGATGTGTACGTGTTGATTCCACCCTAGCCTTACCATAGCAGACCCCTCTTGATAGTACGATGACTCCTACGAAACAAGTCCACCAAAATAGAAACGAAAGAGCTACACCGTCTTTGATTAAAACTCCGAGGGGAAGGAATCGTCTCGTGCCAAAGGATGAATCTCTAAAATGCTCAAAGCACACGATTAGTCCGCAAGCGTGTTGTCATCAATCACCACTACATAGAGAGATATAACAATAACATCTACATCCATTGGTAGGAAAACTTGATCCAATTTTTCTATGTTCCATGTGGCCGATGTATGATTAATCGGCTCATTGACCTTTCTAGGTGGCCCATCCAATACGCAGCGTCTATATCTCGCATTAAGCGAGTCGCTAGAAAGTCTCGCTGAATTTGAGGTAATTGGGCCGGCCCATTCACATGCGCTGAAGTAGAAATAGAACAAGAAAGGGGAGAACCAGGGAGATCCCTGGTTGACAGGTATATCAGGCACGCTGCTAGCCAATTCGCCAAGTTCCGTTCATGGTATGTACTACGGACGCGCCCTACTTAATGCCATTTGAGCCGGTTTTTCTTTTTTTTCGTATTCTTTTACTTCTTTTCTTTTTTTCTTCTCCATTTTTTCATTCGTTTTGCATTTTGTTTCTTCGGTTTTATATTTCATTTTATTTTTTCTTTGGTTTCTTTTGTTTCTTTTCTAGTTTTTCTTTGTTCTTTTGGTTTTTACTCTACATTTTTGTATGTGTCAACAAAATTTTTATAATACACGTCTAACATTTCTCCAACAAAAATTTAACAATTTTAATACACGGCCAATATTTTTCCTATACACATTTTCAACATTTTTCAAATACAAGATCAATATTTTTGAATACATGGTCAAAATTTTATCTATAAACACTTTAAAACTTCTCAAATGCTTTATTAACAATTTTCAAATACAAGATTAACCTATTCTAATACATGGTCAACATTTCTTTATGGACATTTAAAAAAATTCAAATGCTTGATTAACATTTATTAAATGCAATATTAAAATTTTTGGAACACATGGTCAACATGTTTCCTATTCACATTTAACATTTTCTAAATGCTTGACCAACATATTTCAAATACTTTTTTTAAAAATTGCCAATGCTTGGTTATATATATATATATATATATATATATATATATATATATATATATATATATATATATATATATATATATATATGATAAATTTTTTCATTTTTAATACATAGTCAACATTTTTCTATGCACATTCAACATTTTTCAAATGCTTGATGAACATTTTATATACTTGTTCAACATTTTTACAAATGTTTGATTAACTTTTTCATCATTTTTCAACATTATATATAGGATTAAAGTTTTTCATCATTTTCTTAATACATGCTCAACATTTTTCTATAAACGTTTAGCAGTTTTCAAATACTTGTTCAACATTTTTTGAATGCTATATTAACATTTTATATACATGATGAAATTTGTTTCATCATTTTTAATACATAGTCAACATTTTTCTATACACATTTTACATTTTCCAAATGGTTGATTAAATATTTTCAAACACTTGTTCAAAATTTTCTCAAATGCTTGATTAACTTGTTTTAAATACATGATTAAATTGTTTCATACACATTTTATTTTTTGTATACATTTTTCATATATGTGATAAACATTTTCTCTATACACATTTAACATTTCTCGACTGCTTGGTCAACATTTTTCAAAAACATTTATGAAAAGTCATTTTTGTAATATATTTATTTAGAATATTTGAAAGTATAAAAAAGTCAAAAAAGAAAGAAAAAACAAAAACAAAAAACGTGAAAAAAAAAACAAAACAAAAAAACAAGGCTGGTGTTTGCCGCACACCCGGGCCAGCCCAACTGGTGGCTCCCTTCAGCGAAGCGTTCCCTCCTGTCTTGCTGAATGTGAGACATAGGGGCGCTCCATCCATTAACCAAGTTGTTGTACGCAAAGAGCCATTACCGGGCATCCAATTGTCTTCCCATGGATCTGTCCCTTCTCTGCTAATGATCCGCCTAATAAGGCCTAGTTTTAAAGTATCAAGCCCATCAAGCATCGCCCTCCAAACCTTCAAACAATGAGAGGCCAAGCTTGTTGCAAGAAAATCTCCTTGTGCACAATATTTTAGTTAGAACTTTAGCACTCAAAATTTCGGGACATTGCAAAATTCTCGAAGCTTGATGAGCCAGAAGTGCCAAATTGAATAATTTAGTGTCTCTAAAACCCATGCCTCTGACCAAGCAACATTTTATTTTCTGAATAACTCAATGACTAAACCCTGGTATATCTCTTCCTATATATGTTGACATTCCCAAATATTTTTGAATCAACGATTCAGATTGGATACTGAGTATATCCTTTACCTGTCATCACAAAAACAATTACTGCACCCCTTATTGAAAAATATTGATGACTTTTCAATGTTAATTCTCTAACCCGAATCTGTGTAGAACCTCAATAGTTTATTATGCGCTCCCCACATCTGGCCCAAAAACTAGAAGACTATCATCAGCTAATAAAAAGTGACTAACTGTCGGAACTGACACGTACACTTTTATTCCATGAATATTTGATGATACCCAATTATGTTTAAAAGGCTAAAAAATCATCCGCTGCAAGAAGAAACTAATATTGGAATATAGGATAACCTTGTCCAATACGTTGAGAGGAGAAAAGGTTTGCAGTAGAATATATTTTCATGATGCTACCAACAGATTCCTTTGAATACCCACTATGACGTTGCATGTCACCACATCACTGTATGTTGCCCCTCTGAGTACTCCACGACGCTAGAGCTCTTATGTTTGACCCTGATATTCTCCACCTTGTTGCAATGACAATTTACATGTTGGCCGACATGGAGAAACGTGTCCTCCCTTGTCTCCGTTTTGGTACAACAGATTGTGGGTGCAAAGTCTTGAGCAAGCAACCTTGGATCTTGGTCTATGGTGGTGGTCATCAAGCTTTGAGGAGATCGGTAATCTAGTGTGCTCGGGGCGGTGAACAAGATGCGCCTAATGCTACTTTGCGAGGTAAGTTTTGTGTTTGATTTGATTTCTTGTAGCTCTAGGGTGCCTTGTTTTGATAATTGTGTTTCTTTCAGAGGGAAAGTGGTTGTAGCATGCCATAGAGGCTTGCATGCAATTACGCTTACGCAAGACGAGTTTGACTACAATCACACTTATTTGCATGGAAAATGAAGAAACTGATAGTTACTTGATGATATTAAAACTAGTAAACAAACATTTCAACTATTTGACAGTAAATCCTTGTAGACATTTCTAGAATTGTCTACTTACTTACACATATGATAGAAAATTATATACTCCTGATCTAGAACCCACTATTAAGATATTTGTTAGACTATGCAATTTAGACCCTTTGCCAATATATTTAAGAACCCATAAATAAAGACTAACATGTATGCATATACATATATTACTTTTCTTAAGGGCATAGATTAATATGTGGATGCATATGGTTATTACTTGTTTTCATTTTTTTCTTATATTTGAGGGAATGTTCCAAAATTAAACAACAAATTTCATTGATCTTGCAAAATATGATTTAAATTGAGTGCAACCATATGTACATTTGTAAATGCTAGATTTTGCTAAGTGTAATGGAGATATGGGATCATATTTGATGTATATTGATAGAATAAGTTATAATGAAATAAAAAATGTAATTAAATTTGCTGAGTGTATGTAACTAAAAATTGGGATAGTTATCATGGAACAAACGAGCAGTTAATAAATAAATTGTTAAATGAAATGGAAGGATGAGTGTGGCAGCTTGATGGAAACACTTAAGAACTCACTGTGTATTTTCGTACATGCCACAACCCCATGTGATTTGTATATATGTTTTCAATCGCTCACTCTTATATTCTAGAAAATATAGAAAAAATAATACAATTTTTTTGCTCACATCAAGTTCTTTGAAAGTAGTAGTGCATGATGCCGTCGACACTTTTATCCTCAAAGTTCATTAGACCCACAAGTAATTAAGAACATATATAGGCCAGTGTACTCAAGGGGAGCTGGATGCTAATTATTTTTATTCTTCAAGTGATCATTATCGCTTATTTGAGCATTTATGAGCCTCGTAGTCCATTGATACACATAGTCTTGCATGCTGGTACCAATGTCAAATGACTGCTCAAATACCTATTTCCTTTTCTGCACCTCCGTATTTGATTATAGAGAAACAGTATATTAGTTGTCTACGATGCCTAGCAAGCCGTTGCTATTGATGTATGGTCATTTGGGCCCGAGCACACCCCTCACATTGTAGCGACATCTAGATCAGCATGAATTGATATGATGATGTTCCATATGTAGCCATTTCAGCATTAACCATCACAACTCTCTTCTCTTGCTCTCTTGTCAGTGATAATAACTTATTTTTCATGGCCTTCAGATAAGTGCATGCATATTTCATGATAGACGTGAAATCATTGCACTTGAGTGCATACTTCATTTTTATTCTTGAATATTCTAGCATCTCATTCCGTTGGTATGGCATGGGGCTGTTGTAGTTTCATCAACTAACATGCAGTTGATACTTCATTTCCAGCTCTTAGCCGTCATCCTCCCATGTAGAGCACGACATGCGAACACACAAGTAAAAAATGGCAAGTAAGCACTTTTCTCTCATACTTAATTCAATTTTGACCTATGCTAGAAGCTATTAGGAGGGCAAACATGGATATTCACCAATCGAATGGTTGGGTTTGTTGTGAATTCGTGCAAGGATAGCTCATGTGTTTTAGTTGCAACAATTGTAGTATTGTAAGTGAGTGTGGTAGAGTGTGAATAAATACAATTTTAATTTTCGGTGGTGACGGCCAGCCCATCCCCAAGGGATGGACACACTCTTTTGGGTGATTTCGAGATGGTTGACTACGCCCGCCACATGGTATGAGGGATTGACATACTCTTATTTTGCCGACCGCTAGAAGATGACGAGGATAAATTAGTCATGGAAATTGTTGTCGTGGAGTGCTCATCGTCATCTAGTAGAATAATGGCATCAGTTGAATTATGTCAATGAATATAGCTCTTCTTTTTACATTTACGTTTTGTTCATGCTTATCCGTGCTAGTTTGAAGCAATTTGCCGATGGTGCAACGTGGCTGAAAAAAATGAGTTCGGTGTCCAAATGCCATGGAGCCCAATCTCCCTAATACCACTTCTATCCGGATTTATAAGTTGGACACAGGTTTTTAAGTCTTCAATTTGATTAGCGAAGCATGTGTTATATGACAAAAATATATCTTTCAATTCATCATCGAACAAAGTTTATAAACATATAGTTTTTCTTCAGTAGCTAGTTCAGTTGCGGGGATGGACACACAGGTTGGCAAGCATGCTCGTACCCGAATGTTCAGTTACCAGCATATAGTCCGAACCCCAAAGCTTAGCTATCCATCATCGTGTACCTTCCGTTTAGACACAACATGCATGTGTGATATAATAACCAAAAAGCATCTCTAACCGCTCCATTATAATCTAGTCCCTCAAACGGCCTCTTAACCCTAACTTCATATATTTGAAGAGTTAAATAAAGCTGCCCCCCCACACACACACAGACACGCACGCACACAAATAAATAAATAAAGCCGGTTCCAAGCCGAACTCTTAAATTTAACTCTCTAAAACTTTTTCACACTAATTCATTTCAAACACAAATTCAACCCACTCGATTCAAACACAAATCTAGAACGATTCAATACATTGCATAACATGAACTTAACCTACTCCATTCAAACAAAATAAAACTACTACTAGCATATTAGAAATTATATTGCAGGAGCACTTTGTATTTCCCCTTATAAACCGTGTCACTCGGTATTTTCGTTGTTTTCTATTATATGAAATTGCAGGAGCAACCTACCCTCGAACGAGGTTCCGTAAAAAAATACTAAAATCTGGATAACTTAATCTTCTTCAGCCATGAGATTCTCCCAATCCATGTCGTCGGAGTCGCTATATGAAAAATCAATCATTTTAGTTCCGGCCTCATCGCCGTCCGATCCCGCCCTACCGGACGACACGGCCTCATTGATAATATTCTTTTGGAGCTCGTAGAACATGAACTCCTTAGGGGATAGCTCCGGGTGATTTGCTTGGAGGTCAACAGTGTAGGCCTCGAGGCGCGGGCAACCTCGGTCTGCTCGAAGGCCTCCCGATTGTACCGCACCTTTGCCTATTGGAATGAGCTGTTCCATCATCGCTTTCCAGTGTCCCGATCCTTAATCTCTGACACCCACGTCCCCAACGGCTACTGTCGCACGCCATGGTACTTCTTCTTCAACGACGGTTAAATTAGCAGGTTAGACATGGATCTGGAGCTTGGCGTGCCGGTGCGTGCTTTACGCAGCCGCGCGACCTCGTTTCGATCGCAACGCCGATCTGAAGGAGGCCTCCTGCATCAATTCGGTGGTGGCGACTTCAAACAGCTGGACCCGGCAATTTGGGGCAACAAGGAGTGGCCTGATGGATTAGAATATGGGTGGGGAGTGGGGAGTCGAGGCATGTGGTGTGGGCTGTGGTCCAAGCAGGGGAGAGAGCCGGCGCGCGGGGAAGGGCCAGAATTATCCTGAGACTCGGATGCAGTCGCTCAAATATAACCGGCAGCCGTCGCGCGAGGGTTTAACTCCTCAAAATGAAGAAAATTGAGGAGTGAGCGGTTTTGAGAAATTGGCTAGAGATGCTCTAAGAAGCCGAAACAGGTTATATTTCTTTATTTTTCGTGTAAGTCCCTAGCCGGTTCCTTCCTGGCGCCGATCGATGAAATGAGTTGATTTTTCTTCTTCTGAGAATCGTGTTTTTCTTTTTTCTTTCTCAGAATCGTAAAAGCGGTTTTCTTTTTGAGAATTCTCATAACTTTATTGATAAAAAACAACGTTTAAGGGTGCAAGAACTTGGTCAGGCAGAACACCCAACCATAAATGACGTCCTAATGCTAAATTATAAGCATATCTATATTGTGAGCCTCAAAATTAAAATTCTTACTTTCATGAATGAAGGTACATTACTGAAATCAGTCTTCGTGTATATAATTTCTCTGATCATCGCTCGTAAAGGCAGGTTAGTATAAGTGAGGTTTGTTATGGGCTTTTAGCGGGCCACATTATATTTGGGACTAACCAGTTCCTTTATTTCCATTTGAAGCAGGACCGTTTCGTGCACAGTTTCTGTGAGAGACTCGAAGGCGATTAAGCAACCGAAAATTTGAAATCACTAATTAAGGAGCATTATTTGCAAATGTCACTCCCACCTCTCAGATTGCGACAAGTCGCGCACTGCATGTGCACCACTTATCGTGCACCACTTATCGCAACCTAAGAGTTTCCCTTTTTTTCGTAGATCCTTATCCCTTAGGCCGTGCGTCCAAATCTCGAACAGTTTTCACCATTCGATTCCTCGTGTCAAGATAATCAAAACTAGATCCCATGTTAACAGGTTTTGACGAACTTTAAAAAAAGAACAGAAAAACTAAACTGGGAGCACGTGTTTTTTCCTTTTCAAAAGAGGCACAACCGTGCCTCTCGCGGAAGCAAATTCGTGCCTCCACGAGAAGTAAAGACATGCCTCTCGCGGAAGGAAAGAAAAATAAGTTTTTTTTGTTTTCGAGAGGCACGACCATGCCTCTCGCGGAAGAAAAAAAATGTTATTTTCCGTTTTCGATAGGCGCGGCCGTGCCTCTTGCGGAAGTAAAAAAAAATGTTTTTCCATGTATTTTGATAATATCTTTTGTAAGCTAAGAGAGACCGGTGGAAAACAAAAACCGAAAAATATCAAAGAAATCATCTAAAAATCCGAAAACGCGTGCAAAAAAGTAAAAAATTAAAAATTTAAAAAAGTATAGAGCGCGACACATGACTGACAGCTGAGACCACGCCAAATGGCGTCCTCTCGGCCCACCTCAAGTGACTTGGGCGCTCCGAAAGGAGCATTCGTCACTTAGTTGCTCCAGGAAAATTGGACTCGCATGGCAAGCGTGCCGCTACATGCATCGTTTCCTCACAGGTGATTCACGAGGGAGCCAGCACAGGACAAAACGGCCGTAAATGCCTCGAGGTCACACCACACGCCACACGCCAGCGCCCCGGGTGGAGGATTCAAGTACGTCGAACCTCGAACAGCTCACATCTCTCGGTGATCTCTCAAAGCTGTACCACCGTGCAGTGTCCACACAGTCCAGACGTCGAGTGGGTCTCTCCTTCGCTACGCAGCTCAAGGATGTGTCGCCAAAGGGTAGCCGCCTGGTGGCTCGTCGTCGCCACCGCGCTCCTGCCCATGCTGGCGGCGTCCGCGCATGACCTGCCGCGTCATGCAAGTCCAGGTACGCACGAGCGCCACCAGATTTCCCTTGGGTGTTCCGGATCCTGGTTAGTCTCCTGCACGAAATGCATCGATGAACCCGGATACATATGAACCCACTTTAAAAAATATATTTTTAAATGCTAAAAAAATCTGAAAAAGTTGCAAGGATACGTCTTCATGTTTTATGTGCATGCATAAAGTTTCACGGAAAAATAACTTTTTCTATGGCCTGTGCAAAAAAGACAAAAATTGTGACATAAAACGTTATTTAGAAGCATTGAAATTTGTCTTTTTTGCGGAGACGAAACAAAAAGACATCTTTTTCACAAAACTTTGTGCCGCGCACACATTTTTGGGAACATCTATGTGTGAAATTTTGTTTTGAATTTGTCAACATTTTAAAATGCATTTTTATAAAAGTGGGTGCATATGCCCATGGATTCAGGACATGCCAACTCGTCTCCTGCATACTAGGTAGGAAGTGCGGCTTGCCGCACCCGACAACGCCGCTGCCGGGTACAGTCATATCCAATCCGGTAATAGTCATTGGACCATTGCAATTACAAATAATAACAACAATATTTGTTCAGTACAATGCCATACACAAAATCATTATCCATGAACTGACCTGATAGGAAGTGCGCCCAGCCAGATAAGAAGTGCACCCAGCACCCCATATGTATATTTGACTGGTGATAGACAGTTTTCACTTGGAAGTGATAATCATCACGATATACAAACATCAATTAGATGCATACATAACTAATCCAAGCATTGGAGATACAAAAAGCAAAAGTTTAATGCAAAGCGTTTTTTGTGTGTGTGAAAACTACCAACATACTTCTCTCCCTTCTACGGTCCTTTGGTCGCTCCCGCGGGCGGCCTGGGAGCGAACCCAGCCGCCGCTGCCAGCGGCACAGCCCCTGTCCATCCTCCCCTCGCCAACGCCGGAGGGCGTCGCCGGGCAAAGCCCGGGCGGCGTCGGCGGCGGCGGGGCCCTTCCCTCCTCTCGCTCCGGTTTGGGTGGCGCGGGCCGCTCGATTCGGCAGGGATTCACGCGCTGGCGAGGGAGCTCGCGTTTGAGGCGTCGTGGCGAGGCAGCGTCGGCGCAACGCGTGCGAAGGGGGTCGTGGTGGCCTGGTCGGCACGGAGGTGTGGGTGCGCGACGCTGGCAAGTGGAGGTCCGGGCTAGGCCCGTGCGGCGGATCTGGCTGCCCCGGCGACGACTTTGGGCGCCGTTGGGGCGTGGTGGTCGGGGCGCCGCAGTGGTGTGGCTGCGCGAGGCCGGCGAGTGGAGGTCTGCAGAGCAGCGGATGCAAGGGGCAGCTGGGGGTGGATCTGGCGCAGCCGGGCGCGGATCTGGCGCGGCCAGGCGCATCAAGGGACATGGCAGCGCGGGGACGGGCTCGCGGCGACTGCGCGGGCTCGGCAGAGGCGCGTCGTGTGCAGCTGTCGGTGGCTGCACGCGGTGAGGATGTGCTGCTGCTGGAGGTTGTGCGGATGTGGTGCTGAAGTGGGCTAAGGCTAGACGCCGGGGGGGGGGGGGGAGCTTGGGCGTCGTTCCTGCTGGGCGACGCGGTGGTGTTGGCTGCGGACTGGAGCGCGCCCTATCGTGGGGCTTGGCGCTCAGATCTGGAGTCAGCGTGGGTGCTCAGGCTCTGGCCTGGGCAAAGGAGAGGCGACCGACGAGGCATCCCATCCTGCTGCGGCGATGGGAATGCAAGATTTGGCTACCGGGTGGCTGATGCGTGGAGGTGCAGCGAGGGTAGATCCGAAGGCGGGTTGACGGATTGGCTATCGACCAGAGGATTTCGAGGGCTGGGTGAAAACCCGTTTCTGGCCTTGGCTGGAGCCTGTGACGGCGGCGTCCGTGGATGCCGTGACCTTCCTGAAAGCATCAACGGGATGCTCTCTCTTCCTCTGCGAGGGACAACTCTGGGGGAAACTCCAGACCCGAGGGTCGGTCGTTGTCGGCGTGTAGACGTTGTTCCCCTCTTGAGGGCGCCGACTTTGGAGGTTAATCCAGTCAGAGGGACCAGTAGGTGTGTTGGGAGGTTGGGTGGTAGAAGGCGTTGATGTGGCGTCGAGGCTTCTGTGGCAAAGATGATGGGGCGAGTGAAGTCAGTGGCGTTGCGGTGGTTGCGTTAGTCGGCTCTTCTCCTACGTGTCCGTGAAATTACCTCGGTTTGTTTATTGCGGTGAAGTCGAAGCTGCGGCGGCGAGGCCCTGTGGCAACAATGACAGGCGGCAGGTGGTCCGTTCGGTGGTCTTCCACGACGCCAACCTAGCATAGTTCTTCTTTGGATCTCTCCTTCAGAGTCGGAGCTGCGCTCCCCTCAACTCGGGTGGCTAAGTTCTGGCACGGTCTGTATGTGTTGCTCAGCGGTTTGTGACGTTTTTTGCCCGGTTCTCCGTTAATTAACCGGGCAATTCTCTTCTGCTTAACTAATGGATGAGGCAAATCATTTGCCTCCGTTACAAAAAAAACCAACATTTCTGTTTGCTGGTTTGCATTATTTTAGACTTACACATTTCTTCATCATTAACACTTTTTACCATAGTAAATAACCAAACCAATAAGATATGAAATTTAAGATAGGTTTTAGACGTGGATGACATAATATGAACGTCCACCATGGCATCAACATCGTCTTGGAACGTCCACTGCTCGGCGGCCTCCTCCGTGGCCAGTTCACCAAGCTTGCTCGCGATTTGTCTCGCCACGGCGCTAGAATATGCCTTGATGCATACCCTGGTTGGAGATCCTTTTCTTGAGCGACAACCTGCTAAAAAAACACCATTGCTTGGTTATTGCTGGTCAAATAATGTTCCTATCAATAGAAGCAGACTGAAGATGAGTTAACCTTAGGAAGGGATATTCAAACACACCATTGCAACAGGCGAAAACTTATTCAGTACAACAGAAAGGCATAATCAAAAAGGGGCAGACAACACATAAAACAGTGTATGTTTTATAGACTAATTTATTTATCACAGGAAATGTGGAGCATTTAGATGATTTCTAACAAAGTAACAATAGCATGTCACTGTAGATATATTTTTAATCCAAATGAAATAAGTTAATAAAGGGTTAAAAGATATAGCTTTCCATCAAGAGTATGCTCATTGGGAACCACACAAATATCAGTGAATCGGGCGTTTTTAAATTTCCTTATGTGATACCAAAGAAACTGCATATGTTCCTGTCTAAAGGTACCCACATGTATTGCAAGCAAGCCACCAAACAGCAATAGGGTAGGGTGGATCTGTTAATCTAAGTTACCCAGATCGGAAAAAGTATAGCATGGCCGATTCATGGTTCAGGATATACCTTGTGTGTCGGTGACACCGCTGACCTGAAGGCCCGTGCATCTGTTGCCGAGTGGCAAAGAAAAGCTCCCTACACACGCTTGAACCCATTGCACATCGAGAGAGCACAACGCCATGCAAAGTGATTGGCGAAACTGCAATCAAGTGAACAGATTTAATAGAAAATTCACATGAGTATGCGCTCATGCATATCTATCATCTATCATAGTATTTCTTCTTTTGTGATCATAATGAAACAAAATCATAAGAAGACACCAGTTGAGGGAGTCCTGGACTAGGGGGTGTCCGGATAGCCGAACTATCATCACGGCCGGACTCCAAGATTATGAAGATACAAGATTGAAGACTTCGTCCCGTGTCCGGATGGGACTTTCCTTGGCGTGGAAGGCAAGCTTGGAGATACGGATATGTAGATCTCCTACCATTGTAACCGACTCTGTGTAACCCTAACCTATCCGGTGTCTATATAAACTGGAGGGTTTTAGTCCGTAGGACGAACAACAATCATACCATAGGCTAGCTTCTAGGGTTTAGCCTCTACGATCTCGTGGTAGATCTACTCTTGTACTACCCATATCATCAATATTAATCAAGCAGGAGTAGGGTATTACCTCCATCGAGAGGGCCCGAACCTGGGTAAAAACATCGTGTCCCTTGTCTCCTGTTACCATCCGCCTAGACGCACAGTTCGGGACCCCTACCGAGATCCACGGTTTTGACACCTAAATTGGTGCTTTCATTGAGAGTTCCTCGTGTCGTCACCTATAGGCCCGATGGCTCCTTCCGATCATCAAGCAACGACGCAGTCCGGTGAGACTTTTCTCCCAGACAGATCTTCAGATTCGGGCGGCTGTGCACTGCGGGCCAATTCGCTTGGCCATCTGGAGCAGATCGAAAGCTACGCCCCTGGCCATCAGGTCATATTTGGAAGCTTAAACTACACGGCCGATATCCGTGGAGGCTTGATCTTCGACGGATTCGAGCCACAGCCAAGCGCGCCGCACTGTCTCGATGGGCACGATCTAGCTCTGCCGCCGAACAGTGTCCTGGAGGCCGCACCAATACCCGCCCCGACCCTTAATCCAGAGCCGGATTCCCCGATCGAGGACGAGTGGCTGGACACCGCCTCGGGGGCTACGATCTCTACGGCGATTGAGCCGAACTCCATCCCTGCCCTTTGCGAAGACCTTGACTCCAGGGTGCCGGACTCCTCTCCGTACTCCGAACCCTCCGCGCCCCTACCAATCGAATCCGATTGGGCGCCGGTCATGGAGTTCACTGCTGCGGACATCTTTCAGCACTCACCCTTTGGCGACATCCTGAATTCACTAAAATCTCTCTCTTTATCCGGAGAGCCCTGGCCGGACTACGGTCAGGAAGGTTGGGATGCGGACGACGAAGAAATTCAATGCCCACCCACCACCCACTTCGTAGCCACTGTCGAAAGCTTACACGACGTGCTCGATTTCGACTCCGAAGACATCGACGGTATGGACGACGATGTCGGAGACAACCATGAACCAGCGCCTATAGGATGCTGGACAACCACCTCATCCCACGATGTATACATGGTGGATACACCTAAAGGAAATGAAGACGAGGAACAACGGGACGCTACGAAGGATAAATCCCTCGAAAAGCAGTCAAAACAGCAACGTAAATGCTGAACCAAGTCCCGCCTCAACAAAGACCCAGCCATAGAGCAGGGCGAACCGGTGGACGACGAACATGCTATCGAGCAATCGTCCGAACAAGACAACTTGGATAAACAACCCGTCCCCGGCGAAGATAACAGTCTGGACGATCCCACGCCGGATAAATTGTTGGAGCAGAATAACCTCCACAAAAGGCTCGTCGTCACTGCGCGTAGCCTGAAAAAAGCAGAAGCGGAAGCTCAAAACAGCGGAAGATGCACTGAGAATCAGATGGAACAAAGTAGTCAACACCGCAGACAAATACGGCGACAGTCGCCGAACAAAGAGCTAACCGAAGAGAAAGCTACTGCCCGAATTTGATGAGGAGGCCGTAGAGCCCCCACAATCAAAAAACAAGAAGGCCACCCGGTCGGATGGACGACCCCATGGCAAAAAGAGAGCGGCAAATGGTGCCGCACACAAGCCGGTACGCGATCCGCATAAGGAATCACATCAAAAGGATGGCCCAGTTAGGTCCGTCTATGGGCCGAGAAAGCAAGCTCTTCAAAGCAATGCAACACGCCAAATATCCGAACATCACGACACACCCAAATACAGGGGCGCCGCACATCCCCTATGTTTCACCGATGAGGTGCTGGATCATGAATTTCCAGCGGGATTCAAACCCGTAAACATAGAGGCATATGACGGAACAACAGACCCTGGAGTCTGGATTGAGGATTACATCCTCCACATATACATGGCTAGAGGAGATGATCTCCACGCCATAAAATACTTACCCCTCAAACTCAAAGGGCCAGCTCGGCATTGGCTTAAACGCCTCACCGAAAATACCATTGGAAGCTGGGAAGAGCTCGAGGATGCGTTTCGGGCAAATTTTCAGGGGACCTATGTCCGCCCTCCGGATGCAGACGATCTAAGTCACATAACTCAACAGCCCGGAGAGTCAGCCGGAAATTTGGAACAGGTTCCTTACTAAAAAGAACCAAATAGTCGACTGTCCGGACGCCGAAGCCTTAGCAGCCTTCAAACACAACGTCCGAGACGAATGGCTCGCCAGACACCTCGGCCAAGAAAATCCAAGAACAATGGCCGCATTAACAAGCCTCATGACCTGCTTTTGCACGGGAGAGGATAGCTGGCTAGCAAGATGCAGCACCAGCGACCCAAGTACATCCGAAGTCAGGGATGGAAACGGGAAACCATGGCGCAACAAGGACCAGTGCCGGATTAAAGGAAACGGTCCAAAGAGCGCAGCAGTCAACGCCGGATTCAAAAGCTCACGATAGAACAATAAAAAACTGCCCCTTAAGGACCATAGCGATGAGCTATCCAACTTAAACAAAATCTTGGACAAGATATGTCAAATCCATAGTACTCCCGGGAGGCCTGCAAACCATACCCACAGAAATTGTTGGGTCTTCAAACAGTCTGGCAGACTCAACGCCGAACACAAGGGGCTCGACACACCAAGTGAAGATGAAGACGAGCACCACCAGCAGAGCCCCGGAAAACAAAAGAATTTCCCACAAGAAGTCAAAGCAGTAAACTAACTTCACGTGATAAAAGGAAAAAACAGAGCGGCGCCCATCAAGACGCGCGCCGCACATACTACCCTAGCGGAGCACCAACACTGGTTGTCAAAACCAATCACCTTCGACCATCAGGACTACTCCGAAAGTATCCGGAACGCAGGATGGACTGCCTTGATATTGGATCCTATAATCGAGGAATTTCAATTTACACAAGTCCTCATGGATGGCGGCAGTGACATAAACCTGATATATCAGGACACAATCCGCAGGATGGGGATAGACCCAACCAAAATTCGCCATAGCAACACCTCCTTTAAAGGGGTAATGCCAGGCCCATATGCCCATTGTACGGGCTCCCTACTGCTAGAAGTTGTGTTCGGTTTATCCGACAACTTCCGTCGCGAAAAGTTAGTCCTCCATGTCGCCCCATTTAAAAGTAGCCATCAAGCACTATTGGGACGTGAAGCTTTCGCCCGCTTTAACGCAATACCACATTATGCATCTCTAACACTTAAAATGCCCGGTCCACGCGGCATCATCTCATTAAAAGGGAGTCTTAAGTGTTACTCGAGCACGGAAGAACGTGAGACTGCCTTGACAGCCCCACACCTATCCGGCTCCGCTAGTCAAAGAACCCGAATAGGTCATTCAAACCCCGCACACGGCTAAACGAGTCCGGCGCCTACTAGTGGCATACCCCCTTACAAGGGGCTGCATGCATGTACAACAAGAGACAATAAAGCTCAATTTTATTCACTTCTTCGAATCGTACTCTGTTTATTTAACATAAAGTACATCTTTTGCACGATCCTTTTTCTTTTAAACTAAGTTCCTCTCTTTTACAGATGAACAACGTGCTACACCCGTCCAGGATACGGCACAACGGAGACACAAAGCAGGCGTGCAGTGAGGGACCCGTTGCAAGGATTCTTTTCAGATTAAGACCCTGCGTAAACCTTTTTTACTGTCTCTTGTTGACATACATCCCCCGGTTTCTTACTATAACCGAGGAGGAGGCTGGCATTTTGGCATTGGCCGCACGAGAATTTTTGCGCGTACCTGGACACCAGGGGCTCAGGGCATCATTCTGCCCGTTTTTTTAAAAGACCGAATACTTTAGGGAGTGTTCGGCGTCTCGAGTTAGGCCTTATATGCATCAGCTCTGAATCATGTCTTTGGTCAAATGTTGGGTTTGCCCGGCTCCTGTGTTTTGCTGCCTTATGTTCCGCTCTATCGGCTAACGCGGCACCAGGAGAACTACTGCGATTGTGCCCCGGTTCGGCCGGGCGAGCACCTCAGTAGAGAAAGCCGAAAATTGACTGTCATGATATAGCGAGAGACTGGTCAACCACTCGATGACTCACCGGAATGTTTAGAATTCCTCCGCATTAACGAAGGACCGGTTTTCGGTCAGGCACATACGCACCCCGAATTCGGGAGAGTGCGGTGCCCCCAGGGGGCTATATAGTAGCCCCACCCTCGAACTCCTATGGCTAAGTGAAAGTGATAAAGCATTATAGTCCGGTTGCCTAGTTTGCTACGCTACCACCTCCTTAACAGGACCAAGACGTTGGATTAAGTGTGAAAAAGCGCCTTCTTTACAAACACCCCCGCACTATGTGCGTGGGGGCTGAAGCCAAGGACTGCAATCTTTCAAGTTATATATACATATACATAAACGGCCGCACATGGAGTAGTTTACTACTTGAAGGCACAAGTATAAAAAGCTCTTATATTCTATTGAAACATTGTTTTCACAAATCATACATGTCATTTAAACATAATATCCTTCGAGCACTGTGTCTCTACTAAACGAGCGCCCGGCAAGACTTCCTCAAAGTAGTGCTCGGCAGGTACTCGGCTTCTGTCCGAATCTTGGGATGCAACATCGGTGGCCTTCATCTCTGCCCAGTATGTCTTGACACGGGCCAGAGCCATCCGCGCTCCCTCAATACACACCGACCGCTTCATTTCGTCGATACGCGGTACCGCACCAAGGAACTGTTGCACTAAATCAAAATAACTCTTCGGCTTCATGGCAAGTCCAGATAATCGATTCAGTTCGGCCCATTCGGCCAACCGATCGGTCAACGGAAGAGGACGCTCCAGACTATGGAATTGCGACCAATATAGCTCTTCCCTTCTGTGCCCCTTCTGGCCTCGGAAGTGCTCAATCGCGTCCGCAGCACTCGCCGCTAAGTCCAGATAAGCATCCTCCGAACTCCACAACTTGTCCAACTGAGCATACTTGGGATCCGTATATTTCCTCCGCAGCAGAAACGGTTTCCCAGCCGCAATAGCCCCGGCCTGACTCAGCTCCTTGGCAGCTCTCAAAGCTGCGCGGGCATCCTTGGATTCGGCGGCAGCCTTTTTCAGGCCCTCTTGCTCCGCTTGACGTTCTTTTTCAAGAACCTCGCAGCGATCGGTCGTATTCTTCAACTTTCTGGCCATATCGGCCATTTCCTCTTTGCTTCGGCAGTGAGCAGCCCGTTCGGCTTCTAGCTCTTCGGTCGCTTTTAAAGCGGCCGCATTACTACTTCTGGCTTGTTCTTTCGCTCGGGCGAGTTCCGCCCGTAGCTCCTCCACAGCAGCGGCACCATCTGCATTAAGCATACAAGTAGTCAGGCATGGGCGTCTAGCTCCCTTACCAAGTGTCCGCGTGGAAGTCACATACCTTGTGACTCGTCAAACCGTTTATTGATCAACGCGATGTCCGCATCCGCCTCGTCAAGTTGCCGCTTTAGTTCGGCATATTCATCAGTCCGGCTGGCCACCGGACGCCCCGCCACCTATTTAGGAGCGGCGATATGTTATAACTAAGATTTTGATCCTCGGCACGCTGTCAATTTTGACAACATACCGAGTCTCAGGGGCTACTATCTATACAGGGCGCATTCTATATGCATAACTGTCAGAAGGTACACCATTTTTGCGTACCTCGAACCCCGTCAGTAAGCTTCTGACGGCTTCATGCAATCTGCTCTCCGCGGATGCAATTCTATCAATCACCATACCCATTAGCACACGGTGATCTTCTGAGATAGCCGCTCGCCCGAGCAGATCCTTCAGCTCCTCCGACCGCACACCACTCGGCGCCGGACCTTCCGGCCCCGCCGGACTTGGGGGAACCCTCCACGACGACACCTCAGGGTCGTCCGCCTCGCATGAGGGTGCGACAGGTGGAGGCGTTTCGCTCTCCATCATCTCCGGAAGAAGATCCCCCGAAGACGAGCTCTGCTGAGAAGGGCTGAGGTCCGAACTACAAGGTACAATTTCGGTTATCTTCATAAATAAATGCAGGATGTTCCTTATTTACAAGACCCTTCTTTTTACTTACGGCTCATTGGAGGGCTGATCCCTTGGGGAAATAGTGCGGCTGGGTTACTTCCCAGCCGGACTCTCGATGAAGATTCCTTTCCCTCTTTGAGGCCTTGACCTCCGGATCTTCAAGCGGTCCTCTTCTCTCCTCGGAAGGCGGGCTTTAATCCCTCCTTCCTTGATAGCCTCCTTCGTAGAGGCGGTTGCTTCTCCGCTCCCCACCGCCTTCTTCAAAAGCGCGGCCTTCAACATCTTGGTCAGCATGGGATCCGGCGTGGTCTCTGGGAGGGGAGCCGGACACCTTATCAACTTTGCCTTGGCTATCCACTCCTGTTCAAGAAACGGATCCTTTAAAGGGCACATATATATGGCAAATGAATGAACAGCCTGTCCGGTTACCGGACTACTTACTTGAGTATCTGGGCGATTGCAGCTTAGTCTTGCATCCTCAGTCAGGTCCGGACACTTCTCTTGTGATCCGAAGAACAGTTTATACATCTCCGCGGGCGTCGTACCCATAAAATTTTGGAGAGCTCGTGGTCCCTCCGGATTAAATTCCCACAGGCGGAGGGGGCGACGTTTGCAGGGAAGAAGACGCCGAATCAACATAACCTGTGTCACTGCAACCAGATTGATCTCTCTTTCTTGGAGGTCTCGAATGCGGCCCTACAACAAAGGAACGTCCTTGGACGGCCCCCAGTCGAGCCCCTTGTTGACCCATGACGCCAGCCGCTGTGGTGGACCTGAGCAGAAGGCAGGACGCGCCACCCATTTGGTGCCCCAGGAAGCGGTAATATAAAACCACTCCGGTTGCCACAAACCAAGCTCCTCTTGAAAAGAGCCCTCGGGCCACGGAGCATCAGCACATTTGCTTATGATCGCCCCTCCACACTCTGCTTGCTGCCCCTTGATCATCTTTGGCTCCACCTTGAAGGTCTTGAGCCACAATCCAAAGTGAGGGGTAATATGGAGGAAGGCCTCACATACGACAATGAATGACGAGATATGGAGGATGGACTCCGGATTCAAGTAATGGAAATCCAGCCCATAATAAAACATGAGCCCCCGCACAAAGGGATCCGTCGGGTAGCCTAAACCCCGAAGGAAGTGTGACACAAAC
The DNA here is from genome assembly GCA_021605205.1 of Aegilops longissima. NCBI lineage: Eukaryota > Viridiplantae > Streptophyta > Magnoliopsida > Poales > Poaceae > Aegilops > Aegilops longissima. The sequence continues at coordinate 619,749,625 of CM038681.1, forward strand.
ACCACGCTCTCGCCGGGCTCGGGAGTGGGAATGACCTGCCCTGGAGCAGGCAGCCTATGCGAAATCTCGCCGGTCAGATACCTGGCGTCTCGCAGCTTTAGCACATCTTCTTCTGCGATGGAAGAAGCCATCCACCGGCCAAGTTGGTCGGAGCCGGACATTGTCGAAGGTCCGAAGCGCCTAGATCTGAAGCTTTGGGTGTTAGAACTCGAAGCGCGAGGCGAACTCGATGGAGGGTGTAAAAAGGAAGAGGGACTTGGTCTCATTATAAAGAGGTTGAATACCAAGAGCCCTCCCCGTGGTCGATTAGGACTCGCCTTTGATAGAGGAGGCGTGCCAACGGGCACGGTTGGGTTACCCACGTCCGTATTGATGGGAATCCCTGAATAAGGGGCACGATCTATGCTTTGATAAGGCGTGCAGGGTAACCGCCTCGCTAAACGCTGAGGTGGAACAGTAAAAACGATTCATATAAAGGGCACGCATGGAGTGATGTCACGCCGCGGAATACGTCAGCAGATCTGTGCAAAAGTTATTCTCTCTACGGCAGTATGTGGAACTTGTTTTGCAGAGCCGGACACTATCCTGGTGTTCAAAACCTTCTATGAAGTATTCGGAGGAGGAAACCGCCTCGCAATGCCGAAGACAATCAACGCGCCGGACTCGTCGTCATTGAAGCCAGGTTCAGGGGCTACTGAGGGAGTCCTGGACTAGGGGGTGTCCGGATAGCCGAACTATCATCACGGCCGGACTCCAAGATTATGAAGATACAAGATTGAAGACTTCGTCCCGTGTCCGGATGGGACTTTCCTTGGCGTGGAAGGCAAGCTTGGCGATACGGATATGTAGATCTCCTACCATTGTAACCGACTCTGTGTAACCCTAACCTATCCGGTGTCTATATAAACCGGAGGGTTTTAGTCCGTAGGACGAACAACAATCATACCATAGGCTAGCTTCTAGAGTTTAGCCTCTACGATCTCGTGGTAGATCTACTCTTGTACTACCCATATCATCAATAATCAAGAAGGAGTAGGGTATTACCTCCATCGAGAGGGCCCGAACCTGGGTAAAAACATCGTGTCCCTTGTCTCCTGTTACCATCCGCCTAGACGCACAGTTCGGGACCCCCTACCCGAGATCCGCCGGTTTTGACACCGACACCAGTTATTATATTCAGAATTTTATTCAAGACATGAGTAATCAAAATACTATTGAGCGCAGTCAGTATTAGGAAGTAAGCAAGTGTTGGTTACTTACTCGTGATTACTTGAGTAGAGCAAAGCCTGGTGGGATTTTGCGGTAGCATCAACATGAGAATAACACAGAAAATGTCATATACAAAATAGAAGTATAAGAAGTGCTTTTAGAAAATATAACAAGTTGTAAAGATAAATAAAACTGCTTTTAATATATATATTAGATGCCAATGTGGATAACAGTCTAGTACTAATAACATTAGAAAAGCTAGCTAGTCTGGTTTTCGTCACACCATTAATAAATTAGTAAACACCAGATGGCAAACAAAATACATGTTAATAATCATTCAAGTGCGATAAAGACACTATCAGAACGAAAAGACACTAAACCAATGTCGATGCCAAAAGTATAGTACAATGCATATATAACATCTTATGTAGTTTCATAAACCAGTGGAATTGAAATTCAGAAAATATACCCTTCTTAAATTGGTAATTGCCTTTGTTGGCATCATCTCCTAACTGTGATGAGCCGCAAATTGACTATATTAAGTAATAAATTACAAAAAAGAATAATTCATAGCAATGAAAGAACACATTGATTATTAAAGAATAAATAAATGAAAATCAGATGAATGTAGCCAGGTGAGTATTTTTTGAATTTTATTAGAAGAATAAATTAGAGAGAACCCCTCAGCCATGTGATGTACTTCCTCTGTAAAGAAATATAAGAGTGTTTAGATCACTACTTTAGTGATGTAAACGCTCTTATATTTCTTTACGGAGGGAGTATATACTAATTATGCAGTGAGCTGAAACCTAGACATTTATAGCTCCTATAGTGTACTGACCAAGCAATTTAAAATCATGCAACTGTGATGAATATCCAAAATGAATATTTGCAACAGAAAAAGGGGGCAATACCAAAAGAAAGGCCTTTCAATTTGTGTACTTTCCTTCACAGATTAAATGGAAATTCCAACGTCGTATGTTATATCAGAAATGTTAACCGAATGGCACCTTTCTTCAGCAGTAGTTCTAACTGATAAAAGATCAATAGTGGTGGAAACCTCCTCTTCCAGCACACAATTATTTGGAGAAACCAACATATACAAATTAGAACATAATAGATAAACGACTAACATTACAAAATGTTGAAACACATAACAGATTTTTATGTAACCTTGACATGACTCATAGAGTGTAAACTATACACCCTACAACCGGCACCAAGTTATATTAGTAACCTTATCAATACACCCTACAACTGGCACCAAATTATATTGGTAACCTTATCAATGGCAACATCAGCTCAGAAGCAGCACTGTTCTGTGATGTGCAGTTATGTGCTTAGTTTTTCTATATAATAACTAAATAACACACATGACGAAAATCCTATATATGGCCTGCGACTTGTTTTAGAGATCATGCCAGTGTACAGAAAAAATACCAAAATCCTGTAATCAGTAATAGTCTTAATAGATGGCCATGCAAAGAGTAGATAAGCAAATAATCCAAGAACATCTTTTTTTTAAGGAAACAAACTGCAACCCATCCATATATAGCCAACTTCAGATGTATATACGGATCAAACCTGTATGGGCAACATAGTCCAAGCAGATTCCATTTTAATCTCTATCCAAAGTAAGGTGTTCCTCTACAGCAAACGATTTTAATTTAAACCATGAAAAGGTCCATCGACTGAGCTACCTGCAAGCACAAGCACATAATTTGCTGCATCGCATACCTCTAGCATCAAGCCAGAATAAAATGATGTGAACCTGGTCGGGTGGAGATGGTGTTCTCCGCTGAAAGGCGCCGCGGGCAGAGCAATGAAAACCATCTGGGGCAAGGCGGCATGGCGCAGTGCAGTCACGCGAACAAGCAGGGGGTGGCCTTTTATCTGTGTAGGGAGGCAGCATGGCCCATTAGAATTACACAACAAACTGCATAAAGATCAAAAACATAGGCTTGGAAGCTACAAAATTCAAGATGAATCCTTATTCTGACAAAAATATAACAAAACAACAAAAATCTATATATTCAAACTCCCGTATGATATAGATGACCAAAAGGAAAAGATATCATAGATGCACCCAATCCAATGGAAGGTTATCACAGAAAATATATCATAGCTTCACTAAAATGAAAAGATACCGTAGCTGCACACAAATCTATACATTGGAAATACACATTTTGTACCTACAACAGTGGATGGCGCCATGGACAGTCGTCTCTGCTGCCCACGCCCCTCTTGTGTCGAGGATGATGGCCTCGCCAGCCTACACATCGTTGCTCGGGCGGGGCGGTGATGGCCTATGGTCCATGATGGTATCGACAGTGAGGTCTGTGTTTGGTTGTTGCTGGTGTAACTTTCACAGGTAACTCCACAGTCCGACAGCCATGTCTCCACGGAGCATCTAGAACTGAGAAGAACAAATCATGACAAAGAGATGAAACTGGAGCCGTCGCAACAGAAATTCATAACCCCTCTAATCAAGTGGATAGCAAAACAGTACATAAATCTTATGGTAGCAAGTATACCTTATTAAACACCAGATAATCTTCTTCGCTCCAAGAATGAATGCAAGGACGGCATGCTCACGGGTCTGGTCATTCTTGGAAGCATCATCCTCAAACCCAGCGGTGATGGAGTCATTGATGAGCACATCATAGTAAACCTAGGATAAACAAAACAAAAAACACAATTTCAGCGATATGAGATAGATCAAAGAGATAGATTCTGAGGTGTGAAAAGAAAATCACAACAATCTATAAGCACCAAATCCTAGAACCATTTTTTTCCAGTGCGACCAAAAGCATGGTTATCAATGTAAAAACATAAACACATTTGTAGTGCAGGGTACAGATCTTTGGGAGCCCTAGTTTTAAAACAATATGAGCATGATAGAATAAAAAGGAAATGTGCATATCTAGCAAGCGGATTGTAATATCTACCCGGAGACAAAAAAATACGAATTAAGCTCCATATACTGTTTGGAAAGTTCACCAGTCGTCCAGTATAAGATCATTATTTAAAAATAAGGGTAATGTGCAAGAAATGCCAACATATCAAATATATAAACGACAGTACATATAAAAAAGGTTGTTTTCCTTTTCATATAAAAATGTTGACTCTTAACAATTGATACCCTCGACTACATTAGAATTTTACAAAGTTGTTCAAACAATAGGGACCCTACACACCCAAACATCCAGACAAAGAGTAAATTAGTTACTGGCATTTGATAAAGATAACACAATGAAGACCCATTTGCTGTGCACCACAAGTGTCAATTTTACATGACAATGTTGCAAAAGATAGTTGACATATGATAAACCAAATTTATCTTGCACAACCATTAAATTAAAAGCTGTACAAAAATAATAATTTATCATCATGTTTCTACATAGCTAAGCTTGGTCAAACCGCCTATCAGTCAAATATGTCATATAAGAATGTAACATGATTTATGCAAACAAAGGAAACAGAATTACCATAAATCCAACTTATTATAAAGTGACATCCTCTGCACTATATTGCCCATCATGCCTCCCACTTACGCTTATTAGAAACTGCCTGCGCGGTAGTACCAAGGCAAGGAAGAGCTGGTCATAGTAGGTGCATAGTTGCTATCCTTCTTTCACTTCTCTTCACCATGCCTCCTCTTTATCTTCCCCTCCTGAAAGCAAAATTGTGGAACATAAGCACATCTGAATCCTCTTGAATTAGCTGTAGCATCTCTTCTGAAAAATAACAGTGGAGAAAGGGTAAAAAACATAGGGTTTTATTCTCTAAGCTACTAATATTGCAAGAAGATACTTGGGATGACAATATAACTCATCAGTTGAACTAATTTTTCAGTGACAACAAGGGGCTGTTTGGATGGGACCATGAGCTGCCCTTCTAAAATATTGGTCGTTGACCAGACTTTCCTGCGCATTTGGTTGGGCACCAATTATTTGGCACGCCCAGCCCACCTCACTCCCTCCAGTTCATTTTCCGCCAAATCGTCGGCGCAACGTGGGCAGATGATTTCTCTGCCAATTATTTGGCTTGCCCACGGATTGGCAGGGCTGGCTGTGGCTCAATCCAAACAGCCTCCAAGATCTCAAAAACAGTATGACTGCAGGATGTAGCTACATAAAGAGAATTTCAAAACAATTGCCGAGTATTGTGCATCCATGGCATACTTCATCCTGGCCTACCTACATCTTTCTCTGTTTTATTTATGTTTGATACAGGTGTTCACGTGATTCAGTTTATCTGTAGGATTTGCATCTGCAGTAGGCATACATTTTTTCAAATTGTTTCCTTTGTATGTTTCAGTGGCATACTTAGTATCACCTTGAATCGTATGAAAATTCATCAATTGCTGAGGCATATATTGATTTTATAGGAGTTCTAAATTCGTCTTGTATATGAAGACAATAGCAAATGTAAAATCAAAATATAAAACGCTGCCAGTACGTTTTGATTCACATGTCCAACGGCTCCTAATTGCGTCTAACTAACAATCATTTTCATTTGGATTTGGTCTCCTAACAACACTTCTTCGTACGAGTTGAATCAGAGAACAAGGTAGGTAAGCACAAAGATAGGTAAGCATTGCTATTACCATCGAACGACCTCACCTCCCAACAGGAGACAAGGTCGATGCAGCTCTTCCAGGACGCACCTCTGCGGTCGCCGTTCTGCTGCACGAACGGCAACAACGTTGCCTGGACCGCCTGGACAGATCTCGCTCTCCCACTCCAGCAGCACATCGATGATGACCCCATCTCCCATCAATGGCGACGACGCGCTCCTCCATGTGAAGCAGACGCGCAAGCGGCGCCGTCCACTCCTCGGAATGACGGCGACGCAGAGAGCTCGACGGGGCCTCCACTTGGTGAATGCGACGCGGCGAACTCGAGTCGGGAGTAGCAGCGCGAGCAGCAGGTTGCTTCCCTCCTGGCGCTAGAGGAGAAGTGGTGCCGGGGGCGGCGCGACGGAGCCGACGGAGAGGAGAGGAGATCCCAGATCAGTGGCTAGGAGGGGGGCGACGAGAGCAACAGGAAGAGCACCTGAAGGACGATGGCAATGGCGACGTGGACGACCGTCGCTCCTCTCGGTGATGGTGAAGCGCGGCCGTCGCCTTTGGCCCTGCGTCGCCAGGGTGCAGCGGCCGGGCGAGTCGTGGCCCGTGCCCCTCGGTGACCTTGGGCCGGCAGCAGACGGCGACTCGGCCTCCTCGTCAGTTCTAGGGTTAGGGGAGGGGAGGAGGAAGGGTGCGAGGGGGCTGGGATGCTACAGGAGGAGGAGGAGGAGCGGCGAGAGGGGGAGGAGGCAGAGGTGGCGGCCGGAGGGGAGGAGGCAGAGATGGCGGCGCGAGGAAGAGGGTGGGGAGCCATGGCGGGGAGGAAGAGGAAAGGCGGCGGCGGGAGGGAGGAGGCGGGCTGGGAGGGAGGAGGAGGAGGAGGCGGCTAGGTCTCCGCCACAGAGCGCCTTTATACCCCACAGCATAAAATGACCGGAATGCCTGGTGGGGGCATGGATATTACAATCTGTTGCAATTGGAATTTTATCCGACGACCGAGGTAGATCGGGTAAATATCCAACGACCCACAACGATTTGAATCGAGATCCGACGGCCTGTGTCGCGAGGAGATTTCGATCCGACGGTCCAGAATCCAAATGAACGGGAGAGCTCCATTTTGCTTCAGACTCTAACAAGGGGATGCATGCGTGAATGGGTGGACTGATCTGATTATTGGTGCTGATCGACGATGCTAGGTGACGGCGCTGGTACGTGGGGTCGACCGGAGGGGCTGCACTGTGGAGGGAGGGCGTTAGAGCATCTACGGCCGGACATTGCAAATCCGACCCCTTAAACGCTCGCGGCCGCATCCGTAGGCACTGACCGGGCACGTTTCAAATTAGCCATTTTACATCCGCCTCTCTCATATTTCATTCTCTAGATTCATACAACATGCAAAAGTAATCCTACGTACTACATCTATGTACTACCCTAGCTATTATTCGTCGTCGGAGATGTCCACGACGACGGTGCCGGGCGTCGGCTGCACAAGCGGATAGGAGGGTCCCGGCTCATCCTCCTCCTGCTCGACCTCATCCATGTACGCGAACATCTCTGCCTCGTCCGCGGCCTCTTGCGCCTCCATCTCCAGCCGGCGACGGCGTCTTGCCTCCGCAGCGGACTCCGACTGGAGGAAATCGAGGATGGCCTGCTGCTCCGCTGTAGATCCCCGTCGCCAGCGTCCCCCACATCCTCCTCCTCCCCGTCGCCATGTCCAATTTATTAGAGAACAGAAATAAACACCTACCTAGGTTCCTTTATCAATTAAGGTCTTTGTTGGCGTTCCTTCTCAGTGATGCCCAAATAATAGTGCATTAGGCTAAAAGTAGCGAAGTACATTTTAGTACTAAAGTATATTATGCGCATAAGAGCACATATATGCATCTCCACCGAACACAATCAATCCGTAATTAAGGATATATAGGCATCACTGCGTCGCATGATCGCTGCAGCAGTGGGGCCCCCCGGCTTATGGTTACCGGTCAATTTGGTGTCCACTCAATTTGGTGTCGCATGATCATTAGTGGGTGTGGGTTGATGATAGTGGGACGGTTCAGAGCTCAGGCCAGGCCAGACGGGATGCATGCTATGCTAGCCAAATCAATCGATTCGTTCGTAAACAGTGAATTTTACGTGGTTTTCTCCAAACCACGTACGTACCGCTGTCTGCTCCGGTCTCCGGAGCTATCAGGTCGTCGTTCTCGGAGACCGACCGGGCATTGTGATAATCTAAGACTATCTACTAGTACTATTTTTTTTTCATCTCTGGAGTCTTTGGATAACAGGTAGACAAGTATCATGCCTAGGAAGCACTTTGATAATATCCAGGCGAGGAGTTTTCCTTTTTTTAAAGAAAAGACAGTGGCAACAGTACTCACAACCAATTGGACAGGATAACCAACGAGGCCTATCCAATTGGCTGCTTGACGCTGGAGCTGGTAATGATTAATTAAGAAAAAAGTTGCATGCACGTACGACGAATGGGTCGGTACGCTTGACGAATCAGAGGTGCTGGGCCGTTGCGTGTCGAGTGTCCGGTAGTGGCCGTCAGCCTTGTGCAGACACCGACCACTCCTGGCCGGTTTCTCCACAGTCTATATGCAGGGGAAATTCCAGCACATTTCCTGTTGACATGGGAATAAAATGACATGACATAATCATTCTCAACATATGTCAAGTACTTTTTTCTTTAGGTTTTGATCGATATATACTGGTAGTATCACTGGTGTTTTTAAATTAGCACTGTGATTCCAGTGCTGAAGCCAGGGAGCAGTTGGCTTGATTGCAGCCGTGAACCACGAAGCAACTAGCTGACATGATTAATTTACCATGTTTCTTGTTTATTTTTACCGGTTATTAGTACCTAATGAAGGCTAGGTACGAGTAATACATATGTACTTCTCATTCGGAATTTTTTTAAAATACATACATCTGTGATGCTCATTTTCTTATGTTCCACAGTGTTGCGTGCGCGGTAGCCAGGAATAAACATGATTGGCCAAGCTTTGATTATGAACATCTTTTATTATGTTTAAGATCATTTGTACTTCCGATGAATTTTTGTAATAGATCAGATCTTTTCACAAAATAATAATAAAAAATTAACATCTTTTACTTCTGTGTTGGTTTCTTCATCATCGCGATGGATCATGGGAAATGGGTACTTGTAGTTCGTGAAAACATATCAATTACAAGTGGCTTTTGTTATGGGCTTTGCCAAAAAAAAGGCTATGTGCCCACGTTATAGATAAAAACATCACCATTTACTAAAAAAAAGATATGGAGACATCACCACGATACAATCACAACTGAAAACGAAGGTCCATAAGCAAAAGGAAAAGAGGAGGGAAACAAGAAAGGTCTCAGCTGAGACCCAGCACAACAAGCCCACAAAACCTAACTGGGCTTTTAGCAGTCTACTTTATATTTGGGACAAACCTAACTGCAGCCCAGTTCCTTCAAGTTCCATGATGAAGCATGCCCATTGCTCACATGTTGGCATAGATAGATAGATAGCATTTTCTAAAAAGAAAAGATAGATACATAGCAACACTAAAAAGATACCAACGCTGTTTATCTGAAAAAAGGGGCCATCTGTATGTTAGTTGCCTGAAATTTTACAATGTTTCAGTCATGTTTTATGTGCCATTCGAGTTGTATCTAGGACCATAGATTGATCTCTATGGTTGACTGCATAGTTTTTGAGGGGTGAACACTTTATTCAAACTATGGGTTTACAGGAATACAAGAAATATCCAGAGTTACTAAACACCAAATATGAGGCCCAACGTCTACTTTAGCAAGGTCATGGGCCTCATGATTACTTTCCCTCTTCTTATATTTCATAGTTGCCAAAGTAAACTCTTCTAGTCTCCTGAATGATCTTGGTGCTAGGTCCAAGATAGGTACCATGCACATGCTTTACCATAGAATTATTATTTCTGAGATCCAGTTGCAAGTCTCATACAAATTGTGTTCATATCAAACCAAGAGAAAACATATATAATGTGCAAATTCGGGTGCATGTCTATGTTATTGCAACACAGATGCATGTGTTACAAGAACATAAAAATGATATTAAAAAATGTTGTATATTAATCATGAAATAAAATTTGGTGTACGAGGCATCCATCTCAATGCAGCACATAGCCAAGCCATTCAATCCTTCTTATAACACATAAGCCTCCTCCAATTTCTGCAAAGCTGGTCTTATTTGGGCAGTTTGGTATGTGGTAAGTTTGTACATTGTTTATTCAAATCTCCCAATAAGGTTGGACAAAGGTTTGAGAGTCAGTTTAATTTGGAAGCCTCAAGTAAAATCTTCCATCTTTTAGTAGAATGTGAACAATACATATATCTGATGTATAACAAGAAGAATGAAATAGCTTGGTATTAGAACTTTAAATAATAATGTAACGCCTAAAGTTGTGAAAGAAAGCAATTACTTTGAACTGCAACTTTTGAAATTATGACCCTAATATTTAACATGCTTCGGTGAATGATATATGGTAAGTAGATGGATCACATATATTTGATGTACTTGCATGATTGTAGTCGTGTGGTGTGAGAGTTCGAGAGGGTGATGAGCTTGTACCTCGAAGAGTCGTGGTCGTAGACATGATGCGACGAGTTCGGGGCCTGGCAGAAGGCGGTGAGGGCATCAGTGTTTGGAATCGTCGAGCGACGAGATGGATAGACGAAGATGGTTGATGGAGACCACAAAATGTGAACTAGCATGCACTTGTTCCATAATCAATCACACATCCTCCCACATTGAAACGTTTGCTTTGATCCTTTCCTTTTCCTACTAAACTAGTAAACAAGCAATTCCAACTATTTGAGAACAAATCATTGTAAACATCTCTATAGTTGGCTACTTACACATGTGATAGAAAATTATATACTCGAGAACCCACTATCAAGATATTTGTTAGACTATACGATGTAGATCTCTCAGCCAAGATATTTAAGAAACCTCAAGTGAACACTACACATATCAGTATAAAACTACAACTCGTTTAAGTGGCATAAACCATTCCCTAGGGGCATGTGATTATTTCTTTTTCAGATTTTTTTCTTAGATCCTAGTGGATCCTCACACAAAAGGTTATAGAGGGCAATGTTTATAAAAATAAAATAAATAACGTGTTTATTCTTGCAGAATGTGATTCAAAGTGAGTGCAAGCATATTTGCAGCTATGCTAAATTGTGTAACAAAAACACTTTGTGTTAACATTTAACAACATTGTTACATGGTTAATCTTGCTCTATAATAGAATGATATACACCTTAGAATCATACCCCGGTAAACTAAGGTATAAAAAGGGTAGAAAATGTGATTAATTTTGCTACGTGTAAAATGAATATAGAGTAGATAGAACTCCATACACACAAAATAAGTTATAAATAAGTAAAAAATGTGATTAATTTTGCTAAGTGTAATGGAGTTATCTACTGACATTAACCGTATATTGACAGAATAAGTTATAATGAATTAAAAAAGGTAATCAATTTTGCTAAGTGTAATGAAAATGTTTTAAGTACTGTAATTAGATCAAATGAATTATAAAGAAATAATGCATGTGTTGAATGAGATTTGAGGTACCCAGTCCATGGTACTATTTTACATACATCCTCCCATGTGTGTTTTTGTACGTGTTCGCTCACTCACTACTGCAATTCAACAGTAAACAGAGCTTGATAACGTAAAGTTCAATTTTTTGTCAAAGAATATAACGTAATTAACTTATGCCCATTTGAGATAGTCATGAGTAGTACATTTTTTAGCAATGTCACAAAGAGAGGTAGGGTGTACCTGCGATTTATCTAATAAAATAGAATTGACCCACTCTATGCAGAAAACTAGCCAAACCATAAAGATATGGTTATGAAAGTTCAAACGTGTAGAACTCCGACACAAGGGACACACCAAGCAAAAGTAGGGCTGCAACCAAGTTGAACAACATCCATGTTGGCATAATCATTGGTGATCAATTTGAGTGCGGTTTTGGGGGGCAGAAGTGATATCATCTAGTGAGCTAGAACATCATACTATACGATTAACCGGATGCCCAGCATAATCATTGGTGATGAAATTGAGTGCAAAATCGGACGCACCCTCCGGCCATACGGTTGAGGACGTGTGCCCCAGGCTTACACCAGGTGCAACTAGGAAGTCTGCTACCTTATTAGACTCTTTAGAACAATGAATTTTAACCGGATGGAGATTTTGTTTTTAACTTGAAGAGGACACCATTGAGCGATATGTTGTGATCATTGTCATTGATGGCTTGCTTCAATATGAGGGAGTTTGTTTCCACCAAGACCACATTTATTAATTGGCCTAAGGTTTGGGCTTTTTAACCACAACAAGCAAGTAATATAACTTGCTAATGATCATGGATGCATCTGAGATGGCACGACGACGTTTCTCTCCTTGGTTAATTAGCCAGCGAGGCGAGATAGAGTCGTGACGACGGTGCTGATGGGCGCTCTCATGGCTCAATTGTTGTGGATGCACATGGAAGCAACATCCAGGGCCTCCTGCAAGTCCAAGGAAGGATATCGGCCCTGCAGCACTGGGTCTGCCATCTGACGGAACTCCCTCTTGTCCTTCAGCAATGGTGTGGCCTGATCCAACAACAACATCACATGGATCATTCATGGCCAAACAAGAAGTAGCAAACGAGTGAACCGACATCATGGTTGGTTAACTTACCCATGTGACAAGGTGTTAACCCTCCCTGGCTTTCTGGGCTTCGTCAACGGCCCACCGCCCGGTAATCAACTCCAGCAGCACGACACCAAAGTTGTACATGCTTGACTCTGGGAACAACTTCCCGGACCTGGCGGTCTCCGGGCAAGAGTAGTCCCTGTTGTACTGACTGGTAAAAGCAAATACTTCAGTCCCTGTCAACCTCTGCAGCTAACCGGTCATGGTCCGCCAATCCATACTGGGTCAATTTTGGGTGGTAGCAGTCTACGAGAAAGATATCTGAACTTCTGATGCATCGGTAGATGACACCTTGGTCGTGCAGATACTCCAACTCTCTGGCCACACCGGCTGCTATGCTCATCCTGGTGTTCCAGTCTAACAGTGCTTTGCCTCGAGATGCATCTGATTGATGAGTACAAGATCCAACAAAGCTAAAGTTAATGATGGTTTTAAGCTAGATTAATTTTCCATACACATATATGTTGGGGAATGTAGCATGTAATTTCAAAAATTTCCTACGCTCACGCAAGATCTATCTAGGAGATGCATATCAACGAAAGGGGGAGAGTGTGTCCACGTATCCCTCGTACACCGAAAGCGGAAGTGTTAGCTTAACGCGGTTGATGTAGTCGAACATCTTCTCGATCCAACCGATCAAGCACGTTCGAGTTCTACACACGTTCAGCTCGATGACGTCCCTCGAACTCTTGATCCAGCAAAGTGTCGAGGGAGAGTTTTGTCAGCACGACGGCGTGGTGACGGTGATGGTGAAGTTAACCGCGCAGGGCTTCGCCTAAACACTACGTGAATATGACTGGAGGCGTAAACTATGGAGGGGCATGATACGTCTCCAACGTATCTATAATTTTTTATTGCTCCATGCTATATTATATTTTGTTTTGGACATTATTGGGCTTTATTATACACTTTTATATTCCTTTTGGGACTAACCTATTAACCGGAGGCCCAGCCCAGAATTGCTATTTTTTTGCCTATTTCAGAGTTTCGCAGAAAAGGAATACCAAACGGAGTCCAAACGGAATGAAACCTTCGAGAACGTGATTTTCTCAACGAACGTGATCCAGAGGACTTGGAGTCCACTTCAAGACATCAACCAGGAGGGCACGAGGTAGGAGGCACGCCTAACCCCCCCAGGCGGGCCCTCCACCCTCGTGGGCCCCCTGTTGCCCCACCGACGTACTTCTTCCTCCTATATATACATACGTACCTCGAAACGATCAGCTACGAAGCCAAAAACCTAATTCCACCGCCGCAACTTTCTGTACTTGGGAGATCCCATCTCGTGGCATGTTCCGGAGCTCCGCCGGAAGGGGCATTGATCACTGAGGGCCTCTACATCATCTCCAAGGTCTCTCCGATGAAGTGTGAGTAGTTTACCTCAGACCTTCAGGTCCATAGTTATTAGCTAGATGGCTTCTTCTCTCTTTTTGGATCTCAATACAATGTTCTCCTCCTCTCTTGTGGAGATCTATTCGATGTAATCTTCTTTTGCGGTGTGTTTGTCGAGATCCGATGAATTGTGGGTTTATGATCAAGATTATCTATGAACAATATTTGAGTCAAATCTGAATTCTTTTATGTATGATTGGTTATCTTTGCAAGTCTCTTCGAATTATCAGTTTGGTTTGGCCTACTAGATTGATCTTTCTTGCAATGGGAGAAGTGCTTAGCTTTGGGTTCAATCTTGCGGTATCCTTTCCCAGTGACAGTAGGGGCAGCAAGGCACGTATTGTATTGTTGCCATCAAGGATAAAAAGATGGGGTCTATATCATATTGCATGAGTTTATCCCTCTACACCATGTCGTCTTTCTTAATGCATTAATCTATTCTTCATGAACTTAATACTCTAGATGCATGTTGGATAGCGGTCGATGTGTGGAGTAATAGTAGTAGATGCAGAATCGTTTCAGTCTACTTGTTTCAGACGTGATGCCTATATACATGATCATACCTAGATATTCTCATAACTATGCTCAATTCTATCAATTGCTCGATAGTAATTTGTTCACCCATCGCAAATACTTATGCTATCTTGAGAGAAGCCACTAGTGAAACCTATGGCCCCCGGGTCTATTTTCCATTATATTAATCTTCCTACGCTTTGCTATTTACTTTGCTTTATTTTAATTTGCATCTTTATCATACAAAAATACCAAAAATATTATCTATCATCTCTATCAGATCTCACTCTCGTAAGAGACCGTGAAGGGCTTGACAACCCCTTTATCGCGTTGGTTGAGAGGTTCTTGTTTGTTTGTGTAGGTGCGAGGGACTCGTGTGTGGCCTCCTACTAGATTGATACCTTGGTTCTCAAAACTGAGGGAAATACTTACGCTGCTTTACTGCATCACCCTTTCCTCTTAAAGGGAAAACCAACACAGTGCTCAAGAGGTAGCAAGAAGGATTACTAGCGCCGTTGCCGGGGAGGCTTATGTAAGGTCAAGTCAAGATTTGGACTCCCGACAATGAGCCATTTCTGGCGCCGTTGCCGGGGAGTCTACGCTCAAGTCAAGACATACCAAGTACCCATCACAAACTCATCTCCCTCGCACTACATTATTTGCCATTTGCCTCTCGTTTTACTCGCCCCCACTTCACCCTTGCCATTTTATTCGCCCTCTCTTTTCCGTTTGCCTCTTTTCGCTCTTTGCTTTTTGCTTGTTTGTTGGATTGCTTGCTTTTCACGATGGCTCAAGATAATACCAAATTGTTTGACTTTACCAATACCAACAATAATGATTTTCTTAGCACTCCGATTGCTCCTCTTAATGATGCTGAATCTTGTGAGATTAATGCTGCTTTGTTGAATCTTGTTATGAAAGATCAATTCGCCGACCTTCCTAGTGAAGATGCCGCTACCCATCTAAATAGCTTTGTTGATTTGTGTGATATGCAAAAGAAGAGGGATGTTGATAATGATATTGTTAAGCTGAAGCTATTTCCTTTTTTGCTTAGAGATCGTGCTAAAGTGTGGTTTTCGTCTTTGCCTAAAAATAGTATTGATTCATGGAATAAGTGCAAAGATGCTTTCATCTCTAAGTATTTTCCTCCCGCTAAAATCATCTCTCTTAGAAACGATATTATGAATTTTAAGCACTTGATCATGAACATGTTGCACAAGCTTGGGAGAGGATGAAATTAATGATACGTAATTGCCCTACTCATGGTTCGAATCTCTGGATGATTATACAAAACTTTTATGCCGGATTGAATTTTGCTTCTAGAAATCTTTTAGATTCGGCCACGGGAGGCACTTTTATGGAAATAACTGTAGGAGATGCTACTAAACTCCTAGATAATATTATGGTTAATTATTCTCAATGGCACACCGAAAGATCTACTAATAAAAAAGTGCATGCTATAGAAGAAATCAATGTTTTTTTTGACAAAAAGACTGTAAGGTAACCCCTTACAGTATAATTGGTGCAACAAACCCAAATTGCAAGTACCATGCCTTGAACCGGGGTGGGTGGGAAGGCATCAGCCCCTTCCCACCACTAGGCTATGCCTTAGTCTGCAGAAATCAATGTTTTGAGTGGAGAGATGGATGAACTTATGAAATTATTTGCTACTAAAAGTGTTTCTTTAGATCCTAATGATATGCCTTTGCCTACTTTGATTGAGAATAATAATGAGCCTATGGATGTGAATTTTGTTGGTAGGAATAATTTTGGTAACAACACTTATAGAGGAAATTTTAATCCTAAGCCTTTTCCTAGTAATCCCTCTAATAATTATGGTAACTCCTACAACAATTCTTATGGAAATTTTAATAATATGCCCTCTGAATTTGAGAATATTGTTAAGGAGTTTATGAATTCGCAAAAGAATTTTAATGCTTTGCTTGAAGAGAAATTGCTTAAAGTTGATGAATTGGCTAGGAACGTTGATAGAATTTCTCTTGATTTTGATTCTTTAAAGCTTAGATCTATTCCTCCTAAGCATGATATCAATGAGTCTCTCAAAGCTATGAGAATTTCCATTGATGAGTGCAAAGAAAGAACCGCTAGGATTCATGCTACAAAAGATGCCTATATGAGAGCGTGTTCTTCTAGTTCCTACGAAAATAAAGATGAAGATATAAAAGTTATTGATGTGTCCCCTATTAAATCTTTGTTTTGCAATATGAATCTTGATAATGATGGGATTGAAGATGATTTACCTTTACCTATAAGACGTTCTAAAAATTCGGAGTTTTTAGATCTTGATGCTAAAATTGATAGAAGTGGGATTGAAGAAATCAAAACCCTAGATGTTGCTAAACCCACTATTTTGGGTTAAAAGGAATTTAATTATGAAAATTGCTCTTTAATTGATTGTATTTCCTTGTCGCAATCCGTTCTAAATTCTTCGCATGCTTATAGTCAAAATAAGGCTTTTACTAAACATATCGTTGATGCTTTGATGCAATCTTATGAAGAAAAGCTTGAGTTGAAAGTTTCTATCCCTAGAAAACTTTATGATGAGTGGGAACCTACTATTAAAATTAATATTAAAGATCATGTGTGTTATTCTTTGTGTGATTTGGGTGCTAGTGTTTCCACGATTCTGAAAACTTTATGCGATTTGTTAGGTTTCCATGAACTTGATGATTGCTCTTTAAATTTGCACCTCGCGGATTCCACTATTGAAAAACCTATGGGAAGAATTAATGATGTTCTCATTGTTGCAAATAGGAATTATGTGCCCGTAGATTTTATCGTTCTTGATATTGATTGCAATCCTTCATGTCCTATTATTCTTGGTAGACCTTTTCTTAGAACGAATGGTGCAATTATTGATATGAAGGAAGGGAATATTAGATTCCAATTTCCATTGAGGAAAGGCATGGAACACTTCCCTAGAAAGAAAATAAAATTACCATATGAACCTATCATGAGAGCCACTTATGGTTTTCCTACCAAAGATGGCAATACCTAGATCTATCCTTGCTTTTATGCCTAGCTAGGGGCGTTAAACGATAGCGCTTGTTGGGAGGCAACCCAATTTTATTTTAGTTTTTTGCTTTTTGCTTCTGTTTAGGAATAAATAATATTTTTCTAGCGTCTGGTTAGATTCATTTTTGTGTCTTAATTAGTGTTTGTGACAAGTAAAACCGTTAGGATAACCTACGGTAGTAGTTATTTTGATTCTGCTGCAGAAAACAGAAACTTTGGGCGCACGAAATTAGTTTGAATAAATCACAGGAACATGCTTTTTAGTTGATTCTTTTTGCTGTAGATCAATAAACAAATTATCTAGAATGTTATAATTTGGCTGAATTTTTCACGTTCCAGAAGTTTGCATTAGTTACAGATTACTACACACTGTTCTGTTTTTGACAGATTCTGTTTTTCGTGTGTTGTTTGCTTATTTTGATGATTCTATGGCTAGTAAAATAGTTTATGAACCATAGGGAAGTTGTAATAAAGTAAGTTTAACACCAATATAAATAAAGAATGACTTCATTACAGTACCTTGAAGTGGTGTTTTCTTTTCTTTCGCTAACGGAGCTCATGAGATTTTCTGTTGAGTTCTGTGTTGTGAAGTTTTCAAGTTTTGCGTGAAAGATTTGATGGATTATGGAACAAGGAGTGGCAAGAGCCAAAGCTTGGGGATGCCCATGGCACGCCAAGATAATCTAAGTACACCCAAAAGCCAAAGCTTGGGGATGCTCCGGAAGGCATCCCCTCTTTCGTCTACTTCCATCGGTAACTTTACTTGGAGCTATATTTTTATTCACCACATCATATGTGTTTTGCTTGGAGCGTGTTGTATTATTTGCGTCTTTGCTTTTTAGTTTACCACAATAATCCTTGCTGTACACACCTTTTGAGAGAGCCATACATGATTAAGAATTTATTAGAATACTCTTTGTGCTTCACTTATATCTTTTGAGCTATGTAGTTTATGCTCTAGTGCTTCACTTATATCTTTTGAGCTATTTAGTTTTTTCTCTAGTGATTCACTTATATATTTTAGAGCACGGTGGTGGATTTTTTTTGTAGAAACTATTGTTCTCTCATGCTTCACTTATATCATTTTGAGAACCTCATAAACAACATGATAATTTGTCCTAATCATGAAATTAAAATTCTCTTATGAGTGCGTTGAATACTAAGAAAAGTTGGACGCTTGATGATTGTTTTGAGACATGGAGGTAATAATATTAGAGCCATGCTAGTTGAGTAGTTGTGAAATTGAGAAATACTTGTGTTGAAGGTTGCAAGTCCCGTAGCATGCACGTATGGTAAATGTTGTGTAACAAATTTGAAACATGAGATATTCTTTGAGTGCCTTCCTTGTGTGGAGGTCGAGGGCGCTCGATGGTTAACTCCTACCAACCTCCCCCCTAGGAGCATGCGCGTAGTTCTTGGTTTTGATGACTTGTAGATTTTTGCAATAAGTATGTGAGTTCATTATGACTAATGTTGAGTCCATGGATTATACGCACTCTCATCCTTCCACCATTGCTAGCCTCTCTAGTACCGCGCAACTTTCGCCGGTACATTACACCCACCATATACATTCCTCAAAACAGCCACCATACCTACCTATTATGGCATTTCCATAGCCATTCCGAGATATATTGCCATGCAACTTTCCACCGTTCCGTTCATCATGACACATTCATCATTGTCATATTGCCTAGCATGATCATGTAGTTGACATAGTATTTGTGGTAAAGCCACCATTCATAATTCTTTCATACATGTCGCTCATGAATCATTGTCCATCCCGGTACACCGCCGGAGGCATGCATATAGAGTCATACTTTGTTCTAGTATCGAGTTGTAATCATTGAGTAGTAAATAAATAAAAGTGTGATGATCATCATTTTCTAGAGCATTGTCCTAATTAAGGAATATAAAAAAGGGAGAAAGGCCATAAAAAGAGAAGGCCATAAAAAAATGAGAGAAAAAGAGAGAAGGGACAATGCTACTATCTCTTTTTCCACACTTGTGCTTCAAAGTAGCACCATGTTCTTCCTGTAGAGAGTCTCTTGTTTTGTCACTTTCATATACTAGTGGGAATTTTTCATTATAGAACTTGGCTTGTATATTCCAACGATGGGCTTCCTAAAATGCCCTAGGTCTTCGTGAGCAAGCAAGTTGGATGCACACCCACTTAGTTGCATTTTGTTGAGCTTTCATACATTTATAGCTCGTAGTGCACCAGTTGCATGGCAATCCCTACTCCTCACATTGATAGCTATTACTGGGCATCTCCATAGCCCGTTGATACGCCTAGTTAATGTGAGACCATCTTCTCCTTTTTTGTATTCTCCACAACCACCATATTCTATTCCACATATAGTGCTATGTCCATGGCTCACGCTCACGTATTGCGTGAAAGTTGAAAGAGTTTGAAAATTCAAAAGTATGAAACAATTGCTTGGCTGAAACCGGGGTTGTGCATGATTTGAGTATTTTGTGTGACGAAGATGGAGCATGACTAAACTATATGATTTTGTAGGGATGAACTTTCTTTGGCCATGTTATTTTGAGAAGACATAATTGCTTAGTTAGTATGCTTGAAGTATTATCATTTCAATGTCAATATGAACTTTTATCTTGAATCTTTTGGATCTGAATATTCATACCACAATTAAGAAGAATTCTATTAAGAACCATGCCAAATAGCACTCCGCATCAAAAAAATTGTTTTTATCATTTACCTACTCGAGGACGAGCAGGAATTAAGCTTGGGGATGCTCGATACGTCTCCAAAGTATCTATAATTTTTGATTGCTCCATGCTATATTATATTCTATTTTGGACATTATTGGGCTTTATTATACACTTTTATATTGCTTTTGGGACTAACCTATTAACCGGAGGCCCAACCCAGAATTGCTGTTTTTTGCCTATTTCAGAGTTTCGCAAAAAAGGAATACCAAACGGAGTCCAAACGGAATGAAACCTTCGGGAACGTGATTTTCTCAACGAACGTGATCCAGAGGACTTGGAGTCCACGTCAAGACATCAACCAGGAGGGCACGAGCCCCCCCCCCCCAGGTGCGCCCTCCACCCTCGTGGGTCCCCTGTTGCTCCACCGACGTACTTCTTCCTCCTATATATACCTACGTACCCAGAAACGATCAGATACTGAGCCAAAAACCTAATTCCACCAACGCAACTTTCTGTACTTGGGAAATCCCATCTCGTGGCCTGTTCTGGAGCTCCGCCGGAAGGGGCATTGATCACGGAGGGCCTCTACATCATCTCGATGTCCTCCCCAATGAAGTGTGAGTAGTTTACCTCAGACCTTCGGGTCCATAGTTATTAGCTAGATGGATTCTTCTCTCTTTTTGGATCTCAATACAATGTTCTCCCCCTCTCTTGTGGAGATCTATTCGATGTAATCTTCTTTTGCGGTGTGTTTGTCGAGATCCGATGAATTGTGGGTTTATGATCAAGATTATCTATGAACAATATTTGAGTCAAATCTGAATTATTTTATGTATGATTGGTTATCTTTGCAAGTCACTTCGAACTATCAGTTTGGTTTGGCCTACTAGATTGATCTTTATTGCAATGGGAGAAGTGCTTAGCTTTGGGTTCAATCTTGCGGTGTCCTTTCCCAGTGACAGTAGGGGCAGCAAGGCACGTATTGTATTGTTGCCATCGAGGATAAAAAGATGGGATTTATATCATATTGCATGAGTTTATCCCTCTACATCATGTCATCTTTCTTAATGCATTACTCTGTTCTTCATGAACTTAATACTCTAGATGCATGCTGGATAGCGGTCGATGTGTGGAGTAATAGTAGTAGATGCAGAATCGTTTCGGTCTACTTGTTTCAGACGTGATGCCTATATACATGGTCATACCTAGATATTCTCATAACTATGCTCAATTCTATCAATTGCTCGACAGTAATTCGTTCACCCATCGCAAATACTTATGCTATCTTGAGAGAAGCCACTAGTGAAACCTATGGCCCCTCGGGTCTATTTTCCATCATATTAATCTTCCTATGCTTTTCTATTTACTTTACTTTATTTTACTTTGCATCTTTATCATACAAAAATACCAAAAATATTATCTATCATCTCTATCAAATCTCACTCTCGTAAGAGACCGTGAAGGGCTTGACAACCCCTTTATCGCGTTGGTTGCGAGGTTCTTGTTTGTTTGTGTAGGTGCTATGTGTTGGAAATATGCCCTAGAGGCAATAATAAAAGGATTATTATTATATTTTCTTGTTCATGATAATTGTCTTTTATTCATGCTATAATTGTATTATCCAGAAATCGTAATACACGTGTGAATACATAGACCACAATATGTCCCTAGTGAGCCTCTAGTTGACTAGCTCGTTGATCAACAGATAGTCATGGTTTCCTGACTATGGACATTGGATAACATTGATAACGGGATCACATCATTAGGAGAATGATGTGATGGACAAGACCCAATCCTAAGCATAGCACAAGATCGTGTAGTTCGTTTTGCTAGAGCTTTTCCAATGTCAAGTATCTCTTCCTTAGACCATGAGATCGTGTAACTCCCGGATACCGTAGGAGTGCTTTGGGTGTACCAAACGTCACAACGTAACTGGGTGACTATAAAGGTGCATTACAGGTATCTCCAAAAGTGTTTGTTGGGTTGACACGGATCGAGACTGGGATTTGTCACTCCGTATTACGGAGAGGTATCACTGGGCCCACTCGGTAGTGCATCATCATAATGAGCTCAAAGTGACCAAGTGTCTGGTCATGGGATCATGCATTACGGTACGAGTAAAGTGACTTGCCGGTAACGAGATTGAACGAGGTATTGGGATACCGACGATCGAATCTCGGGCAAGTAACATACCGATTGACAAAGGGAATTGAATCGGGTTGTTTGAATCCTCGACATCGTGGTTCATCGATGAGATCATCGAGGAGCATGTGGGAGCCAACATGGGTATCCAGATCCCGCTGTTGGTTATTGCCCGAGAGCCGTCTCGGTCATGTCTACACACTTAAGGTTCGGTGACGCTAGGGTTGTATGAATATGAGTATGTAGTAAACCGAATGTTGTTCGGAGTCCCAGATGAGATCCCGGACATCACGAGGAGTTCCGGAATGGTCCGGAGGTAAAGAATTATATATAGGAAGTGTGGTTTGGGCCACCGGGAAAGTTTCGGGGTCACCCGGTATTGTACCGGGACCACCGGAAGGGTCCCGGGGGTCCACCGGGTGGGGTCACCCATCCCGGAGGGCCCCATGGGCTGAAGTGGGGAGGGGAACCAGCCCATAGTGGGCTGGTGCGCCCCCTTGGCCCACCCCCTGCGCCTAGGGTTGAAACCCTAGGGGGGGGGCGCCCCACTTGCCTTGGGGGGCACTCCACCCCCCTTGGCCGCCGCCCCCCTTGGGAGATTGGATCTCCAAGGGCCGGCGCCCCCCCTGGGGGCTTATATAAAGGGAGGGGGGATGGGACAGCCGCACCCTGAAGCTCTGGCGCCTCCCTCCCCCTGCTACACCTCTTCCTCCTCCGTCACGAGCTTGGCGAAGCCCTGCCGGAGTACTGCTGCTCCACCACCACCACGCCGTCGTGCTGCTACTGGAGCCATCTTCCTCAATCTCTCCTCCCCCCTTTCTGGATCAAGAAGGAGGAGACGTCATCCGCTCCGTACGTGTGTTGAACGCGGAGGTGCCGTCCGTTCGGCACTCGGTCATCGGTGATTTGGATCACGGTGAGTACGACTCCATCATCCACGTTCTAGTGAACGCTTCCGCACGCGATCTACAAGTGGTATGTAGATGCAATCACTCTCCCATGACTCGTTGCTAGATGAACTCATAGATGGATCTTGGTGAAACCGTAGGAAAAATTTTAATTTTCTGCAACGTTCCCCAACAGTGGCATCATGAGCTAGGTCTGCGTAGTTCTCTATTGCACGAGTAGATCACAATTTTGTTGTGGGCATAGATCTTGTCAACTTGCTTGCCGCTACTAGTATTATCTTGCTTCAGCGGTATTGTGGGATGAAGCGGCCCGGACCAACCTTACACGTACGCTTACGTGAGACCGGTTCCACCGACTGACATGCACTAGTTGCATAAGGTGGCTGGCGGGTGTCTGTCTCTCCCACTTTAGTTGGAGTGGATTTGATGAAAAGGGTCCTTATGAAGGGTAAATAGAAGTTGACAAAATCACGTTGTGGTTATTCGTAGGTAAGAAAACGTTCTTGCTAGAACCCAACTGGAGCCACGTAAAAGATACAACAACAATTAGAGGACGTCTAACTTGTTTTTGCAGCAATTGTCATGTGATGTGATATGGCCAAGTTGTGATGAATGATGGATGATATATTGTGATGTATGAGATCATGTTCTTGTAATAGGAATCACGACTTGCATGTCGATGAGTATGACAACCGGCAGGAGCCATAGGAGTTGTCTTTATTTTTGTATGACCTGCGTGTCATTGAAGTACGCCATGTAAATTACTTTACTTTATTGCTAAACACGTTAGCCATAGTAGTAGAAGTAATAGTTGGCGAGCAACTTCATGGAGACATGATGATGGAGATCATGATGATGGAGATCATGGTGTCATGCCGGTGACAAGATGATCATGGAGCCCCGAAGATGAAGATCAAAGGAGCTATATGATATTGGCCATATCATGTCACTACTTTATATAATTGCATGTGATGTTTATTATGTTTTATGCATCTTGTTTACTTAGAACGACGGTAGTAAATAAGATGATCCCTTATAATAATTTCAAGAAAGTGTTCCCCTAACTGTGCACCGTTGCTAAAGTTAAATCGTTTCAAGCACCACGTGATGATCGGGTGTGATAGATCCTTACGTTCACATATAACGGGTGTAAGACAGTTTTACACATGCATAAACACTTAGGGTTAACTTGCGAGCCTAGCATGTACAGACATGGCCTCGGAACACAAGAGACCGAAAGGTCGAACATGAGTCGTATGGAAGATACGATCAACATGGAGATGTTCACCGACGATGACTAGTCCGTCTCACGTGATGATCGGACACGGCCTAGTCGACTCGGATCATGTAACACTTAGATGACAAGAGGGATGTCAAATCTGGTGGGAGTTCATTAAATAATTTGATTAGATGAACTTAATTATCATGAACATTAGTCTAAAATCTTTGCAAAATGTCTTGTAGATCAAATGGCCAACGCTCATGTCACCATGAACTTCAACGCGTTCCTAGAGAAAACCAAGCTGAAAGACGATGGCAGCAACTATTCGGACTGGGTCCGGAACCTGAGGATCATCCTCATAGCAGCCAAGAAACAATATGTCCTAGAAGCACAGCTAGGTGATGCACCCATCCCAGAGAACCAAGACATTATGAATGCTTGGCAGTCTCGTGCTGATGATTACTCCCTCATTCAGTGCGGCATGATTTACAGCTTAGAACCGGGGCTCCAAAAGCGTTTTGAGCAACACGGAGCATATGAGATGTTCGAGGAGCTGAAAATGGTTTTCCAAGCTCGTGCCCGGGTCGAGAGATATGAAGTCTCCGACAAGTTCTATAGTTGTAAGATGGAGGAAAACAGTTACATCGGTGAGCACATACTCAAAATGTCGTTGCACAACCGCTTTGTCCCACTGGACATTAACCTCCGGACGAGGCGGTCATTGACAGAATCCTTGATCGCTCCCACCAAGCTACAAGAGCTTCGTGATGAACTACAATATGCAGGGGATGGTGAAGACCATTCCGAAGTATTCTCAATGCTGAAGTCAGCAGAGGTTGAAATCAAGAAAGAACATCAAGTGTTGATGGTCAATAAAACCACTAAGTTCAAAAAGTGCAAGGGTAAGAAGAACTTCAAGAAGGACGGCAAGGATGTTGCGCGCCCGTAAGCAAGTTGCGGGAAGAAGTAAAAGAATGGACCCAAACCTGAGACAGAGTGCTTTTATTGCAAAGGAAGGGCCTTTGAAGCGGAACTGCCCCAAATACTTAGCGGACAAGAAGGCCGGCAACACTAAAGGTATATTTGATATACATGTAATTGTTGTGTACCTTACCAGTACTCGTAGTAACTCCCGGTATTTGATACGGTGTCGTTGCTCATATTTGTAACTCACAGCAGGAGCTGCGGAATAAACGGAGACTGGCGAAGGACGAGGTGACGATGCGCGTCGGGAATGGTTCCAAGGTCGATGTGATCGCCGTCGGCACGCTACCTCTACATTTACCTACGGGATTAGTTTTAAACCTCAATAATTGTTATTTAGTGCCAAGTTTGAGCATGAACATTGTATCAGGATCTCGTTTAATGCGAGATGGCTACTCATTTAAATCCGAGAATAATGGTTGTTCTATTTATATGAGAGATATGTTTTATGCTCATGCTCCGATGGTCAATGGTTTATTCCTAATGAATCTCGAACGTAATATTACACATATTCATAGTGTGAATACCAAAAGATGTAAAGTTGATAACGATAGTCCCACATACTTGTGGCACTGCCGCGTTGGTCACATTGGTGTCAAGCGCATGAAGAAGCTCCATTCTGATGGACTTTTAGAGTCTCTCGATTATGAATCATTTGACACATGCGAACCATGCCTCATGGGCAAAATGACCAAGACTCCATTCTCCGGGACAATGGAGCGAGCAACCAACTTATTGGAAATCATACATACCGATGTGTGCGGTCCAATGAGCGTTGAGACTCGCGGAGGATATCGTTATGTTCTCACTCTCACTGATGACTAGAGTAGATGTGGGTATGTCTACTTGATGAAACACAAGTCTGAGACCTTCGAAAAGTTCAAGGAATTTCAGAATGAGGTAGAGAATCAACGTGACCGAAAAATAAAGTTCTTACGATCAGATCGTGGAGGAGAATATTTAAGTCAGGAATTTGGTACACACTTAAGGAAATGTGGAATCGTTTCACAACTCACGCTACTGGAACACCTCAGCATAATGGTGTGTCCGAGCGTCGAATCGCACTCTATTGGATATGGTGCGATCTATGATGTCTCTTACAGATTTACCGCTATCATTTTGGGGATACGCTCTAGAGACAACTACATTCACTTTAAATAGGGCACCGTCTAAATCCGTTGAGACGACACCGTATGAATTATGGTTTGGGAAGAAACCTAAGCTGTCGTTTCTAAAAGTTTGGGGATGCGATGCTTATGTCAAGAACCTTCAACCTGAAAAGCTCGAACCCAAGTCGGAAAAATCGTCTTCATAGGATACCCTAAGGAAACCATTGGGTATACCTTCTACCTTAGATCCGAAGGCAAGATCTTTGTTGCCAAGAACGGATCCTTTCGGAAAAGAGTTTCTCTTGAAAGGAGTAAGTGGGAGGAAAGTAGAACTCGATGAAGTGTTACCTCTTGAACCGGAAAGTAGTGCAGCTCGGGAAAATGTTCTGTGGTGCCTACACCTCTTGGAGAGGAAATTAATGATGATGATCAAGGTACTTGGATCAAGTTGCTCTGAACTCAGAGGTCCACAAGGACACGTTCCACACCGAGTGGTATGGCAACCCTGTCCTGGAAATCATGTTGTTAGACAACGGTGAACCTTCGAACTATGAAGAAGCGATGGCGGGCTCGGATTCCAACAAATGGCTTGAAGCCATGCAATCCGAGATAGGATCCATGTATGAAAACAAAGTATGGACTTTGACAGACTTGCCCGATGATCGGTGAGCGATAGAAAACAAATGAATCTTTAAGAAGAAGACGGACGTGGATGGTAATGTAACCATCTATAAAGCTCGACTTGTCGCTAAGGGTTACCGGCAAGTTCAAGGGATTGACTACGATGAGACTTTCTCTCCCGTAGCGAAGCTTAAGTCCGTCCGAATCATGTTAGCAATTGCCGCATACTATCATTATGAGATATGGCAGATGGATGTCGAAACAACGTTCCTTAACGGATATCTTTAGGAAGAGCTGTATATGATGCAGCCGGAAAGTTTTGTCGATCCTAAAAATGCTAACAAAGTATGCAAGCTCCAGCGATCCATTTATGGGCTGGTGCAAGCATCTCGGAGTTGGAACATTCGCTTTGATGAGATGATCAAAGTGTTTGGGTTTATGCAGACTTATGGAGAAGCCCGCGTTTACAAGAAAGTGAGTGGGAGCTCTGTAGCATTTCTCATATTATATGTAGATGACATACTTTTGATGGGAAATGATATATAACTCTTGGACATCATTAAGGCCTACTTGAATAAAAGTTTTTCATTGAAGGACCTTGGAGAAGCTGCTTATATATTAGGCATCAAGATCTATAGAGATAGATCGAGACGCCTCATAGGTCTTTCACAAAGCACATACCTTGATAAGATTTTGAAGAAGTTCAAAATGGATCAGTCCAAGAAAGGGTTCTTGCCTGTCACTACTAGAAAAACCCCTACTAATGGCGCACCTAGTATGGCTATTAATGGCGCATCTGTGGTGCGCCATTAATAGCACGCCATTAGTATTTTTTACTAATGGCGCACCACCTGGTGCGCCATTAGTATCTGGTATACTAATGGCGCACAGCCCACGGTGCGCCATTAGTATCTGGTATTCTAATGGCGCACTACATAGAGGTGCGCCATTAGTATCTGGTATACTAATGGCGCACCACATAGAAGTGCGCCATTAGTAACATTATTTTTTCAAATTTTTTTTAAATTTTTTTTCAATTTTTTTTAATTTTTTTCAAATTTTTCTTAATCTCAGTTCACTATGGCTTAATCTCGGGTCAAATCACACTCCGTGGTCAAACTTCCCGAAAGGTCACCCATCCTCACACTACTCCAGCCCAAGCACGCTTAACTTCAGAGTTCTATCCAACCCCAGCAACAGCTCACTTCACAGGCACTTGTTGATATATCTAGCATATCAATCCTGTTATATCAGTCTAGGACTTTGTTCATGTTAATGACTATGATGAAATTTTGAAAAATATTTCAAACTTCTCGATCATATTACGTATCATTTTTTGGAAAAAAATTCAAATTTTTTTTGAAATTAGTAATTTTGAAATTAGTAATTTTTTTCTGTTACTAGTGGCGCACCACATCCATGGTGCGCCACTAGTAAGTTTGAAATTTTTGAATTTTTTGCCGCTAGATCTTGAAAGCCCGTAACTTTTTTTTCTGTTAGGTTTTGGGGATTTTGAAAATGATTAACGGGTTCCCCGTTAAATTTGGATGTAACTTTTCGAGTAGATGATTTTTCATATAAAAACTTTTTCATCCGAGTTAGTATGCAAAAGTTATGCCCATTTTACAAATTTCGAGAGATTTTGCAAATGAAGTCGAAATTCATATTTGCAAATTTTCCCAACAACTAGACCACATATCACATGGGAAACTTATTTTCTTTTATTTTTTTGACATTTTCATCATTTTCTTTTATTTTTTTAAACTGAAAAGGCGATCCACGGGGGTGCATTCGTGGAAGGTGGCCAAGTTACTAATGGCGCACCGTGGGGTGGTGCGCCATTACTAGTTCAACTACTAATGGCGCACCACTGCCACGGTGCGCCATTAGTAACTTGGCCACCTTCCACCGACGACGTACCGTGGAAGGTGGAAGGTGGCCAAGTTACTAATGGCGCACCGTGGGGTGGTGCGCCATTACTAGTTCAACTACTAATGGCGCACCACTCCCACGGTGCGCCATTAGTAGTTTTGAAAAAAATAAAAAAATGATATTTTTTGATTTTTTAAAACTTATAATGGCGCACCGGTGGAAAGTGCGCCATTACTAGTTAAATTAGTAATGGCGCACCACTCCAAGGTGCGCCATTAGTAACAAAATTTTTTATTTATTTTTACATTTTTTCAAAACTACTAATGGCGCATTTACGGATGTGGTGCGCCATTACTATATCATTAGTAATGGCGCACTATGCATCGGTGCGCCATTAGTAACAAATTTTTTTTTATGTTTTTTCCAAACTACTAATGGCGCACCACACACCAGGTGCGCCATTAGTAATATATTACTAATGGCGCACCGAGACATGGTGCGCCATTAGAATATAGTAATGGCGCACCACATCACAGGTGCGCCATTAGTAGCCATTCCATCTATAGCCCTTTTTGTAGTAGTGTGTACTGCAAGGTGTGAGATTGAGCTCGGCTCAATGCCCGACCACGGCAAAAGATAAAGAAGAGATGAGCATCATCCCCTATGCCTCGGCCATAGGATCTATTATGTATGCCATGCTGTGTACCAGACCTGATGTAAACCTTGCCGTAAGTTTGGTAGGAAGGTACCAAAGTAATCCCGGCAAGGAACACTGGACCGCGGTCAAGAATATCCTGAAGTACGAAAAGGACGAAGGACATGTTTCGTTTATGGAGGTGACGAAGAGCTCGTCGTAAGGGTTACGTCGACTCTAGCTTCGACACGATCTGGATGACTCTAAGTCACAAACCGGATACGTGTATATGTTGAATGGTGGAGCGAAGCTGGTGCAGCTGCAAGCGAAGCGTCGTGGCGGGATCTACATGTGAAGCGGAGTACATGGCAGACTAGGAGGCAGCGATGAAGCAATTTGGTTGAAGGAGTTCATCACCGACCTAGGAGTCATACCCAATGCGTCGGGCCGATCAAACTCTTTCGTGAAAACACTGGAGCTATTGCACTTGCTGTGGAGCCCAGGTTTCACAAGAAGACCAGGCACATCAAGCGTCGCTCAACTCCATCCGTGAAAATGTTCAAGATGGAGACATAGAAATTTGCAAAGTGCATACGGATCTGAATATCGCAGATCCGTTGACTAAACCTCTTCCGCGGGCAAAACATGATCAACACCAGAACTCTATGGGTGTTCGCTTCATCACAATGTAACTAGATTATTGACTCTAGTGCAAGTGGGAGAATGTTGGAAATATGCCCTAGAGGCAATAATAAAAGGATTATTATTATATTTTCTTGTTCATGATAATTGTCTTTTATTCATGCTATAATTGTATTATCCAGAAATCGTAATACACGTGTGAATACATAGACCACAATATGTCCCTCGTGAGCCTCTAGTTGACTAGCTCGTTGATCAACAGATAGTCATGGTTTCCTGCCTATGGACATTGGATGTCATTGATAACGGGATCACATCATTAGGAGAATGATGTGATGGACAAGACCCAATCCTAAGCATAGCACAAGATCGTGTAGTTCGTTTTGCTAGAGCTTTTCCAATGTCAAGTATCTCTTCCTTAGACCATGAGATCGTGTAACTCCCGGATACCGTAGGAGTGCTTTGGGTGTACCAAACGTCAAAATGTAACTGGGTGACTATAAAGGTGCATTACAGGTATCTCCAAAAGTGTTTGTTGGGTTGACACGGATCGAGACTGGGATTTGTCACTCCGTATTACGGAGAGGTATCACTGGGCCCACTCGGTAGTGCATCATCATAATGAGATCAAAGTGACCAAGTGTCTGGTCACGGGATCATGCATTACGGTATGAGTAAAGTGACTTGCCGGTAACGAGATTGAACGAGGTATTGGGATACCGACGATCGAATCTCGGGCAAGTAACATACCGATTGACAAAGGGAATTGAATACGGGGTTGTTTGAATCCTCGACATCGTGGTTCATCCGATGAGATCATCGAGGAGCATGTGGCAGCCAACATGGGTATCCAGATCCCGCTGTTGGTTATTGCCCAAGAGCCGTCTCGGTCATGTCTACGTGTCTCCCGAGCCCGTAGGGTCTACACACTTAAGGTTCGGTGACGCTAGGGTTGTATGAATATGAGTATGCAGTAAACCGAATGTTGTTCGGAGTCCCGGATGAGATCCCGGACGTCACGAGGAGTTCCGGAATGGTCCGGAGGTAAAGAATTATATATAGGAAGTGTGGTTTCGGCCATCGGGAAAGTTTCGGGGTCACCCGGTATTGTACCGGGACCACCGGAAGGGTCCCGGGGGTCCACCGGGTGGGGCCACCCATCCCGGAGGGCCCCATGGGCTGAAGTGGGGAGGGGAACCAGCCCATAGTGGGCTGGTGCGCCCCCCTTGGCCCACCCCCTGCGCCTAGGGTTGAAACCCTAGGGTGGGGGGGCGCCCCACTTGCCTTGGGGGGCACTCCACCCCCCTTGGCCGCCGCCCCCCTTGGGAGATTGGATCTCCAAGGGCCGCCCCCCCCTGGGGGCCTATATAAAGGGAGGGGGGAGGGGACAGCCGCACCCTGAAGCTCTGGCACCTCCCTCCCCCTACTACACCTCTTCCTCCTCCGTCACGAGCTTGGCGAAGCCCTGCCAGAGTACTGCTGCTCCACCACCACCACGCCGTCGTGCTGCTGCTGGAGCCATCTTCCTCAACCTCTCCTCCCCCCTTGCTGGATCAAGAAGGAGGAGGCGTCATCCGCTCCGTACGTGTGTTGAACGCGGAGGTGCCGTCCGTTCGGCACTCGGTCATCGATGATTTGGATCACGGCGAGTACGACTCCATCATCCACGTTCTAGTGAACGCTTCCGCACGCGATCTACAAGTGGTATGTAGATGCAATCACTCTCCCATGACTCGTTGCTAGATGAACTCATAGATGGATCTTGGTGAAACCGTAGGAAAATTTTTAATTTTCTGCAACGTTCCCCAAAACGAGGGACTCGTGCGTGGCCTCCTACTGGATTGATACCTTGGTTCTCAAAACTGAGGGAAATACTTACGCTGCTTTACTGCATCACCATTTCCTCTTCAAGGGAAAACCAACGCAGTGCTCAAGAGGTAGCAGGGCACCGCACACGGCTTGGAACAATTGTGTGTCTAAGGGGCTCCCCCCACCCCCGTATATAAAGGAGGGAGAGGGGAGGAGGCCGGCCTAGGTGCGCCCCAAGTGGGGAGGAATCCGACTTGGACTCCTAGTCCAATTCGGCCCCCCCCTTTCCTTTTACCAGAAGGGGAAAGGGGGAAGGAGAGAGAGGAGGAGAAGGAAAGGGGGGCGCCGCCCCCTCCCCTAGTACAATACGGACTCCTTCCCTGGGGGGGCGCCACCCCTTGTGGTCTGCCTTGCCTCCCTCCTATGGCCCATACTGCCCATATCTTCCCCTAGGGGGTTCCGGTAACCCCCCCGGTACTCCGATATGTACCCGATACATTTCGAAACACATTCGATGTCCACATACTATCGTCCAATATATCAATCTTTACCTCTCGATCATTTCGAGACTCCTCGTCATGTCCGTGATCTCATCCGGTACTCCGAACAATCTTCGGTCACCAAAAACACATAACTCATAATACAAGTTGTCATCAAACGTTAAGCGTGCGGACCCTACGGGTTCAAGAACTATGTAGACATGACCGAGACACCTCTCTGGTCAATAACCAACAGCGGAACCTGGATTCTCATATTGGTCCCCACATATTCTACGTAGATCTTTATCGGTCAAACCATAATGACAACATACGTTATTCCCTTTGTCATCGGTGTTACTTACCCGAGATTCGATCGTCGGTATCTTCATACCTAGTTCAATCTCGTTACAGGCAAGTCTCTTTACTCGTTCCGTAATGCATCATCCCGTAACTAACTCATTAGTCACATTGCTTGCAAGGCTTATATGATGTGCATTACCAAGAGGGCCCAGAGATACCTCTCCGATACTCGGAGTGACAAATCCTAATCTCGATCTATGCCAACCCAACAAAATAGCTTTGGAGATACCTGTAGAGCATCTTTATAATCACCCATTTACGTTGTAAAGTTTGATAGCACAAAAGGTATTCCTCCGGTATCCGGGAGTTGCATAATCTCACAGTCAAAGGAATATGTATATGACATGAAGAAAGCAATAGCAATAAAACTGAACGATCAATATGCTAAGCTAATGGATGGGTCTTGACCATCACATCATTCTCCTAATGATGTGATCCCATTCATCAAATGACAACACATGTCTATGGTTAGGAAACTTAACCATCTTCGATTAACGAGCTAGTCTAGTAGAGCTTTACTAGGGACACTATGTTTTGTCTATGTATCCACACATGTATCAAGTTTCCGGTTAATACAATTCTACCATGAATAATAAACATTTATCATGATATAAGGAAATATAAAATAACAACTTTATTATTGCATCTAGGGCATATTTCCTTCAATCTCCCACTTGCACTAGAGTCAATAATCTAGTTCACATCGCCATGTGATTTAACACCAATAGTTCACATCTTTATGTGATTAACACCCATAGTTCACATCGCCATGTGACCAACATCCAAAGGGTTTACTAGATTCAATAATCTAGTTCACATCGCTATGTGATTAACACCCAAAGATTACTAAGGTGTGATCATGTGTTGCTTGTGAGAGAAGTTTAGTAAACGGGTCTGACACATTCAGATCCGTATGTATTTTGCAAATTTCTGTGTCTACAATGCTCTGCATGGAGCTACTCTAGATAATTGCTCCCACTTTCAATATGTATCCAGATCGAGACTCAGAGTCATCCGGATCGGTGTCAAAGCTTGCATCGATGTAATTCTTTATGATGAACTCTTTATCAGCTCCATAATCGAGAAATATTTCCTTAGTTCTCTAAGGATAACTTTGACCGCTATCAAGTGATCCACTCCTGGATCACTACTGTACCCCCTTGCCAAACTCATGGCAAGGTACACAATAGGTCTGGTATACAACATAGCATACTTTATAGAACCTATGGCTGAGGCATAGGTAATGACTTTCATTCTCTTTCTATTTTCTGCCGTGGTCGAGTTTTGAGTCTTACTCAACTTCATATCTTGCAACACAAGCAAGAACTCCTTCTTTGACTATTCCATTTTGAACTTCTTCAAAACTTTATCAAGGTATGTGCTTTGTGAAAGTCCAATTAAGTGTCTTGATCTATCTCTATAGATCTTGATGCCCAATATATAAGCAGCTTCACCGAGGTCTTTCATTGAAAAACTCTTATTCAAGTATCCTTTTATGCTATCCAGAAATTCTATATCATTTCCAATCAACAATACGTCATCCACATATATTATTAGAAATCCTACAGAGCTCACACTCACTTTCTTGTAAATACAGGCTTCACCATAAGTCTGTATGAAACCATATGCTTTGATCACCTTATAAAAGTGTATATTCCAACTCCGAGATGCTTGAACCAGTACATAGATGGATCACTGGAGCTTGCACACTTTGTTAGCACCTTTAGGATTCACAAAACCTTCTGGTTGCATCATATACAACTCTTCTTTAAGGTATCCATTAAGGAATGTAGTTTTGACATCCATTTGCCAGATTTGATAATGTGGCAATTGCTAACATGATTCGGACGGACTTAAGCATCGCTACAGGTGGGAAAGTCTCATCGTAGTCAAGTCCTTGAACTTGTCGAAAAACTTTTGCAACAAGTCGAGCTTTGTAGACAGTAACATTATCATCAGCGTCAGTCTTCTTCTTGAAGATCCATTTATTATCTATGGCTTGTCAATCATCGGGAAATTCAACCAAAGTCCATACTTTGTTCTCATACATGGATCCTATCTCAGATTTCATGGCCTTAAGCCATTTTTCGGAATCTGGGCTCATCATCGCTTCCTCATAGTTCGTAGGTTCGTCATGGTCTAGTAACATGACCTCCAGAACAGGATTACCGTACCACCCTCGTGCGGAACATGCTCTGGTTGACCTACGAGGTTTGGTAGTAACTTGATCTGAAGTTTCATGATCATTATCATTAGCTTTATCTCTAGTTGGCGTAGGCATCACAAGAACACAGTTTTCTGTGATGAGATATTTTCCAAGCGAGAGAAGGTACAATTACCTCATCAAGTTCTACTTTCCTCCCACTCACTTCTTTCGAGAGAAACTCCTTCTCTAGAAAGGATCCATTCTTAGAAACAAAGATCTTGCCTTCGGATCTGTGATAGAAGCTGTACCCAATAGTTTCTTTTGGATATCCTATGAAGATGCACTTCTCCGATTTGGGTTCGAGCTTATCAGGCTGTAGCTTTTTCACATAAGCATCGCAATCCCAAATTTTAAGAAACGACAGCTTAGGTTTCTTGCCAAACCACAATTCATACGGTGTCATCTCAACGGATTTAGATGGTGCCCTATTTAATGTGAATGCAGTTGTCTCTAATGCATAACCCCAAAACGATAGTGGTAAATCGGTAAGAGACATCATAGAACGCACCATATCTAATAAAGTACGGTTACAATGTTCTGACACACCATTACGACGTGGTGTTCCAGGTGGCGTTGGTTGTGAAACTATTCCACATTGTTTTAAATGTAGGCCAAACTCGTAACTCAAATATTCGCCTCTGCTATCAGATCGTAGAAACTATATTTTCTTGTTACGATGATTCTCCACTTCACTCTGAAATTCTTTGAACTTTTTGAATGTTTCTGACTTATGTTTCATTAAGTAGATATACCCATATCTGCTCAAATCATCTGTGAATGTAAGAAAATAACGATACCCGCCGCGTGCCTCAACACTCATCGGACCGCAAACATTGGTATGTATTATTTCCAATAAGTCATTGGCTCGCTCCATTGTTCCGGAGAACGGATTTTTAGTCATCTTTCCCATGAGGCATGGTTCGCAAGTATCAAATGATTCATAATCAAGTGATTCCGAAAATCCATCTGCATGGAGTTTCTTCATGCGCTTTACACCAATATGACCTAAACGGCAGTGCCACAGTTGCACTATCATTATTAACTTTGTATCTTTTGGCATCAAAATTATGAATATGTGTATCACTACGATCGAGATTCAATAAACCATTCACCTTGGGTGTATGACCGCAGAAGGTTTTATTCATGTAAACATAACAACAATGATTCTCTGACTTAAATGAATAGCTGTATTCCAATAAACATGATCTAATCATTTTCATGCTTAACGCAAACACCAAATAACATTTATTTTAGGTTCAACACTAATCCTGAAGGTAGAGGGAGTGTGCGATAGTGATCGTATCAACCTTGGAATCACTTCCCACACACATCGTCACTTCGCTCTTAGCTAGTCTCTGTTCATTCTGCAACTCCTGTTTCGAGTTACTAATCTCAGCAACTAAACCGGTATCAAATACCCATGGATTGCTATGAACACTAGTAAATTACACATCAATAACATGTATATCATATATACCTTTGTTCACTTTGCCATCCTTCTTATCCGCCAAGTATTTAGGGCAATTCCGCTTCCAGTGAATATTTCCTTTGCAGTAGAAGCACTTAGTTTCAGGCTTAGGTCCAGATTTTGGCTTTTACCCGGGAGTGGTAACTTGCTTGCCATTCTTCTTGAACTTCCCTTTCTTTCCCTTGCCCTTTTACTTGAAACTAGTGGTCTTGTCAACCATCAACACTTGATGTTCTTTCTTGATTTCTACCTTCGCTGATTTCAGCACTGCGAAGAGCTCGAGAATCGTTTTCGTCATCCCTTGCATATTATAGTTCATCACGAAGTTCTAGTAGCTTGGTGATAGTGACTAGAGAACTCTGTCAATCTGATACGTCCATTCTGCATCATGCTTTGATATTGATATTTATCACATTATGGGCTGTTATTACACATTATATCACAATACTTATGCCTTTTCTTTCTTATTTTACAAGGTTTACATGAAGAGGGAGAATGCCGGCAGCTGGAATTCTGGGCTGGAAAAGGAGCAAATATTAGAGACCTCTTCTTCGCAACTCCAAAAGTCCAGAAACTCCACGGAAGTTATTTTGGGAAAATATAAAAAATACTGAGCGAAGAAAATACCAGAGGGGGCCCACACCCTGGCCACGAGGGTGGGGGGCGCGCCCTACCCCTCTGGGCGCGCCCCCTGCCTCATGGGCCCCTATTGGCCCTCCGATGCCCATCTTGTGCTATATGAAGTCTTCGTCCGAGAAAAAAAATCAAAAGCAAGCTTACGGGACGAGACTCCGCCGCCACGAGGCGGAACCTTGGCGGAACCAATCTAGTGCTCCGGCGGAGCTGTTCTGCCGGGGAAACTTCCCTCAGAGAGGGGGAAATCATCACCATCGTCATCACCAACGATCATCTCATCGGGAGGGGTCAATCTTCACCAACATCTTCACCAGCACCATCTCCTCTCAAACCCTAGTTCATCTTTTGTATCCAATTCTTGTCTCTAAGTCTGAGATTGGTACCTGTAGGTTGCTAGTAGTGTTGATAACTCCTTGTAGTTGATGCTAGTTGGTTTACTTGGTGGAAGATTATATGTTCAGATCCTATATGCATATTAATACCCCTCTGATTATGAACATGAATATGTTTTGTGAGTAATTACGTTTGTTCCTGAGGACATGGCAGAAGTCTTGCTATTAGTAGTCATGTGAATTTGGTATTCGTTCGATATTTTGATGAGATGTATGTTGTCTCTCCTCTAGTGGTGTCATGTGAACGTCGACTACATGACACTTCACCATTTTTCGGTCCTAGAGGAAGGCATTGGGAAGTAATAAGTAGATGATGGGTTGCTAGAGTGACAGAAGCTTAAACCCTAGTTTATGCATTGCTTCGTAAGGGGCTGATTTGGATCCATATGTTTCAT
Source organism: Aegilops longissima (assembly GCA_021605205.1). Lineage (NCBI taxonomy): Eukaryota > Viridiplantae > Streptophyta > Magnoliopsida > Poales > Poaceae > Aegilops > Aegilops longissima. The sequence continues at coordinate 619,787,630 of CM038681.1, forward strand.
GCTATGGTTAGGTTTACCTTAATACTTCTTTTGTAGTTGCGGATTCTTGCATTAGGAGTTAATCATAAGTGGGATGCTTGTCCAAGTAAGGGCAGAACCCAAGCACCGGTCCACCCACATATCATATTATCAAAGTAACGAGCGTGAATCATATGAACGTGGTGAAAACTAGATTGACGATAATTCCCATGTGTCCTCGGGAGCGTTGTCGTTTATATAAGAAATTGTCCAGGCTTGTCATTTTCTCAAAAAAGGATTGGGCCACCTTGCTGCACCTTATTTACTTTTATTACTTGTTGCTCGTTACTATTTACCTTATCACAAAACTATCTGTTACCGATAATTTCAGTGCTTGCAGAGAATATCTTACTGAAAACCGCTTGTCATTTCCTTCTGCTCCTCGTTGGGTTCGACACTCTTACTTATCGAAAGGACTATGATAGATCCCCTATACTTGTGGGTCATCAAAACTCTTTTCTGGCGCCGTTGTCGGGGAGTGAAGCGACTTTGGTGAGTGGAACTTGGTAAGGAAAAATTTATATAGTGTGCGGAAATTTACTATCACCTGTTACTATGGAAAGTAATCCTTTGAGGGGCTTGTTAGGGGTATCTTCACCACGTCCAGAAGAACAAAGGGTTGCTCCTCAACCTACTGAACCTTCTGAAAAGTTTTGCTTTGAAATTCCTTCGGGTATGTTAGAGAAACTGCTAGCTAATCCTTTTGCAGGAGATGGAACAATGCATCCCGATTTACATTTAATCTATGTGGAGGAAGTTTGTGGATTATTTAAGCTTGCAGGTATACCCGATGATGTTATTAAGAAGAAGGTTTTCCCTTTATCTTTGGAGGGAGACGTGTTGACATGGTATAGGCTATGTAATGATACGGGATCTTGGGACTATAAACGATCGAAATTGGAATTTCACCAGAAGTTTTACCCTATGCATCTTGTTCATCGTGATCGCAATTATATATATAATTTTTGGCCTCGTGAAGGAGAAAGCATCGCTCAAGCTTGGGGGAGGCTTAAATCAATGTTATATTCATGCCCCAATCATGAGCTCCCAAGAGAAATAATTATTCAAATTTTTTATGCTCGGCTTTCTGAAAATAATCACACCATGCTCGATACTTCTTGTTTCTGGTTCTTATATGATGAAGACTATTGAATTCAAATGGGATTTATTGGAAAGAATTAAACGCAACTCTGAAGATTGGGATCTCGACGAAGGTAAGGAGTCAGGTATAACACCTAAGTTTGATTGTGTTAAATCTTTTATGGATACCGATGTTTTCCGTAAGTTTAGCACTAAATATGGACTTGACTCTGAGATAGTAGCTTCTTTTTGTGAATCATTTGCTACTCATGTTGATCTCCATAGAGAGAAGTGGTTTAAGTATCATCCTCCCATAGAAGTAAAATTAGTTGAACCTATTAAAGTTGAAGAAAAGGCCATCACTTATAATGATCCTATTGTTCCTACTGCTTATGTTGAGAAACTACGTTTCCCTGTTAGGATAAAAGATCATGCTAAATCTTCAACTGTGGTTCGTAAAAGAAATATTAGAACTTATACACCTCCTGAGCAAGTTAAAGTTGAACCTAATATTGCTATTGTTAAAGATCTCTTGGCTGGTAATATTGATGGGCATGTTATTTACTTCTGCAATGAAACTGCTAGAATTGCTAAACCTTGTGCTAAAGATAAACATAGACCTGTTATAGGCATGTCTGTTATTTCTGTTAAAATAGGAGATCATTGTTATCATGGCTTATGTCATATGGGTGCTAGTGCTAGTGCAATACCTCATGACTTATACAAAGAAATTATGCATGACATTGCACCCGCTGAGTTAGAAGATATTGATGTTACCATTAAGCTTGCCAATAGAGATACTATTTCACCCATTGGGATTGTTAGAGATGTTGAAGTCTTGTGTGGGAAAACTAAATATCCTGCTGATTTCCTTATTCATGGTTCCCGACAAGATAGCTTTTGTCCCATTATATTTGGTAGACCCTTCTTGAACATTGTTAATGCTAGGATAGACTGCAAAAAGAATGTTGTTACTGTTGGTCTGGATGATATGTCTCATGAGTTTAATTTCTCTAAATTTAGTAGACAACATCGTAAAGAGGAATTGCCTAGTAAGGATGAAATTATTGGTCTTGCTTCTATTGCCATACCTCCTAATGATCCTTTAGAACAATATTTGCTTGACCATGAAAATGATATGTTTATGAATGAAAGAAGGGAAATAGATGGAGTATTCTTTAAACAGGAACCTATCCTGAAACATAACTTGCCTGTTGAAATCCTAGGGGATCCCCCTCCACCCAAGGGCGATCCCGTGTTTGAGCTTAAACCACTACCTGATACCCTGAAATATGCTTATCTTGATGAAAAGAAGATATATCATGTTATTATTAGTGCTAACCTTTCAGAGCATGAAGAAGAGAGATTATTGAAAACTCTGAAGAAGCACCGCGCTGCTATTGGATATACTCTTGATGATCTTAAGGGCATTAGTCCCACTCTATTTCAACACAAAATAAACTTGGAGAAAGACGCCAAACCAGTTTGTGATCACCAACGACGGCTGAATCCTAAGATGAAGGAAGTGGTTAGAAAGTAAATTTTAAAGCTTCTTGAGGCAGGTATTAGTTATCCCGTTGCTGATAGTCAGTGGGTAAGTCCCGTCCATTGTGTCCCTAAAAAGGGAGGTATTACCGTCGTTCCTAATGATAAAGATGAATTGATCCCGCAAAGAATTATTACAGGTTATAGGATGGTAATTGATTTTCGCAAATTAAATAAGGCTTCTAAAAAAGATCATTACCCCCTACCTTTTATTGATCAAATGCTAGAAAGATTATTCAAACATACACATTTTTGCTTTACTCTGGTTTCTCTCAAATACCTGTGTCAGCTGATGATCAATCAAAGACCACTTTTACTTGCCCTTTCGGTACTTTTGCTTATAGACGTATGCCTTTTGGTTTATGTAATGCACCTGCTACCTTTCAAAGATGCATGATGGCTATATTCTCTGACTTTTGTGAAAAGATATGTGAGGTTTTCATGGATGATTTCTCCGTTTATGGATCCTCTTTTGATGATTGCTTGAGCAACCTTCATCGAGTTCTGCAGAGGTGTGAAGAAACTAATCTTGTCTTGAAGTGGGATAAGTGCCACTTTATGGTCAATGAAGGCATTGTCTTGGGGCTTAAAATTTCTGAAAGAGGTATTGAAGTTGATAAAGCTAAAGTTGATGCTATTGAGAAGATGCCATGTCCCAAGGACATCAAAGGTATAAGAAGTTTCCTAGGTCATGCCAGTTTTTATAGGAGGTTCACTAAGGACTTCTCAAAAATTTCTCAGCCTCTAACTAATTTATTACAAAAAGATATACCCTTTGTCTTCGATGATGATTGTGCAGAAGCATTTGAAATACTTAAGAAAGCTTCGATTTCTGCACCTATCGTTCAGCCACCTGATTGGAATTTGACTTTTGAAATTATGTGTGATGCTAGCGACTATGCTGTAGGTGCTGTTCTAGGGCAAAGAGTTGATAAAAAATTAAATGTTATTCAATATGCTAGTAAAACTCTAGACACTGCCCAGAGAAATTATGCTACTACTGAAAAGGAATTTTTAGCAGTTGTATTTGCATGTGATAAGTTCAGATCCTACATTGTTGATTCTAAAGTAACTATTCACACTGATCATGCTGCTATTAAATATCTTATGGAAAAGAAAGATACTAAACCTATACTTATCAGATGGGTTCTCTTGCTACAAGAATTTGATTTGCATATTATTGATAGAAAGGTAGCTGAGAACCCTGCTATGCATAACTTGTCTAGGTTAGAGAATATTCTTGATGACCCACTACCTATTGATGATAGCTTTCCGATGAACAATTAGCTGTCATAAATGCTTCTCGTACTGCTCCATGGTATGCTGATTATGCTAATTACATTGTTGCTAAATTTATACCACCTAGTTTAACATACCAGCAAAAGAAAAAGTTTTTTTTATGATTTAAGACATTACTTCTGGGATGACCCACATCTTTATAAAGAAGGAGTAGATGGTGTTATTAGACGTTGTGTACCTGAGCATGAACAGGAACAGATCCTACGTAAGTGTCACTGCGAGGCTTATGGAGGACACCACACTGGAGATAGAACTGCACATAAGGTATTACAATCTGGTTTTTATTGGCCTACTCTCTTCAAGGATGCTCGTAAGTTTGTCTTGTCTTGTGATGAATGTCAAAGAATTGGTAATATTAGTAGACGTCAAGAAATGCCTATGAATTATTCACTTGTTATTGAACCATTTGATGTTTGGGGCTTTGATTATATGGGACCGTTTCCTGCCTCTAATGGATATACACATATTTTAGTTGTTGTTGATTACGTTACTAAGCGGGTAGAAGCTATTCCAACTAGTAGTGCCAATCATAACACCTCTATTAAGATGCTTAAAGAAGTTATTTTTCCGAGGTTTGGAGTCCCTAGATACTTAATGACTGATGGTGGTTCACATTTTATTCATTGTGCTTTCCGTAAAATGCTTGCCAAGTATGACGTTAATCATAGAATTGCATCTGCATATCACCCCCAGTCTAGTGGTCAAGTAGAATTGAGTAATAGAGAGCTCAAATTAATTTTGCAAAAGACTGTTAATAGATCTAGAAAGAATTGGTCCAAGAAACTTGATGATGCATTATGGGCTTACAAAACTACATATAAGAATCCTATGGGTATGTCTCCGTATAAAATGGTTTATGGAAAAGCATGTCACTTACCTCTCGAACTTGAACATAAGGCATACTGGGCTATTAAAGAGCTCAACTGTGATTTTAAACTTGCCGGTGAGAAGAGGTTATTTGAATTAGCTCACTTGATGAATGGAGAACCCAGGCTTATGAAAATGCCAAACTATTTAAAGAAAAAGTTAAAAGATGGCATGACAAAAGGATACAAAAGCGTGAGTTTAATGTAGGTGATTATGTTTTGCTATACAACCCTCGTTTAAGATTTTTTTGCAGGAAAGCTTCTCTCTAAGTGGGAAGGCCCTTACGTTATCGAGGAAGTCTATCGTTCCGGTGCCATAAAAATCAACAACTTCAAAAGTACAAATCCGAAGGTGGTTAACGGTCAAAGAATCAAACATTATATCTCAGGTAATCCTATAAATTTTGAAACCAATGTTATTGAAACCGTAGCCCCGGAGGAATACATAAGGGACACTTTCCGGAACGTTTCAGACTCCGAAAAGGAATAAGTATGTGATACGGTAAGTAAACCGACTCCAAAACAGTTCTAATGGCATTTTTTCTCTGTTTTGGAATACTTAGAAAAATAGAAAAATAAGAAGTAGTCCGGGAAGGACACGAGGCCTCCACGAGGGTGGAGGGCGCGCCCTACCCCCCTGGGCACGCACCCTACCTCGTGGGCACCCCGTGCGCTCTCTGGACTCCATTTTCTTGCACGACACTTCTTTCGGTCGGTAAAAATTCAATATATAATCTACCGAAGGTTTCGACCACCGTATCACGCAATTATCCTCTGTTTTCGTTTCAGCTGTTTTCTGCCAGATTTGTCAAGGCCAAACATCATGCCGTCCCCCTCCAACAATGGTGACAATGATGCTTGGCTAATGAAGATACAGCTGAAGAGAGAAGAACTCGGGGAGATCAACAAGGATGATGGGATCAAGAAGGCCATGGAGGAGCAAGTTCATGCAGCAGAAGACATCCTTCCACCTCATTTCACCCCGACTGAGATTGAGGCTTTCAAGATGATTCAGTTAGCTCGTATACAAAACAAGTATCTCACAAGTGAAAATATTTTGTTGAAGGAGCATATCGTCGCACTCAAGGGCATTATTCGCAAGTTGGAGGATCTCTTACACTCGATGTGCGACTACCCACCATCACCACCGTCTTCTCCGTCCTCGAAGAAGGAGATATAATCACATGGGTATGGGCACTCCCCTTGGCAACTGCCAAGCTTGGGGGAGGTGCCCCGGTATCGTATCACCATCACACTCCTATCTTTACCGTTTTTCTTAGTTCGATCCTTTTGGTAATATCTTAAGCTAGTACAATAAAGTTTTAAGTATGATCTAGTTTTGAGTTTTGCTTTATGATCTTTCTATGTAATCGAGTCCGTGAGCTATATAATAAACATTAGTTTTGAGTCAAGGGCTTGATTTTCTTGCTATGATCTTGAGTGAATAATAAGAAAAAGAAAGAAGTGAAAAGAAACAAAGAGATCATATTGATCTTATGGATAGTAATGACTTCACATATAAAGAGTATGATGATTAAAAGTTGCTGAGAGTTGACAAACATAGTTTTGGTCATCGTTGCAATTAATAGGAAGTGATAAAGAAAGAGAGGTTATAAATATACTATCTTGGACATCTTTTAGGATTGTGAGCACTCATCAAAATATGACATGCTAAAGAGTTGATCTTGGACAAGGAAGACAATGTAATGGGTTATGTTTTCTTATATCTGAGATAAAGTATATTGTCATGGATCATCCAACATGTTGAGCTTGCCTTTCCCCCACATGCTGGCCAAATTCTTTGCAGCAAGTAGAGATACTACTTGTGCTTCCAAATTCCCTTAAAACCCAGTTTTACCATAAGAGTCCACTACTACCTCTTGAGCACTGCGTTGGTTTTCCCTTGAAGAGGAAAGGGTGATGCAGTAAAGCAGTGTAAGTAATTCCCTCAGTTTTTGAGAACCAAGGTATCAATCCAGTAGGAGGCCATGCACGAGTCCCTCGCACCTGCACAAACAAATAAGAACCTCTCATCCAACGCGATAAAGGGGTTGTCAATCCCTTCACGGTCTCTTACGAGAGTGAGATCTGATAGAGATGATAAGATAATATTTTTGATATTTTCGTGATAAAGATGCAAAGTAAATAAAGCAAAGTAAACGACAATAGAAATAGCAAAGTATAGGAAGATTAATATGATGGAAAATAGACCCGGGGGCCATAGGTTTCACTAGTGGCTTCTCTCAAGATAGCATAAGTATTTGCGATGGTTGAACGAATTACTGTCGAGCAATTGATAGAATTGAGCATAGTTATGAGAATATCTAGGTAAGATCATGTATATAGGCATCACATCCGAGACAAGTAGACCGAAACGATTCTGCATCTACTACTATTACTCCACACATTGGCCGCTATCCAGCATGCATCTAGAGTATTAAGTTCATGAAGAGCAGAGTAATGCATTAAGAAATATGACATGATGTAGAAGGATAAACTCATGCAATATGATATAAACCCCATCTTTTTATCCTCGATGGCAACAATACAATACGTGCCTTGCTGCCCCTACTGTCACTGGGAAAGGACACCACAAGATTGAACCCAAAGGTAAGCACTTCTCCCATTGCAAGAAAGATCAATCTAGTAGGCCAAACCAAACTGATAATTCGAAGAGACTTGCAAAGATAACCAATCATACATAAAAGAATTCAGATTTGACTCAAATATTGTTCATAGATAATCTTGATCATAGACTCACAATTCTTCGGAACTCAACAAACACACCACAAAAGAAGATTACATCGAACAGATCTCTACGAGAGAGGGGGAGAACATTGTATTGAGATCCAAAAAGAGAGAAGAAGCCCTCTAGCTAATAACTATGGACCCGAAGGTCTGAAGTAAACTACTCACACTTCATCGAAGAGGCCTTGGAGATGATGTAGAGGCCCTTCGTGATCAATGCCCCTTCCGGCGGAGCTCCGGAACAGGCCCCAAGATGGGATCTCGTAGGTACAGAAAGTTGCGGCGGTGGAATTAGGTTTTTGGCTCCGTATCTGGTAGTTTGGGGGTACGTAGGTATATATAGGAGGAGGAAGTACGTCGGTGGAGCAACGAGGGGCCCACGAGGGTGGAGGGCGCGCCAGGGGGGGGGTAGGCGCGCCCCCTACCTCGTTGATTGCTTTACGTAGGGTCCAAGTCCTCTAGATCACGTTCGTTCCGAAAATCACGTTCCCGAAGGTTTCATTCCGTTTGCACTCCGTTTGATATTCTTTTTCTGCGAAACTCTGAAATAGGAAAAAAAACAGCAATTCTGGGCTGGGCCTCCGGTTAGTAGGTTAGTCCCAAAAGTAATATAAAAGTGTATAATAAAGCCCAATAATGTCCAAAACAGAATATAATATAGCATGAAGCAATAAAAAATTATAGATACTTTGGAGACGTATCAAGCATCCCCAAGCTTAATTCCTGCTCGTCCTCGAGTAGGTAAATGATAAAAACAGATTTTTTGATGTGGAATGCTACTTGGCATGGTTTTTAATGTAATCCTCTTAATTGTGGTATGAATATTCAGATCCGAAAGATTCAAGAGAAAGGTTTCATATTGACACAAATGTAATAATACTTCAAGCATACTAACCAAGCAATCATGTCTTCTCAAAATAGCATGGCTAAAGAAAGTTATCCCTACAAAATCATATAGTCTGGCTATGCTCTATCTTCATCACACAAAATATTTAAATCATGCACAACCCCGGTTTTAGCCAAGCAATTGTTTCATGCTTTAGAATTTTCAAAAAATTTCAACTTTCACGCAATACATGAGAGTGAGCCATGGACATAGCACTATATGTGGAATAGAATATGGTGGTTGTGGAGAAAACAAAAAAGGAGAAGATAGTCTCACATCTACTAGGCGTATCAACGGGCTATGGAGATGCCCATCAATAGATATCAATGTGAGTGAGTAGGGATTGCCATGCAACGGATGCTCTAGAGCTATAAGTGTATGAAAGCTCAAAAGAAACTAAGTGGGGGTGCATCCCACTTCCTTGCTCACGAAGACCTAGGGCATTTGAAGAAGCCCATCATTGGAATATACAAGCCAAGTTCTATAATGAAAAATCCCCACTAGTATATGAAAGTGACAAAATGAAAGACTTTCTATCATGAAGATCATGGTGCTACTTTGAAGCACAAGTGTGGTAAAAGGATAGTAACATTGTCCCTTCTCTCTTTTTCTCTCATTTTTTTTTATTTGGGCCTTTTCTCTTTTTTATGGCCTCTTCTTTTTTTTTGTCCGGAGTCTCATCTCGACTTGTGGGGGAATCATAGTCTCCATCATCCTTTCCTCACTTGGGACAATAATCTAAAAATGAAGATCATCACACTTTTATTTTCTTACAACTCAAGAATTACAACTCGATACTACAACAAAGTATGACTCTATATGCATGCCTCCGGCGGTGTACCGGTATGGGCAATGATTCATGAGCGACATGTAAGAAAGAATTATGAACGGTGGCTTTGCCACAAATACTATGTCAACTACATGATCATGCAAGGCAATATGACAATGATGAATGTGTCAGGACGAACGGAACGGTGGAAAGTTGCATGGCAATATATCTCGGAATGGCTATGGAAATTCCATAATAGGTAGGTATGGTGGTTGTTTTGAGGAAGGTATATGGTGGGTGTAATGTACCGGCGAAAGTTGCACTGTACTAGAGAGGCTAGCAATGGTGGAAGGATGAGAGTGCATATAATCCATGGACTCAACATTAGTCATAAAGAACTCACATACTTATTGCAAAAATCTAAAAGTTATCAAAATAAAGTACTACACGCATGCTCCTAGGGGAAGGGTTGGTAGGAGTTAACCATCGCGCGATCCCAACCTTCACACATAAGGAAGACAATCAATGAATATATCGTGCTCCAACTTCATCACATAACGGTTCACTATACGTGCATGCTACAGGAATCACAAACTTCAACACAAGTACTTCTCAAATTCATAATTTCTCAACTAGCATGACTCTAATATTACTACCTCCATATCTCAAAAACAATCATCAAGCATCAAACTTTTCTTAGTATTCAACGCACTCATAAGAGAAATTTTTACTAGTTGAATACTTTGCCTAATAGGATCAATTACGTTATCAAGGAAAATTACCATGCTGTTTTGTAGGACTCTCAAAATAATCTAAATGAAGCATGAGAGATCAATAGTTTCTAGAAAACAAATCCACCACCGTGCTCTAAAAGATTTAAGTGAAACACTACAGCAAAAAACTATATAACTCAAAAGATATAAGCGAAGCACATAGAGTATTCTAATAAATTCTTAATCATCTATATCTAAAGGTGTATACAGGAAGGATGATTGTGGTAAACTAAAAAGCAAAGACTCAAATAATACAAGACGCTCCAAGCAAAACACATATCATGTGGTGAATAAAAATATAGCTCCAAGTAAAGTTACCGATAGAAGTAGACAAAAGAGGGGATGCCTTCCGGGGCATCCCCAAGCTTTGGCTTTTAGGTGTACTTAGATTATCTTGGGGTGCCATGGGCATCCCCAAGATTTGGCTCTTGCCACTCCTTGTTCCATAATCCATCAAATCTTTTACCCAAAACTTGAAAACTTCACAACACAAAACTCAACAGAAAATCTCATAAGCTCCGTTAGCGAAAGAAAACAAAACACCACTTCAAGGTACTGTAATGAAATCATTATTTATTTTTATTGGTGTTAAAATTACTGTATTCCAACTTCCCTATGGTTCATAAAATATTTTATAAGCCATAGAAACATCAAAATAAGCAAACAACACACGAAAAACAGAATCTGTCAAGAACAGAACAGCCTGTAGTAATCTGTAACTAATGCAAACTTCTGGAACGTGAAAAATTCAGACAAATTTGGAAGTTCTAGATAATTTGTTTATTTATCTACAGAAAAAATAATCAACTAAAAAGCACGTTCCTGTGATTTATTAAAACTAATCTTGTGCGCATAAATTTTTTGTTTTCTGCAGTAGAATCAAAATAACTACTACCGTAGGTTATCCTAATAGTTTTACTTGGCACAAACACTAATTAAAACACAAAAACGAATCTAACCAGAGGCTAGACAAATTATTTATTCCTAAACAGAAGCAAAAAGCAAAAAAACCTAAAATAAAATTGGTTTGCCTTCCAACAAGCGCTATCGTTTAACACTCCTAGCTAGGCTTTGATAATTCTAATGATGCTCACATGAAGGACAAGAATAGAAGCGCAAAGCAAAGAGAGCATCATGAAACACACAAAAAACACATCTAAGTCTAACATACTTCCTATGCATAGGCATCTTATAGGCAAACAAATTATCAAGGCAAGCAAAAACTAGCATATGCAAGGAAGCGGAAAGAAACAATAGCAATCTCAACATAACGAAAGGTAATTTATTATCATGAAAATTTCTACAACCATATTTTCCTCTCTCATAATAATTACATGTGGGATCATAAGATAATTCAACAAAATAGCTATCACATAACATATTCTCAACACGATCCACATGCATGCAAAGTTGACACTCTTCCAAAATAGTGGGATTATCATTAACTAAAGTCATGACCTCTCCAAACCCACTTTTATCAAAAATACCATAAGATTGAACATTCTCCAAATATGTGGGATCTAAAGTTGACACTCTTCCAAATCCACTTTCAATATTATCGCAAACACTATTATCAATCTCATATTCATCATGGGGCTTAAATAAATTTTCAAGATCATAAGAAGAATCACCCCAATCATGATCATTGCAACAAATAGTAGGCATAGAAAAACTAGCATCCCCAAGCTTAGGCTCTTGCATATTATTAGCACAGTTGACATCAAGAGAATTTATAGTAAAATCATTGCAATCATGCTTTTCATCAAAGGAACTATCAAGCATGGGTGCAATAGCAACGATCTCATTTTTAACATAAGGAACTATAGCAAATTCATCTTCATAAATATTGGCATCATGGCGACAAGAATAGCAAGCATCATGTTCATCAAGGGATATTTCAACCAAATCATCGGAATCATCATTATTTATAGATTCATGCATATCATTATTTTCTTCCAAAGCAACGGTCATTCTTTCAATAAACTCTTGGACATAGACATTATGAGCAAAGTTTTCATTGCAATATTTAAGTATGACGGAATTTTCAGATTTGTTGAGAGTAAAATCATACTTTTCAATTAAAGAAGCAACTTCATGAGCACCCTTAAAAACGAAAAATTCTTCAATTTGTTTGATATCATAGTAACTATAAACACCCTTTGCATAAGAAGATAAGATTTCATTGTCATTAAACTCACATAGGTAGGGAAGGTGTTTTTTAGGGTTCTTAGAGCAACAAGTAAAATCACAAATTTCTCAAAGATTCCAAGCATATCATAGCAAACTATTTATATGATACCATAAGAGCTTCCCTTTTTCAGACAAACGATCATGCACAAAATGAGCATGATCATCTAAAGATTCCCATCAACTAGGCTAGTTGGGGTTTCAGCACGAGCGCATAAGGATCGAAGATGATCCAAGTAGAACACTTTAAGTGGATCCATATCAATAGATTTTCAGCAAGCGAAGATGCAAGCATATAGAAGGCACATGGAAACACGATCTAATAAAAGGACGAACGGAAAAGAGAGGGCGAATAAAACGGCAAGGGTGAAGTGGGGGAGAGGAAAACAAGAGGCAAATGGCAAATAATGTAATGCGAGGGAGATGAGTTTGTGATGGGTACTTGGTATGGCTTGACTTTTGCGCAGACTCCCCGGCAACGGCGCCAGAAATCCTTCTTGCTACCTCTTGAGCACTGCGTTGGTTTTCCCTTGAAGAGGAAAGGGTGATGCAGTAAAGCAGCGTAAGTATTTCCCTTAGTTTTTGAGAACCAAGGTATCAATCCAGTAGGAGGCCACGCGCGAGTCCCTCGCACCTGCACAAACAAACAAGAACCTCGCAACCAACGCGATAAAGGGGTTGTCAATCCCTTCACTGTCTCTTACGAGAGTGATATCTGATAGAGATGATAAGATAATATTTTTGGTATTTTTGTGATATAAATGCAAAGTAAATAAAGCAAGTAAACGGCAACGGAAATACAAAGTATAGGAAGATTAATATGATGGAAAATAGACCCGGGGGCCATAGGTTTCACTGGTGGCTTCTCTCAAGATAGCATAAGTATTTGTGATGGGTGAACGAATTACTGTCGAGCAATTGATAGAACTGAGCATAGTTATGAGAATATCTAGGTATGATCATGTATATAGGCATCACGTCCGAGACAAGTAGACCGAAACGATTCTGCATCTACTACTATTACTCCACATATCGGCCACTATCCAGCATGCATCTAGAGTATTAAGTTCATGAAGAACATAGTAATGCATTAAGAAAGATAACATGATGTAGAGGGATAAACTCATGCAATATGATATAAACCCCATCTTTTTATCCTCGATGGCAACAATACAATACGTGCCTTGCTGCCCCTACTGTCACTGGGAAAGGACATCGCAAGATTGAACCCAAAGCTAAGCACTTCTCCCATTGCAAGAAAGATCAATCTAGTAGGCCAAACCAAACTGATAATTCGAAGAGGCTTGCAAAGATAACCAATCATACATAAAAGAATTCAGATTTGACTCAAATATTGTGCATAGATAATCTTGATCATAAACCCACAATTCATCGAAACTCGACAAACACGCCGGAAAAGAAGATTACATCGAATAGATCTCCACGAGAGAGGGGGAGAACATTGTATTGAGATCCAAAAAGAGAGAACAAGCCATCTAGGTAATAACTATGGACCCGAAGGTTTGAAGTAAACTACTCACACTTCATCGGAGAGGCCTTGGAGATGATGTAGAGGCCCTCCGTGATCAATGCCCCTTCCGGCAGAGCTCTGGAACAGGCGCCAAGATGGGATCTCGTAGGTACAGAAAGTTTCGGTGGTGGAATTAGGTTTTTGGCTCCGTATCTAGTAGTTTGGGGGTACATAGGTGTATATAGGAGGAAGAAGTACGTCGGTGGAGCAACGAGGGGCCCACGAGGGTGGAGGGCGCGCCTGGGGAGGGGGGGTAGGCGTGCCCCCTACCTCGTGCCTTCCTCGTTGATTGCTTTACGTAGGGTCCAAGTCCTTTGGATCACGTTCGTTCCGAAAATCACGTTCCCGAAGGTTTCATTCCGTTTGGACTCCGTTTGATATTCTTTTTCTGCGAAACTCTGAAATAGGCAAAAAAAAACAGCAATTCTGGAGTAGGTTAGTCCCAAAAGTAATATAAAAGTGTATAATAAAGCCCAATAATGTCCAAAACAGAATATAATATAGCATGAAGCAATCAAAAATTATAGATACGTTGGAGACGTATCATCCACCATACCTACCTATGTATTGAGTAAGATCCTTCAAGTAAGTTGTCATTGTGCAAGCAATAAAAAATGCTCTCTAAATATGTATGATTTATTAGTGAGGGAGAAAATAAGCTTTATACGATCTTGTGATGTAGAAGTAATAAAAGCGACAGACTGCATAATAAAGGTCTATATCACAAGTGGCAATATAAAGTGACATTCTTTCGCATTAAGACTTTGTGCATCCAACCCTTAAGCACATGACAACCTCTGCTTCCCTCTGCGAAGGGACTATCTTTTACTTTTATCTTCACCCTATGCAAGAGTCATGGTGATCTTCACCTTTCCTTTTTACATTTTATCTTTTGGCAAGCATAGTATGTTGGTACGATCCTGATATATATATATATATATATATATATATATATATATATATATATATATATATATATATATATATATATATATATATATATATCTAATTGGATATGAGTAAGCATGAACTATTATTGTTGACATTTACCCTTGAGGTAAGAAGTTGGGAGGCAATACCATAAGCCCCTATCTTTCTCTGTGTCCGATTAAAACTCCATAACCACAAGTATCGCGTGAGTGTTAGAAATTGTGAAAGACTAAATGATAGTTCAGTATGTGGACTTGCTGAAAAGCTCTTACATAGACTCTTTCCGATGTTACGATAAATTTCAATTGCTTCAATGACTGAGATTGTAGTTTGTTAGTTCTCAATAAAGTTTCTGATTCATACTTGACATTATGAATAGATTGTTACTTTATCATAAGAAATCATATGACAATATTCATATATGTTGCTGTTGTAAGAATGATCATGATGCCCTCATGTCCATATTTTATTTTTATCGACACCTCTATCTCTAAACATGTGGACATATTTATCGATTTCGCCTTCCGCTTGAGGACAAGCGAGGTCTAAGCTTGGGGGAGTTGATACGTCCATTCTGCATCATGCTTTGATATTGATATTTATCGCATTATGGGCTGTTATTACACATCATGTCACAATACTTATGCCTTTTCTCTATTATTTTACAAGGTTTACATGAAGAGGGAGAATGCCGGCAGCTGGAATTCTGGGCTGGAAAAGGAGCAAATATTAGAGACCTCTTCTGCGCAACTCCAAAAGTCCTGAAATTCCACGGAAGTTATTTTTGAAAAATATAAAAAATACTGAGCGAAGAAAATACCGGAGGGGGCCCACACCCAGGCCACGAGGGTGGGGGCGCGCCCTACCCCCATGGGCGCGCCCCCCTCCTCGTTGGCCCCCTGTTGGCCCTCCGATGCCCATCTTCTGCTATATGAAGTCTTTCGTCCGAGAAAAAAATCATAAGCAAGCTTACGGGACGAGACTCCGTCGCCACGAGGCGGAACCTTGGCGGAACCAATCTAGGGCTCCGGCGGAGCTGTACTGCCGGGGAAACTTCCCTCCGGGAGGGGGAAATCATCACCATCGTCATCACCAACGATCCTCTCATCGGGAGGGGTCAATCTTCACCAACACCTTCACCAACACCATCTCCTCTCAAACCCTAGTTCATCTCTTGTATCCAATTCTTGTCTCTAAGTCTGAGATTGGTACCTGTAGGTTGCTAGTAGTGTTGATTACTCCTTGTAGTTGATGCTAGGTGGTTTACCTGGTGGAACATTATATGTTCAGATCCTATATGCATATTAATACCCTTCTGATTATAAAGATGAATATGTTTTGTGAGTAGTTACGTTTGTTCCTGAGGACATGGGAGTGCTATTAGTAGTCATGTGAATTTGGTATTCGTTCGATATTTTGATGAGATGTATTTTGTCTCTCCTCTAGTGGTGTCATGTGAACGTCGACTACATGACACTTCACCATTATTCGGACCTAGAGGAAGGCATTGGGAAGTAATAAGTAGATGGTGGGTTGCTAGAGTGACAGAAGCTTAAACCCTAGTTTATGCGTTGCTTCATAAGGGGCTGATTTGGATCCATATGTTTCATGTTATAGTTAGGTTTACCTTAACTAGTCATCAACCCGTGCACCTGCACGGGCTAGCATATCTTCGTTTTCTGCCAATATTTTTTATGAATATAAATGTTGGTTAATAGTGTGAACATGTTTTCATCGATCATTATTAAGCATGCATGTAGTAATTTTTCTCGGTTATCCATAGGGATCAAATACTTTTTATTATTTTGCCTAATTTGTGATTTAGTTATGTCGCATGGCACACATATTTTTGTTGGGTAGTGTCAAGAAACCTCAGATTGAACGATGATACTAAAATAAGGATACAAACTTCATGAAGTTTAGATGCATTATATTAGTAGACAACCCGGTTGCAAATGCAAAATTAGCTCTATGTTATATTTATTCATGACTTAAATGTTTCTGTATATAGGCTCCTCAAAACAGATTCCATGTTGTAGCATATATTTTCCCTTTTGCCACGAAAGTCCGACGGAGTTTGATCTTCATATATGCAGAGACAATGATCACCCAACGTGGTTTAGTATTAATGGGTAGAATATCCTTGCAGAATTATACTCTTAGGAACATAGAGAGAATTTGAGTTCCATCTAGTTTATTTTAGTTACGAAACAGGTTGCTCTAAATACTTGACCTGCACATGGTGTTCCATCAATAGCATATGAGATAATTGTAGCCACGTAATATAAAATTCTCTAATTTGCGTAAGTGGGATAGATTAAATGTGTTTTGGTTCACTTATCTTGATAAACAAATTCTTAGAAAATTCTAAGATTAATGTGGTATGAGATTTTTTTTCTATTTTTTATCTGTAACAAAGATATATATCTCATGCATATTAGTATGCGGGTATGAGTTATTTTTGACACATCCTACAAAGAACCATATGAATCGGTTCTCTAAGAAAAAATATAACTCGACTATGAAAAAGTATAAAATAATATATAATTAAGCTATCTAGATTTAACATTTTCCACAAAAATGTACGTAGAGTAAACCTGCGTCACACCGGCCAGCACGTTCCCGCAAAAAAAGTACTTTGCAGCATAGTTGGCGCCACATCTTGTCAGCCGGCCATTACCGCCATTGCCTCTTGATATAAGCCGCTCCATCAAACCTCTTTGTTTTACGTCTATCATGACATGCTCTTCTGCACCCCTTCCAAGCTAAGTGATGCATTTTATGAAAGCACTACCACAATGTGCATAAGGTCGATATTTCTGTTGATGTAATAAAAATTGATGGAAGACCTTAACGTTAGTCAAGCCTAGTTTACTTACATATGCAGTGCATTTGTGACAAATCAACCTTATAAAATTGGAGAGCTAGCACAACTGGACAGGGTATTAAAGACAAATAAGCACAAAATCCAAGATGCTAAAATACTACCCTGATTGGTAATCAGAGAGACCACCGTACAAAATCGAACGGTGTCGAGAAACAGCTTGGCCATCGATCCACAATAGTATGTTAACTCGGCAGCCTTGTCGATAGCGACGGTAATCTAATCTGCTTCAAACTGTCATTCAGCACACATTTTCTTTCTCTGCGTTAACAATCGTTTGATAAAATTCATCTTCCGGACTGAAAATTGATGTCTGGTTACTACATGGCCAGAACGTGGAAACTGATGGGATTCAAGATTTCTATGCTTGGGGAAACAAAATTAATCTGATTGAATCCAGTTTACATGATTTATCTGAAAAATATGCATGATTATTTATACTTGAAAAGTAAGAATTCTAAAACTCAAATAAAGTACTAAATATATTAATGTATTTTTGGTCAGAACTTGAGGGATCTTGCAAACACCACTATGTAGACTGATCAATAAGTAAAACAAGGATGGAGATACTCAGTCTTGCTTCGAATTCACAAATCTAATCTAGCTCTAGCATTTACCGTCAAGTTTTTGAATCGATAAGAAAGCTAGGAAAACTGAAGATTGTAGGAGAAGCACCCGATGTGTACAGGAAGAACTACTGAGGGATTAAACATAAACAAACCTAATTAGTTAACTTTTGTGGAGCGCATCACCCGTGCTAGAGAAACCTTCGTATATTACGGAGGATGGGTCGGCTGAGGCGCCGAGCAAGATCATGGCAGTAGTGATTACTTCAACCTCTGACGTGGGTGTTTGTGGCTAGGATGATTGGTGGTGTCGCCTAAGCAGATGCAGTGGTCGCCCGACATAGTTGTTCAGAACTGCATGCAATTCCACGTACCAGACAGAAACTAAGGAATCTTGTTCGTGGGGAGGACTCCTCTTGTCTATACATCAGATCGAGGCACGTGTTTTTTTTCTTCTATACAAGGAAAATGGTAGAGGCCAAGGGGTGTATGGCCGGGTGGTGGAGGATTGGGCGGTCAGATTGGTGTTTTTTTTCTTCTAGAAAAAGGAAAAGAGGCCAAGGGGTGTACGTCCTGGTTAGGAGGATGGCTCACGTACGCTAGCTTAGCGAACACATCCCATGTTTCATCGGACAGCTATCAACATATTACTTATTAATTTGATGGATGCAATTTCTTACTTCTAGGATTAACGTGGTGTCTCGTATGGTGCCTCCAATTAGTAAATATAAGATAAAAGATACTTCTTTTATAGTTGCGGATGCTTGCATTAGGAGTTAATCATAAGTGGGATGCTTGTCCAAGTAAGAGCAGCACCCAAGCACCGGTCCACCCACATATCAGATTATCAAAGCAACGAACGTGAATCATATGAACGTGATGAAAACTAGCTTGACGATAATTTCCATGTGTCCTCGGGAGTGTTTTCTTTTATATAAGAAATTGTCCAGGCTTGTCCTTTGCTACAAAAAGGATTGGGCCACCTTGCTGCACCTTATTTACTTTTATTACTTGTTGCTCGTTACTATTTACCTTATCACAGAACTATCTGTTACCGTTAATTTCAGTGCTTGTAGAGAATACCTTACTGAAAACCGCTTGTCATTTTCTTCTGCTCCTTGTTGGGTTCGACACTCTTACTTATCGAAAGGACTACGATAGATCGCCTATACATGTGGGTCATCACAATCACTATCTTATCTGGAAGATTAACTCCCACTTGATTCAAGCGATTGTAGTACCCAGACATTCTGAGTACATGCTCACTGGCTGAGCTATTCTCCTCCATCTTGTAGGCAAAGTAATTGTCAGAGGTCTCATACCTCTCGACATGGGCATGAGTCTGAAATACCAGTTTCAACTCTTGGAGCATCGCATATGTTTTGTGGCGTTCAAAACGATTTTGAAGTGCTGGTTCTAAGCCGTAAAGCATGGCACACTAAACTATCAAGTAGTCAACATACCGAGCTTGTCAAACATTCATAACGTCTGCATCATTGCTACTATCAACTTAGTTCTCTCTAGGAACATATCAAAAACATAGGGGAGCTACAACGCGAGCTATTGATCTACAACAAAATTTGCAAATACTATCAGGACTAAGTTCATGATTAATTAAAGTTCAATTAATCATATTACTTAAGAACTCCCACTTAGATAGACATCCCTCGAGTCATCTAAATGATCACGTGATCCAAATCAACTAAACCATGTCCGATCATCATGTGAGATGGAGTAGTTTTCAATGGTGAACATCTCTATGTTGATCATAACTTCTATATGATTCACGCTCGACCTTTCGGTCTCCAGTGTTCCGAGGCCATGTCTGTACATGCTAGGCTCGTCAAGTTTAACCCGAGTATTCCGCACGTGCAAAACTGTCTTGCACCCGTTATATTTGAACGTAGAGCTTATCACACCCGATCATCACGTGGTGTCTCGGCATGACGAACTGTCGCAACGGTGCATACTCAGGAAGAACACTTATACCTTGAAATTTTAGTAAGGGATTATCTTATAATGCTACCGCCGTACTAAGGAAAATAAGATGCATAAAAGATAAACATCACATGCAATCAAAATATGTGACATGATATGGCCATCATCATCTTGTGCTTTTGATCTCCATCTCCAAAGCACCATCAGGATCTCCATCATCACCGGCTTGACACCTTGATCTCCATCATAGCGTCGTGGTCGTCTTGCCAACTATTGCTTCTACAACTATCGCTAACACATAGTGATAAAGTAAAGCAATTACATAGCGTGTGCATCTCATATAATAAAGCGACAGCCATAAGGCTCCTGCCAGTTGCCAACAACTTTTACAAAACATGATCATCTCGTACAACAACATATATCACATCATGTCTTGACCGTATCACATCACAACATGCCCTGCAAAAACAAGTTAGACATCCTCTACTTTGTTGTTGCAAGTTTTACGTGGCTACTACAGGCTTCTAGTAAGAACTGTCCTTACCTACGCATCAAAACGACAATGGTGTTTCATCAAGTTTGCTGTTTTAATCTTCAACAAGGACCGGCCATAGTCAAATTTGATTCAACTAAAGTTGGAGAGACAGACACCCGCCAACCACCTTTATGCAAAACTAGTTGCATGTATGTCGGTGGAACTGGTCTCATGAACGTGGTCATGTAAGGTTGGTCCGGGCCGCTTCATCCAACAATAACGCCGAATCAAAATAAGACGTTGGTGGTAAGCAGTATGACTATCACCGCCCACAACTCTTTGTGTTCTACTCATGCATAACATCTACGCATAGACCTTGCTCTGATACCATTGTTGGGGAACGTAGCATGTAATTTCAAAAAAATTCCTACGCTCACGCAAGATCTATCTAGGAGATGCATAGCAACGAAAGGGGGAGAGTGCGTCCACGTACCCTGGTAGAGAGAAAGCGGAAGCGTTAGCTTAACGCGGTTGACGTTGTCGAATGTCTTCTCGATCCAACCGATCAAGCACCGAACGTACGTCACCTCCGAGTTCTGCACACGTTCAGATTGATGACATCCCTCAAACTCTTCATCCAGCAAAGTGTCGAGGGAGACTTTCGTCAGCACGACAGCGGTGTGACGGTGATGGTGAAGTTATCCGCGAAGGGCTTCGCCTAAGCACTACGTGAAGATGACTGGAGGCGTAAACTCTGGAGGGGGGCACCGCACACGGCTTGGAACAATTGTGTGTCTAAGGGGCGCCCCACCCCCGTATATAAAGGAGGGAGAGGGGAGGAGGCCGGCCTAGGCGTGCCCCAATTGGGGAGGAATGCCACTTGGACTCCTAGTCAAATTTGGCCCCCCTTTCCTTTTACCGAAAGGGGAAAGGGGGGAGGAGGAGAAGGAAAGGGGGGCGCCGCCCCCTCCCCTAGTCCAATTCGGACTCCTTACCTGGGGGAGGTGAGGGAGTCCTGGACTAAGGGGTCCTCGGGCATCTGGCCTGTTATCCATGGGCCGGACTGGTGGGCTGCGAAGGCATGAAGACCGAAGACTTTACCCGTGTCTGGATTGGACTCTCCTTGGCGTGGAAGGCAAGCTAGGCGACCAACTATGAAGATTCCTTCTTATGTAACCGACTCTATGTAACCCTAGATCCCTCTGGTGTCTATATAAACCGGAGGGAGTAGTCCGGATAGCATATATATATACTCATTACCATAGTCATACAGGCTAGGCTTCTAGGGTTTAGCCATTACGATCTCGTGGTAGATCAACTCTTGTAATACTCATATTCATCAAGATCAATCAAGCAAGAAGTAGGGTATTACCTCCATAGAGAGGGCCCGAACCTGGGTAAACATCGTGTCCCCCGTCTCCTGTTACCATCGATCCTAGACGCACAGTTCGGGACCCCCTACCCGAGATCCGCCGGTTTTGACACCGACATTGGTGCTTTCATTGAGAGACGCATATTGATTAATGCAAGATCATCCCCTGCCACATCAATCTTCCGCTGCAGCTCGGCAATTTCCATAGTGCGGGAAGTGGCCAAGGGGGAAGTAGCCTGTGTTCAAGTTTATCAGGTTAGTCCTCAAACGATTCTTTTTTGATCCTCCATTTGCTTCCTAGTGGAAGGCAACCCGCGTCTCAGGGGCTAGTACCTATACACAGGCACATCTATGCAAATGAAACATAACTGAAAACATTATGTCGCAAACCTCGAAGCCCTTCAGTAAGCTCATGAAAGCTTCATTTAATCCGCTTTTCGCGACCAAAATCTTCTCAATCACCGTACCCGTCAAGGTACACTGTTCCCCCAAAACATATGCTTTTTGCAACATGTCCTGCAATATATCCGGAGCCCCCTGGTCTCCAGAAGCCACTCTAGAAGCGCCACCATCCTCTAAAGGAATTTGTTCACCCATCTCCAGAATCACTGTTGGCTGTGAGCCAGACAGTCCGGGGCCTTTCTTATCATCAGCCCCAGATTCCCGGACGGTCGGAGATCCACCTTCGGGCCCTGCCTCTTTTGTCCCTTGCGTAACTTGTTGATCAAGAGAGACCCCCCGCGATGACACTTCAGAGTTGTCCGCCTTATTCGGCGAGGAGGTCGGGGGAGGTGTCTCACTCTCCATCATCTCTGGGAGGAGACCTCCCGAAGAGGAGGATTACCCGGAAAAACTCGGTACCGACCTGTAAAAATGCACGGACACGTTACGTATATCTTCGGTAACGACAAAGGAGCGGGACCCTATCAAAGTACTCTGGATTCACTTACGGTTTGGCCAAGGGCTTGTCCCCTTGTTGGAGCTATTCAATGGCATCGCTTTCCAAACCCAAGCCGCTCGACGGTGGCATCTTTCCCCTCTTAGAAGACCGCCCCTCCCAATCTTTGGAGGCGGCCCTTTTCCTCCTACTAGGAGAAGGGATACTGGATCCTTTTCCGCCTTTGTCTTCAGGCGAGGAAAGGTCGATTTCTCCGGACTCAGTATCCGACTTACCTCTGGAACCAAGGTCACCTTGGACCTTCTCACTCTCCTTTTTACCCTCCCTTACCGGCGCCTGGCACGGTGCCGAGGCCAGCATCCTTGTTAGCACAGGAGTAGCTGAGTCTTTGGGAAGGGGAGCCGGGCACCTAATCCTTTCCACCTTATTTATCCAGCCCAGAAAAAGGATGATACTGTTGGTTTCTTGCCCCTGGGTATCTGATTATAAGGTATTCGGCAAACGGGTACTTACCGGGGTATCCGGATGGTTACAGTCTAGGCCGACATCTTCGGTGGTCTCCGGCCATTGCTCTCGTTTCCCGAAGAATAACATCCACATTCCTTCGTGCATAGTGCCGAAGAAGTGCTGAAGAGTCCGCGGCCCTTCTGGATTGAACTCCCACATGCGGAGTGGCCCTCGCTGGCACGGCAGGATCCGGCGAACCAGCATTACTTGAACAACGTTGACGATGTTGATGTCCCTCTCAATGAGGTTTCGGATGCGACTTTGCAAAGTCTGCACCTCGTCCGTTGATCCCCAGTCCAACAACTTATTAATCCACGACGCAAGCTGAGTTGGGGGGCTGGATCGAAATGCGGGCGCAGCTGCCCACTTGGAGCAACGAGGCTCGGTGATCTAGAACCACCCCTGCTGCCACAGATTGGAAGACTTGGCAAAGGATCCTTTCAGCCAAACAGCGCTGGAAAGCTTGCTCACTATGGCGCCACCGCACTCTGCCTGCTCCCCCTCTATCACTCGCGGCTCCACCTTGAAGGTCTTGAGCCACAAGCCGAAGTGCGGAGGAGTTCGGAGGAAGGCTTCACACGTGACGATAAACGCCGAGATAAGAAGAATAGAGTCCGGGGCCACATCGTGAAAATCTAGCCCATAATAGAACATGAGCCCTCGGACGAAGGGACTAAGTGCAAACCCTAACCCACAGAGGAAGTGGGACATGAATACGACCCTCTCGCCGGATCTGGGGGTGGGAATAACATGCCCCTTGGCAGGAAGCCGATGAAGAATCTCTGCGGTCAGATACCTCGCCGCCCGAAACTTTGCAATGTCCCTTTCCGTGACGGAAGAAGCCACCCACCGGCCTTGATGGCTGGATCCGGACATTATTGGAGCTTGCGGCGGTCTAAATCCGGGTGTTGGAAGTCGGGGTAGCAAGGGTCGAGGAAGAAGCAAGTGTAAAGGAAAAAGACGGGTATGTGCCCCTATATGAGGGCCGCGAATATCGAACGTCTCCTCCCGGGCCTCCAAACTTGCCTGTTCCCAAGGAGTTGTACCCAGGTGATGGTTGGGTTAGCCACGTTCGGGTCGATAAGAGTCCTCTAAAAAGGGGAGACACGATCTCTACTTGGGTAAGACATGCCGATAAAACTGTGCCTCGAGGCGTGGGACGGCGGGCCAGCCAATGGCCGAGTAGACATGACGTCATATTACCAAAAAGTTGTCAGCAGATCGAACTCGTGAAATATTATATCCTCTGCAGCTGTGTATACAAGTCCGGATACAATCATTACATCTGAAGATTACCTTGGAGTTCGGAAGGGGGAACCCGCCTTGCAATGCCGAAGAAAATCTGCGCGCCGGACTCCTCGTCATTGAAGCCAGGTTCAGGGGCTACTGAGGGAGTCCTGGACTAAGGGGTCCTCGGGCGTCCCGCCTGTTATCCATGGGCCGGACTGGTGGGATGCGAATGCATGAAGACCGAAGACTCTACCCGTGTCCGGATTGGACTCTCCTTGGCTTGGAAGGCAAGCTAGGCGACCAACTATGAAGATTCCTTCTTATGTAACCGACTCTATGTAACCCTAGAGCCCTCTGGTGTCTATATAAACCGGAGGGAGTAGTCCGGATATCATATATACTCATTACCATAGTCATACAGGCTAGGCTTCTAGGGTTTAGCCATTACGATCTTGTGGTAGATCAACTCTTGTAATACTCATATTCATCAAGATCAATCAAGCAGGAAGTAGGGTATTACCTCCATAGAGAGGGCCCGAACCTGGGTAAACATCGTGTCCCCCATCTCATGTTACCATCGATCTAGACGCACAGTTCGGGACCCCCTACCCGAGATCCGCCGGTTTTGACACCGACGGGAGGGGGCACCACCCCTTGTGGCCTGCCTTGCCTCCCTCCTATGGCCCATATGGCCCATATCTTTCCCCGGGGGATTCCGGTAACACCCCCCCCCCCGAGTACTCCGATACATTCCGAAACACTTCCCGTGTCCGAATACTGTCGTCCAATAAATCAATCTTTACCTCTCGATCATTTTGAGACTCCTCGTCATATCCGTAATCCCATCTGTGACTCCAAACAATCTTAGATCACCAAAAACACATAACTCATAATACAAATCGTCATCGAACGTTAAGCGTGCGGACCCTACGGGTTCGAGAACTAATAGCAATAAAACTGAACGATCAATATGCTAAGCTAACGGATCTGTCTTGTCCATCACATCATTCTCCTAATGATGTGATCTCGTTCCTCAAATGACAACACATTTCTATGGTTAGGAAACTTGACCATCTTAGGGACACTGTACTCGTGGAGGTGATCTTCCAAATAATCCAACGACATGTACTCATGGACCAAGATCCGGTGACCGCGGTCCGTGCAAAAGCATATTAGGTTCATGAGGTTCGGGTGGCGTAGCGTGCTCAATGTTAGGACATGGGCAAGAAACTCCTTGTTACCTTGATCTGCCGATGCATCAGGATCAATGGCATGATGCATCTTTATAGCAACAACCTACGAATTAATGTAGATATTGATCATCCATTAACTTTCCCTCACATCAATCATGTTGTCAACTCAATCATCATGGTACGTGCATTACATATGAAACTAACCAAACTGACATAGAATTGGATCACCTGGTTGTCGCTTTTGATGTACGCTTTGTAGAGACTAGCCTTCCGACCAACGACGCGGCAGTCATCACTGAAGTTCCTTGTTTGAGCCGTGAGCTCCTTGAAGAAGAAAATTCGTGCCGGGGCAGGGTGATGTTCATGCGAATCTGCCGGGGGAGACGGCGGGACGTCCTTCCTTGCACTCATGTAGGGGAAGCAGCTAGCTAGGCTAAAAGCACCCATTGCCTGCTTTGTGTTGCATTTGCAATAGATACACACACACAAAAAACTTATTAGCTTCACAATAGGTCAGTTGACATTGTAATTGTACTATGAAAGTAGAAATATCCCTAAAAGTTCAAATGCACAGCATCCCCACAAACATCAACTACTCAATTTGAAGTGTGATCTAGGAATTGAAGTTAGCCGAGGCAACCATATTGCATTTAAAAAACTGAGATACGAATGCAAGCTTATTCCAACCAAAACTCAAGACATTCAACTATCAAAAGCAATGTTAGAGAAAAAAATAAACTCACGACATTGAACTATCAAACGCATAAAAAATCAGCGCTCAGCAATCGGCAATAATATATGGCACGGGCAGTAGCAAGCAGTGGATCAACAAGCAACATCAACATGGGATAGCAAGTGTGGCACACATTGCAGTAGCACGGAGGAGCTGGTGGTGGAGTAGCACTGCACTAAGACGAGGGGAGATAAGGAACTACCAACTAGCTCTACTCTTGATTCACCTACTTTTTTGAGTCAGCTTGTGACACCACCATTACCTACCTCACATACGGCTATGTCACATACAGTAGGCACTGCTTCACAAATATTTTTTCCAAATCCATAACACTTTTTAAATTCATGAATAATATTTAAATTTTACAATATTTTTTGAAATTCATAAGATTTTTTCTTTTGTTGGAACATTTTAAATATTCTTTCTACTTTTCCACTTTCTTTGATCTTTGTTTTTTTTTGTTCACTTCTCTGGATTGGTTGAGGCCTAAAAGGTGACTGGCTAGAAGCGAATGTCCTGACTCCTGAGGCATGTACATTTGGATGTCTTTCGACACGTTGCACACTGAATAGGACCTCCCGCGCTTGTGGGTTATGTCACTGTCGTGGGAGGGGCAAACTGATTTTCTACTCTATGCACTTGTGAGGGTGTGATGACATGAGCACCTGTCGGGCCCTTGTATCTGGGCCTTATGGCATTAGATCTAACTTTTTTTGCGGGGAAAAAAGGAATTTCATTACTCAAGGAGGCGTTCAGCCATACAAAGATTTACAATGTCGTGCAAGCCAGATCCCAACCACACGGCGGGTCGAGGGGGCAGTAGATCTAACTAGAAGGTTAGAAGGCGACTAGATTGAGAGATTGAAGTTCTTTTGGGGATGAAAACTAGTGCAAGAAGAGTGATTTTGAGAGGCAAATGCATGAGTGAATTAGGTTGTCTCAGGGGAAGTACATCATATATGGCCCTTGCCTACATGCCCCAGCAAGTAGGGAAGTTCAAAAAATGAAGATCCGTTCCGGTGTTGTCGGAGTAACGGTCCACTGGTAGGCAAACCCGAGCCCCCAGACCTTTCAAGACATCGGGGCAGGCTGCGCCCCTCAAGACCCCAAGACGAAGAGCCGCCTTTGACAATCGGCGGCAAGGCCGCCAACTGCCCCTCACGGCCGAGTCCCAGAGACGGATACGAGATAAGCCGACTCCCAACTGGCGGCTTCCAGAGAAGCCGGCTATGGGGAGTCGGCCCGCGACTCCAACCACCTCCTGCCTACGCAGCTACGGACGGGATAGGATGCGACCGCCGCGCGGCCCATCCCTGCCCCGATCACGAATTGCAAGCGTGGCCACAGTGCGCCGTACTGACGGAGATCTCCGTCCGGCGCGGCACTGTTGCCATGTCGGCCCTGACATCAGCCCCGTGGGCGGCGCCCTAAGCCCACGACGGCATGTCTGTACGACCCGGAGACAGTGGGACCCGCCTGTCGGCGGGGGTGCAGAAGACGGCGAGAGCACCACAAGACGGACCCAATGGGAGTCGGCCCCCAGGAGTCGGCCGCCCCTCCCACGAGTCCCGCACGCCATTAACCAGACAAGACAGGGAATGGCAACAGTGATCGCCCGTCAGGCGGAGGCACTGTTGCCATGAACCCACGACCAAGCCAGCGTCATCAGAAGCGCGGCTACAGTAATCCGCTGCCGGCAAGACCCGCCCGCGGCGGACAAGGCCTGTCGGCCCCAGGCTGGGCCCGTCGGCGGGCCCCAGCAGTCGGCGGAGAAGACGGCGACCTAAGAGACGGACGGCTGGGACCCGTGCCCAGCCGGATTACCATTGTACCCCCGGGGGGTAGGCCTATATAAACCCCCCGGGGCACCCATGCAAGAGGTTGGACCCTAATAGTTTTAGACACACATAGAGGGAAGAGAAGAGCTAGCCGTGCCCTTCTCCTTCCTCACCCCGAACAGCTCAAGGAGCAACCTTGTACCCACTTTGCCATAGTGATCATGTGGAGACCCCGCAGAGCAGCAGTAGGGGTATTATCTCCACGGAGAGCCCTGAAGCTGGGTAAGATCCGCCGGCGTGCATGCCTTCGCCTCATCCCGTTTCCAGGCACCGGCGACGTTCTACTCGCCCCCACCATGATAAGCCATCCTTTGGCATATGTCGCACCCAACCCCCGACATTTGGCGCCCACCGTGGGGCTAGGTGCACCGTCGTCCGGAGACCTGCTCTGGACGGGAACCCTTTTCCTCCCTGGCGAGCGCAGCCAGCCCGGCACGCCAGACGGAGTCTGCGCCGACGCGCTGCACGACGCTGAGATCGCCTGCGTGGCCAGCTGTCTCGCTGAACTTGTTGGCGAGGTTCGCCTCTCCGACGAGCCTGCCTCCGAAGCAGGCACGGGCGGCCCCGAGAGCCTCCTCGCGGGCCTCCTCGACCAACTCCACGTCGCTGGCGAGCCTGCCGCGAACTTGGAGTCCGTAGGCTCCACCGACCTAATGCTGGTCGACTTCGACACCGCGTCGCTCGATGCATTCCCCACCAACGTGGTGGTCTACGACGAGCCGCTCCCTCGCGCGGAGAGCGGCGGAAGCACCGTCACAGAGGTGCTCGTCATCGGTCATGGCGAGCATTCCGGCGAAGGAGCTCATGACCCTCTCGACGCGGCCCTGCAAGACCTGACCGCGCCTATTCCGGAAGACGCTGACGCCGAGATGCTGGAGGCACGCCGCCTTCAGCTCGTCGAAGGCGTGAGGAAGCTGGCATGCATGAGACGCTAGTCGGAAGCCTACCAGCGCGAGATGGATCGCGCTGTGGGCGGCTCGCCGGCCCCGACTGGGCCTAGCCGCCTAGGCGCGGTCCAACAGCGCGGCGTGGCCATCGCCAACCTGTTCGGGGCCAATCAACCTGCGGAGAACATCCACGCCGCCGAGGCGGCAGCGGACGAGCTGGAAAACTTCGAGGGAGGGGAGGACCGCCTGATGATGGAGTGAGTCCAGCAGATCCTCGACGCGGCTTCCGCGCAGAACGAGGCCGGCTGCCGCACAGAACGAGGTCGGCTGCCGCACAAAGGCGCCGCAACGACAAAACGATGACTTGCCTCCCCGCCGAGATCAAGGCGCGACGTCTCGGACACCGACTGGCGGTGTCCGCGGAAGAAAAAACAAGGATCCGGCTGTCAGCCACAGTCGGACTCACATCTCCAGCGAACGCGACCAAGACGGCCGCCCAAGAGCAGTGGAGCGGCGGGACGACTATCTGCCTCCTCCTCCTCACAAGGAAAGGCGAGTCTCCCCGCCATCCGTTGAGCATCCAACTCCCGGTGACCGCCTTGGCTGCCGAGAGGGAGTTGGAGAAAACGACGCCCGCCACCAGATCGACCGACTCCACCGATCCCTGGCGCTGGAAGAAGAGGACGAGTTGGGTCCGCCCTGTTTCGGACCTCGCATCCGAGACGAACCCTTTCCCAGAGGGTTCACGCTCCCCCGAGATACACCCAAGTACACCGGGTCCGTAAAGCCGGAAGACTGGCTGGTCGACTACTCCACGGCCGTCAACATAGCGAATGGCAACAAGCGTGTTGTCGTAAAGTATGTTCCGCTCATGCTCCAGGGCACGGCCCGGACATGGTTGAACAGCCTGAAGCCCCGCAGCATCAACAGCTGGGTCGACTTCACCGAGGCCTTCGTCCGCAACTTCACAAGCACGTACAAGCGACCTCCCAAGCCTCGCCGTCTCTCCTTGTGCGTGCAAGGCCCCAACGAGTCGACTCGCGACTACCTCACGCGCTGGGCTGAGCTTCGGAACTCCTGCGAGGGCGTGCACGAGGTGCAAGCTATCGAGTACTTCACCGCCGGGTGCAGAGAAGGCACCGTCCTCAAGCACAAGATCCTTTGCGACGAGCCGGAGACCCTCGACGAGCTGCTGATCATAGCAGACAAGTATGCCACAGCCGACTCCTCCATGAAGGCGGAGATTGAAGTCAGTGCGACCGGCAAGGTGGCTCCTCAGGCTCCCAGAACTCCGGCTGGAGACACCAGTCGGCGACAGCAACAAAACGACCACAAGTGCAAGGCCCCGCAGCCGGCTTCCAGCAGCCAGCAGGTTGCGACGGTCGAAGACCAGCAGCCGGAGGGGCAGCCTCCGGCCAAGCGACAGAAAGGCGGCAAGTCCAACTGGTTGCCGTCCTTCTCTTACTAGCAGACTCTAGATGGTCCCTGCAAGTTCCATAGCGGCGCGAAGCCGTCAAACCACACCACCCGGAAGTGCCACTGGCTCACCAGGATCGCCAAGGGGGACGGCCTCCTGCCTCCCCCACCTGCTGGGCCGCCGCCTCCACCGCCGCCCCAGCAGCCGGCAGTCAGGACAGTCGGCGCAGTGCAAGACGAATACCCAGAAGAGCACGGAGCATATGTGGTGTTCACCAGTGTGGCCGACGATCGACGCAGCAGGCGGCTGCAGCAGCAAGAGGTGAATGCAGTAGCATCAGATACTCCAGAATTCATGCACTGGTCCGAGAAACCTATCAGTTGGAGCAGAGCTGATCACCCAGAGGTGATGCCGAATCCGAGCTCCTACGCCCTGGTCTTGGGAGCCACCCTTGTCGCGGATAGGCGGGCCGCTCGCTTCTCGCGGGTGCTGATAGACGGAGGCAGCAGCATCAACATCCTGTACAAGGACACGATGGAGAAGTTAGGAATCAAGCAAAGACAGCTTCAGAGCAGCCGGACTGTGTTCACAAAGATTGTACTGGCCTTTCCTGCTCACCGATCGGCAAGATCCTGATAGATGTCCTCTTTGGGGACAAAGATCATTTCCGCCGAGAGCCAGTTTGGTTCGAAGTGGTGGACCTCGAAAGTCCGTACCACGCTTTGCTTGGCCGACCTGCTTAGGACAAGTTCATGGCGGTCCCCCACTACGCCTACCTCAAGATGAAGATGCCAAGTTCCAAGGAGATTCTGACCATAGCCGGCGACTACAAAAAGTCGTCCGCTTGTGCGGCTGAAAGCAGTCGGCTAGCCGAGTCCCTGGTGATCGCAGCTGAGAAGCGGCTTCTTGATCGGGTTGTGGCGATGGCCGGCAAGCAGCCCGAAATATCGCCCAACCCCAAGGAGTCGGAAGCTGAGGGCTCGTTCAAGCCGGCCAAAGAAACGAAGAAGATACCCTTGGACCCGGAGCACCCGGAGAGGTACGCTGTCATAGGTGCAAACCTTGACAGCAAATAGGAAGGCGAGCTCGTCGATTTCCTCCGTGAGAATCGGGACATTTTCGCATGGTCCCCTAAAGACATGCCAGGTGTACCGACGGAATTCGCCGAGCACAAGTTACATGTCCGATCTGATGTGAAGCCCGTCAGGCAGCCCTTTGCGCTACTGTCAAGAGAAGAGAAGAGTTGTTGGAGAAGAGATAGCCCGGCTCCTAGCAGCCGGTTTCATTATGGAAGTGTTCTTTCCAGAATGGTTAGCAAACCCGGTCCTGGTGCTGAAGAAGAACAAGCAGTGGCGGATGTGTATTGACTACACAAGCCTCAACAAAGCTTGCCCCAAGGACCCGTTCGCTCTGCCGAGAATTGATCAGGTGATAGACTCCACAGCCGGATGCGAGCTGTTGAGCTTCTTAGATGCATATTCAGGATATCACCAGATCAAGCTGAACCCGGCTGACAGACTGAAGACCGCCTTCATCACGCCGTTTGGAGCCTTCTGCTACCTGACCATGATGTTCGGCTTGAGGAATGTCGGCGCCACCTTTCAGAGTTGCATGCAGAAATGCCTCCTCAAGCAACTCGGCAGAAACGCCCACGTCTACGTGGACGATGTGGTGGTGAAGACGGAAAAGCGAGGAACACTGCTGGAAGACCTTAAGGAAACCTTTGAGAACTTGCGTTGATTCTAGATCAAGCTCAACCCTGAGAAGTGCGTCTTCGGAGTACCAGCCGGCCAACTCCTTGGTTTCCTGGTCTCTGAACGCGGCATAGAGTGCAACCCTGTGAAGATCAAGGCCATCGAGAGGATGGAAGTACCCCGCCGACTGCTAGATGTGCAAAAGTTCACCGGCTGCTTGGCGTCCATCAGCCGATTCATCAGTCGGTTGGGCGAGAAAGCTCTCCCTTTATACCAGCTCATGAAGAAGACCACCTTCTTCGAATGGAACCACAAGGCGGACGAAGCTTTTCTCCAGTTGAAGAAAATGCTGACTACTCCCCCTGTGCTGGCGGCCCCGACTCCTAAAGAGCCCATGCTCCTGTACATTGCCGCCACCAGCCGGGTAGTCAGCACAGTCATTGTAGTTGAGCGCAAGGAGGAAGGCAAGGCGCTACCTGTCCAGAGACCGGTATATTACCTGAGCGAAGTACTGTCGACCTCCAAGCAGAACTACCCCCACTACCAGAAGATGTGCTATGGCGTGCACTTTGCCGCCAAGAAGTTGAAGCCTTACTTTCAAGAGCATCCAATCACTGTGGTTTGCACAGCCCCACTAGCCGAGATCATCGAAAGCCGAGATGCTTGTGGCTGAGTGGCCAAATGGGCCATAGAGCTGGCCCCCTACACCATCTATTACCAGCCATGCACCGCCATCAAGTCGCAAGCACTGGCCGACTTTCTCGTCGACTGGGCCAAGACCAGTACCTGCCGCCAGCGCCCGACTCCACCCATTGGTGGATGCATTTCGATGGCTCCAAGATGCGCACCGGCTTGGGAGCCGGTGTTGTCCTCACTTCCCCCAAAGGCGACAAGCTCAAGTATGCGCTGCAGATCCATTTGGCCACCTCCAACAACGTCGAAGAGTAGAAGGCGCTCATTCACGGGCTCCGGCTTGCCAAAGAACTTGGCATTCGCCGGATCCTGTGTTATGGCGACTCCGACTTGGTGGTCCAACAGTCATCTGGCGATTGGGACGCCAAAGATGCAAACATGGCGAGCTACCGTTTCCTGGTACAGCAACTCAGTGGATATTTTGAGGGGTGCGAGTTCCTTCACGTCCCAACAAATGACAACGACCAAGCAAACACCCTGGCACGAATCGGCTCCACCCGCCAGGAAATACCATCTAGCGTCGCCCTTCAACGCCTCCTCAAGCCATCTATCAAGCCTTCACCAGAATCAGATTCCATTTTTGTGCCGGCTCCCCCTGAAGAAGTCGGATCCGACTCAAGAGCCTCAGCAGGCGGCACGAGAATTCCTACAACTGGCTCCAAGAATGCCGCAGTCGAAGCCGGCCCGGGGACTTTAGAACCCGGCCCGGGGACTGCGGCGACCATCGCGAAGACTCCAGAGCTCGGCCTGGGGACTTCATCAACCCACCAAGCGGCCGCGGACTCCAGCCTGCCGCCTCCCAGCCCTGCCGCCCTCGTCCAAGTAGCAGTACTGGCAGTTGAAGAAATAGCAGCACCCTCATGGGCCCAGCCCATCCTGAAGTTCCTAGTAAGCAGAGAGCTACCAACCGACGAAATCTTGGCTCGTCAAGTACAACGCCGAGCGGCAGCCTACACCATAGTCAACAGAGAGCTGGTCAGGCGCAGCGTTACTGGTATCTACCAGCGTTGCGTCGAGCCAGAGCAAGGCCAAGAAATTCTCGAAGACATTCATCAAGGCGAGTGCGGCCACCATGCGGCCTCAAGAGCACTCGTCGCCAAAGCCTTCCGACACGGTTTCTTCTGGCCAACTGCCCTAGAAGAGGCCAAGGAATTAGTACAAAAATGCAAGGGTGCGGATGTTCCGCTCCAAGTCAGATCAGCCGGCTTCCGTGACTCAAGACTATCCCCATCGCCTGGCCCTTTGATGTTTGGGGCCTGGACATGGTAGCACCATTCAAAGCAGCACGAGGTGGCCTAACTCATATACTTGTCGCGGTGGACAAGTTCACCAAGTGGATAGAAGTAAAGCCCATCAAGAAGTTGAATGGTCCAACTGCAGTGACTTTCATCGCCGACATCACGACTCAGTACGGCATACCACACAACATCATCACCGACAATGGCACAAATTTTGCCAAAGGCGCCCTGGCCCGTTTCTGCGCGACACAAGGCATCCGACTGGACTTAGCGTCCGTTGCCCACCCACAGTCAAACGGCCAGGTGGAGAGAGCAAACGGCCTCATCCTGTCTGGCATCAAGCCTCGACTGGTCGAACCACTGGAGCGTTCGGCCGACTGTTGGCTTGATGAGTTGCCAGCCGTCCTCTGGAGTTTGCGCACGACTCCAAACAAGTCAACCGGCTTCACACCCTTCTTCCTCGTCTACGGTGCTGAAGCCGTCATCCCAACGGACATAGAGTTCGACTCCCCGCGAGTCACCATGTACACCGAGGAGGAAGCAGAAGAAGCACGTCAAGACGGCGTCGATCTGCTGGAAGAGGGCCGGCTGTTGGCACTCAGCCGGTCCAGCATCTACCAGCAGAGCCTGCGCCGCTACTACAATAGGAAGGTCAAGCCGAGATCTTTCCAAGAGGGCAACCTTGTGCTCCGGCTGATCCAGCGAACAGCCGACCAGCACAAGCTGTCGGCGCCTTGGGAAGGCCCCTTCATTATCAGCAAAGTGCTGGGAAACGACTCCTACTACCTGATCGACGCTCAGAAGCCCCGAGCACGCAAGAGGGACGACTCCGGCAAAGAGATGGAACGGCCATTGTCGGTGTCAAAACCGGCGGATCTCGGGTAGGGGGTTCCGAACTGTGCGTCTAGGCGGATGGTAACAGGAGACAAGGGACACGATGTTTTTACCCAGGTTTGGGCCCTCTCGATGGAGGTAATACCCTACTCCTGCTTGATTAATATTGATGATATGGGTAGTACAAGAGTAGATCTACCACGAGATCATAGAGGCTAAACCCTAGAAGCTAGCCTATGGTATGATTGTTGTCCGTCCTACGGACTAAAACCCTTCAGTTTATATAGACACCGAATAGGGTTAGGGTTACACAGAGTCGGTTACAATGGTAGGAAATCTACATATCCGTATCGCCAAGCTTGCCTTCCACGCCAAGGAAAGTCCTATCCGGACAAGGGACGAAGTCTTCAATCTTGTATCTTCATAGTCCAGAGTCCGCCAAAGATGATAGTTCGCTATCCGGACACCCCTAGTCCAGACTCCTCAAGAGCCCTTGAACCAGGCTTCAATGACGACGAGTCCGGCGCGCATATTGTCTTCGGCATTGCAAAGCGGGTTCCTCCTACGAATACTTAGAAGGTTTTGAACACAAGGATAGTGTCTGGCTCTGCAAAACTAGTTCCACATACCACCGTAGAGAGAATAATTTTTGCACAGATATGCTGACGTATTCCGCGGCGTGACATCACACCACGGCCAAGCCTCTATTCGAATCGTTTTTTTTACTGGCCAACCTCAGCGCTTTTAGCGGGGCGGTTTCCTTGGCACGTCTTATCAAAGCATAGATCGTGCCCCCTTATTCCGGGATTC
The DNA here is from genome assembly GCA_021605205.1 of Aegilops longissima. NCBI lineage: Eukaryota > Viridiplantae > Streptophyta > Magnoliopsida > Poales > Poaceae > Aegilops > Aegilops longissima. The sequence continues at coordinate 619,823,469 of CM038681.1, forward strand.
TCATCAATACGGACGTGGGTAACCCAACCGTGCCCGTTGGAACGCCTCCTCTATCGAAGGCGAGTCCCAATCGACCACGGGGAGGGATCTTGGTATTCAACCTCTTTATAATGAGACCAAGGCCCTCTTCTTTCTTCCACCCTCCATCGAATTCGCCTCGCGCTTCGAGTTCTAACACCCAAAGCTTCAGATTTAGGCGCTTCGGACCTTCGACGATGTCCGGCTCCGACCAGCTCGGCCGATGGATGTATTCTTCCGTCACGTAAGAAGATGTGCTAAAGCTGCGAGACGCCAGTATCTAACCGCGAGATTTCGCGATAGGCTGCCTGCTCGGGGCAGGTCATTCCCACTCCCGAGCCCGGCGAGAGCGTGGTGTTCGTGTCTCACTTCCTTCGGGTTTAGGCTTCCGACGGATCCCTTTGTCTTGGGGTCATGTTTTATTATGGGCTGTATTTCCATGACTTGAATCCTGAGTCCATCCTCCATATCTCGTCATTCATTGTCGTATGTGAAGCCTTCCTCCATATTACCCTCACTTTGGATTGTGGCTCAAGACCTTGAGGTGGAGCCAAGATGATCGAGGGCAACAAGCAGAGAGTCGGAGGGCGGTCATAAGCAAGTGTGCTGATGCTCCGTGGTCGAGGGATCTTTTCAAGAGGAGCTTGGTTTGTGGCAATGGGAGTGGTTTTATATCACCGCTCCTAGGGGCACCAAATGGGTGGCGCCACCATATACGGCTTCAGGTCCGCCCAGCCGGCTGGCATCATGGGTCAACCGGGGCTCACTGGGGCCGCCCAAGGATGTTCCTCTGTTGCAGGGCCGATTCGAGACCTCCAAGAAAGAGAGATCAATCTGGTTGTGGCGGCGCAGGTTATGCTGATTCGGCGTATACGCCGCCAAGCAAACGCCGCCTCCGTCTGTGGGAGTTTAATCCGGAGGGACCGCGAGTTCTCCAACATTTTATGGGCGCGACGCCCAAGGAGATGTACAAATTGTTCTTCGGATCACAAGAGAAGTGTCTGGACTTGACCGAGGACGCAGGTCTAAGCTGCAATCACCCGATACTCAAGTAAGTAACCCCAGAAACGGATAGACTGTTCATTCATTTATCATATATATGCCCTTTAAAGGAGCCGTTTCTTGAACAGGAGTGGATAGCCAAGGCAAAGTTGATAAGGTGTCCGCTCCTCCGGAGACCACGCCGGATCCCATGCTGGCCAAGATGTTGAAGGCAGCGCCTTTTAAAGAAGGCGAAGGGGGGAGCAGGGAAGCAACTGCCTCCGCGAAGGAGGCTTTCAAGGAAGAGGGGATCAGGGATCCTCCCCTCCAAGGTGAGAAGAGGACCGCTCAAGACCGGAAGCCAAGGCCTCAAAACGGGAAAGAAGTCTTCGTCGAAAGTCCGCGCCGGAAGTATCCCAGCCGCACTATTTCCCCAAGGGGATCAGCCCTCCAGCGAGCCGTAAGTAAAAAGAAGGGGTCCTGTGAATAAAGAACATCCCTGTATTTATTTCTTAAGATAACCGAAATTGTACCTTGTAGTTCGGATCTCAGCCCTTCTCAGCAGAGCTCGTCTTCGGGAGATCTTCGTCCGGAGATGATAGAGAGCGAAACGCCTCCACCTGTCGCGCCTTCGTGCGAGGCGGGCGACCCTGAAGTGTCGTCATGGAGAGTTTCCCCGAGCCCGGTGGGGCCGGACGGTCCGGCGCCAACTGGCGTACGGTCGGAGGAGCTGAAGGACCTGCTCGGGCGAGCGTATATCTCAGAAGATCACCGTGCGCTAATGGCTATGGTAATTGAAAGAATTGCATCCGCTGAGAGCGGATTGCATGAAGCCGCCAAGTTTCCGACGGGTTTGAGGTCTGAAAAAAATGATGTACCTTCTGACAGTTATGCATATAGAATGCGCCCTGTATAGATAGTAGCCCCTGAGACTCGGTATGCTGTCACAGCTGACAGCGTGCCGAGGATCATAATCTCAGTACTAACATGTCGCAGTTCCTATGTAGGTGGCGGGGCGTCCGGTGGCTAGCCGGACTGATGAATTTGCCGAACTAAAGCAGCAACTTGACGAGGCGGATGCGGACATCGCGCTGGTCAATAAACGGTTTGACGAGTCACAAGGTATGCGACTTCTCCGCGAACACCTGGTAAGGGAGCTTGACGCCCATGCCTTACTACTTGTATGCTTTGATGCAGATGGTGCCGCTGCTGTGGAGAGGCTGCGGGCGGAACTTGCCCGAGCTAAAGAGCAAGCCCGAAGAAATGCGGGCGCTTTAAAAAGGCGGTCGAAGAGCTGAACGCCGAACGGGCTGCTCACCGCCGAAGCAAAGAGGAAATGGCCGATTTGGCCCTGAAACTGAAGAATACTACCGACCGCTGCAATGAAGCGGTCGGCGTGTATTGAGGGGGCGCGGATGGCTCTTGCCCGTGTCAAGGCATCTGGGCTGAGATGAAGGCCACCGATATTGCGTCCCAGTTCGACAGCAGAAGAGTACCGATCGGCGCTATTTTGAGGAAGTTCTTCCGGCGCTCGTTTAATAGAGACGCAGATGCTTTCGAAGGATGTTATGTTTGAATGACATGTATAATTTTATGAAACAACATTTCAATTTAATGTAAGAGCTTTTTATACTTGTGCCTTCAAGTAGCAAACTACCTCCTGTGCGGCCGTTGATGTATATATGTATATAACCTGAAAGATGGCAGTCTTCGGCTTCAGCCCCCACGCACATAGTGCGGGGGTGTTTGCAAAGAAGTTGCGCTTTCACACTTAATCCAACGTCTTGGTCCTATAAAGGAGGTGGTAGCGTAGCAAACTAGGCAACCGGACTATAATGCTTTATCACTTTCACTTAGCCATAGGAGTTCGATGGTGGGGCTACTATATAGCCCCTGGAGGCACCGCACTCTCCCGACTTCGGGGTGCGTATGTGCCTGACCGGAAAACGGTCCTTCGATAATGCGAAGGAATTCTAAACATTCCGGTGAGTCATCGAGTGGTTGACCAGTCTCTGGCTATATCATGACAGTCAGTTTTCATCTTTCTCTACTGAGGTGCTCGCCCGGCCGAACCGAGGCACAATCGCAGTAGTTCTCCTGGTGTCGCGTTAGCCGATAGAACGGAACGTAAGGCAGCAAAACACAGGAGCCGGGCAAACCCAACACTTGACCAAAGACATGATGCAGAGCTGATGCATATAAGGCCTAACTCGAGACGCTGAACACTCCCTAAGGTATTCGGTATTTTATAAAGCGGGCCGAAAAATGCCCTTGGTAACAAGCCCCTGGTGTCCAGGTACGTGCAAACTTCTGACGCGGCCGATGCCAAAATGCCAGCCTCCTCCTCGGTTATAATAAGAGACCGGGGGATGAGTAACAACAAGAGACAGTGAAAAAGGTTTACGCAGGGTCTTAATCTGAAAAGAATCCTTGCAACGGGTCCCTGCTGCACGTCTGCGCCTGTGTCTCCGTTGTGCCGTATCCTGGATGGGTATAGCACGGCGTTCATCTGTAAAAGAGAGGAACTTAGTTTGAAAAAGATCGCGCTAAAATGTAATTGGAAATAAAATAGAGTATGATTCCAAAATTAGTAAATTGAGCTTTATTGTCTCTTGTTATACATGCGTGGAGCCCCTTGTAAGGGGGGTACGCGGCTAGTAAGCATCATGTTTATTTATGCCGGACTCACCTAACCGTGTCCGGGGTCTGAACGACCTGCTTTAGATGCTTTTGGCCAGCAAGGCCGTATTAGTGTGAGGCTGTTAAGGCAGTATCACATTCTTTCCTTGAGGGATACGCGCAGCTTCCCTTTAATGAAATGATGCCTCGTGGACCGGGCATTTTAAGTTTAAGAGATGCATAATGCGGTATTGCGTTAAAGCGGGTGAAAGCTTCACGTCCCAGTAGTGCTTGATGGCTACTTTTAAACGGGGCGATGTGGAAGACCATTCCCGACGGAAGTTGTCGGGTGAGCCGAACATAACTTCCAATAGTAGGGAGCCCGTAGAATGGGCATATGTGCCTGGCATTATTCCTTGGAAGGAAGTGTTGCTATGGCTAATCCTGTTTGGGTTTATCCCCATGTTGCGGATTGTGTCCTGACATAGCAGGTTTAAATCACTGCCGTTGTCCATTAGGACTTGCGTAAATTGAAGACCGTCGATTATAGGTTCTAGTATCAAGGCAGTCCATCCTGCGTTCGGATACTTTCGGAGTAGTCCGATGGTCGAAGGTAATTGGTTTTGACAACCGGTGTTGGGACTCATGGGGTAGATTGTGCGGCGCATAATTCAATGGGTGCCGCTCTGTTTTCCCTTTTGTTACTTGAAGTAAGTTTACTGTTTTGACCTCTTGTGGGAAATTCTTTTGTTTTCCGGGGCTCTGCTTGTGGTGCTTGCCATCATCCTCACTTGGTGTGTCAAGCCCCTTGTGTTCGGCGTTGAGTCTGCCGGACTGCTTGAAGACCCAACAATCTCTGTGGGTATGGTTTGCAGGCTTCCCAAGAGTACTGTGGATTTGGCATATCTTGTCCAAGATTTTGTTTAAGTTCGATAGCTCATCGCTATTGTCCTTAAGGGGCAGTTTTTATTGTTCTTCCATGAGCTTTTGAATCCGGCGTTGACTGCCGCGCTCTTTGGACCGTTCCCCTTAATCCGGCGCTGGTCCTTGCTACGTCGTGGTTTCCCATTCCCATCCCTGACTTCGGATGTACTTGGGTCGCTAGTACTGCGTCTTGCTAGCCAGCTATCCTCTCCCGCACAAAAGTGGGTCATGAGGCTTGTTAGTGCGGCCATTGTTCTTATCTTTTCCTGGCCAAGGTGTCTGGCGAGCCATTCATCTCGAACGTTGTGTTTAAAAGCTGCTAAGGCTTCGGCGTCCGGACAGTCGACTATTTGGTTCTTTCTGGTGAGGAACCTGTTCCAGAATTTTTGAGCTGACTCTCCGGGCTGTTGGGTTATGTGACTTAGATCGTCTGCGTCCTTAGGTCGGACATAGGTTCCCTGGAAATTGGCCCGAAAGGCATCCTCAAGCTCTTCCCAACTACCAATGGTGTTTTCGGGGAGGCTTTTAAGCCAATGCCGGGCTGGCCCTTTGAGCTTGAGGGGTAGGTATTTTATGGCGTGGAGATCATCTCCTCTCGGCCATGTGTATGTGGAGGATATAATCCTCAATCCGACTCGAGTGGTCGTTCCATCGTATGCCTCTATGTTTACGGGCTTGAATCCGCTGAAATTCATGATCCAGCACCTCATCGGTGAAACATAGAGGGTGTGGCGCCCTGTATTTGGGTGTGCCGTGATGTTCGGATATTTGACGTGTTGTATTGCTTGCCGAACTTGTTTCCTTGGCCCGTAGATAGATCTAATGGGCCATCCTTTTGGTGCGAATCCTTATGCGGATCGCGTGCGGCTTTGTGTGGCGCCGCTTGCCGCTCACGCTTGTCATGTGGTCGCGTCTATCCGACCCGGTGGCCTCTTTGTTTTTGATCGTGGGGGCTCTACGGCCTCCTCATCGAATTCGGGCAGTAGTTTGCACTTTGGGTAGCTCTTTGCTTGGCGGCTGTCGCCATATTTGTTTGCAGTGTTGAGTAATTTACTCGATCTCATTCGGAGTGCGTCTTCCGCCGTTCTGAGCCTCTGTTTCTGCTTTTTCAAGCTACGGGCGGTAGCGAGGAGCTCTTTGTGGAGGTTCTTCTGATCCAATGACGTGTCCGACGTGAGATCGTCCGGACTGTTGTCCTTGCCGGGGACGGGTTGTTTGTCCAAGTTGGCCTGTTCGGATGGTTGCTCAATGGCATGTTCGTCGTCAGCCGGCTCACCCTGCTCTATGGCTGGGTCTGTGTGGGCGCTATCTTTGTCGAGGTGGGGTTTTGGCGGCGCCACGCCGCTTGACGCTTCGAGGGAATTTTCTTTCAGCGTCTCGTCGTTCCTCGTTATCGCTTCCCTTAGGTGTGTCCACCATATATATACCGTAAGTTGAGGTGGCCATCCGATTGCCACGTGGCGCTGGTTCTGGTCGCTCTCGGCGTCGCCGTCCATATCGTCGATGTCCTTGGAGTCAAGTCGAGCATGTCTGTTAAGTAATCGACAGTGGCTACAAAGTGGGTGGTGGGTGGGCGTTGAATTTCTTCGTCGTCCGAATCCCAACCTTCCTGACCGTAGTTCGGCCAGGGCTCCCCTGACAAAGAGAGAGACTTTAATGAGTTCGGGATATCGCCAAAGGGCGAGTGCTGAAAGATGTCTGCGGTGGTGAACTCCATAACCGGCACCTAGTCGGATTCGACTGGCAGGGGCGCGGGAGGTTCGGAGTCCGGAAAGGAGTCCGGCACCTGGGAGTCACGAGCTTTGCAAAGGACAGGGATGGTGTTCGGCTCAATCACCGTAGATATTTCAGCCCCCGAGGCGGTGTCCAACCAACCGTCCTCGATCGGTGAAACCGGCTCCGGATTAAGGGTCGGAGAGGGCACTGGTGCGGCCTCTAGGGCACTGTTCGGCGGCAGAGCTAGATCGTACCCATCGAGACAGTGCGGCACGCTCGGCTGTGGCTCGAATCCGTCGAAGATCAAGTCTCTGCGGACATCGGCTGTATAGTTCAAGCTTCCAAATCTGACCTGATGGCCAGGGGCGTAGCTTTCGATCTGCTCCAGATGGCATAGCGAATTGGCCCGCAGTGCAAAGTCGCCGAATACGAAGATCTGTCCGGGGAGAAAAGTCTCACCCTGGACTGCGTTGTTGCTGATGATTGAAGGAGCCATCGGGCCTATAGGTGACGACACAGAGGAACTCTCAGTGAAAGCACCAATGTCGGTGTCAAAACCGGCGGATCTCGGGTAGGGGGTCCCGAACTGTGCGTCTAGGCGGATGGTAACAGGAGACAAGGGACACAATGTTTTTACCCAGGTTCGGGCCCTCTCGATGGAGGTAATACCCTACTCCTGCTTGATTAATATTGATGATATGGGTAGTACAAGAGTAGATCTACCACGAGATCGAGGAGGCTAAACCCTAGAAGCTAGCCTATGGTATGATTGTTGTTCGTCCTACGGACTAAAACTCTTCGGTTTATATAGACACCGAATAGGGTTAGGGTTACACAGAGTCGTTTACAATGGTAGGAAATCTACATATCTGTATCGCAAAGCTTGCCTTCCACGCCAAGGAAAGTCCTATCCGGACAAGGGACGAAGTCTTCAATCTTGTATCTTCGTAGTCCAGGAGTCCGGCCAAAGATGATAGTACGACTATCCGGACACCCCCTAGTCCATGACTCCCTCAGCCATGGAATGTGAATCTTCTCCGAAGATTTTACAGTTAATGCAGTATGTACCACGCTACCTTTTGTGTTAAAGTACCAAGACTTCGGGCCCGCTGAGACGAGCTCGGGGACTGCCCTTTCTTGTTATCTGTATGATAAGAATTATGCCTTTAAGTATGTTACTCTTTGTTATGCCGCTTGGCAACGGGTTCGACTAGTCGGCCCGGGGACTCGCCGCCTTGCGCTATGAAATGCTTCCTGCAGTCGGACAAGTAGTGTGTGGTGCCTAAGCCGTCTCCTGTCAGAAGCCGCAGCTCGCAGAGCGACTGTTTGGTGGGCAGGAGTAAGGAAGAATGGGTGCCCACATGAAAAAAGGCTAAGGACCCAAAGCTTAAACATAGCTTAAGCCGGCTTCCAGCCCCTCTTCGCAAAGCCGACTCTTGAGTTGTCGGCTAGCCGCTTTCTATCCAACTTGTTAAAAAGACTCTAAAAAATGGCCAAGTACTTGCCTTCCCAAGAGTAGCCAACCACTGTTGGAAATATGCCCTAGAGGCAATAATAAAAGCATTATTATTATATTTCCTTGTTCATGATAATTGTCTTTTATTCATGCTATAATTGTATTATCCGGAAATCGTAATACACGTGTGAATACATAGACCACAATACGTCCCTAGTAAGCCTCTAGTTGGCTAGCTCGTTGGTCAACAGATAGTCATAGTTTCCTGACTATGGACATCAGATGTCATTGACAATGGGATCACGTCATTAGGAGAATGACGTGATGGACAAGACCCAATCCTAAGCATAGCACAAGGTCGTGTAGTTCGTTTTCCTAGAGCTTTTTCAATGTCAAGTATCTCTTCCTTAGACCATGAGATCGTGTAACTCCCAGATACCGTAGGAGTGCTTTGGGTGTACCAAGCGTCACAACGAATCGGGTGACTATAAAGGTGCACTACGGTATCTCCGAAAGTGTCATTGGGTTGACATGGATCGAGATGGGATTTGTCACTCCGTATGACGGAGAGGTATCTCTGGGCCCACTCGGTAATGCATCATCATAATGAGCTCAAAGTGACCAAGTGTTTGGTCACGGGATCATGCATTACGGTACGAGTAAAGTGACTTGCCGGTAACGAGATTGAACGAGGTATTGGGATACCGACGATCGAGTCTCGGGCTTGTAACATACCGATTGACAAAGGGAATAGTATACGGGGTTGCTTGAATCCTCGACATCGTGGTTCATCCGATGACATCATCGAGGAGCATGTGGGAGCCAACATGGGTATCCAGATCCCGCTGTTGGTTATTGACCGAGAGCCGTCTCGGTCATTCGCATGTCTCCGAACCCGTAGGGTCTACACTTAAGGTTCGGTGACGCTAGGGTTATTAGGAAGACTTGTATGTGATTACGAATGTTGTTGAGTCCGGATGAGATCCCGGACGTCACGAGGATTTCCGGAATAGTCCGGAGGTAATGATTTATATATGGGAAGTTGTCATACGGACACCGGAAGGTTTCGGGGGCATATCTATATTGTACCGGGGCCACCGGAAGGGTTCCGGGGGTCCACCGGAAGGGCCACCCCTCCCGGGGGGCCACATGGGCTGCGTGGGGCAGGAGCCAGCCCCTGGAGGGCTGGGCGCCCCCCCCTTTGGGCCCATGCGCCTAGGGTTGGGGGGGAACCCTAGAGGGGGCGCCCCCTTGCTTGGGGGGCAAGTCCCCCTCCTGGCCGCCGCCCCTCTAGATCCCATCTAGAGGGGCCCCTGCCCCTTCCCCTATAAATAGAGGGGTGAGGGGAGGGTTGAACACCCAAGCCAAGGCGCAGCCCCTCCCCTCCCCAACATCTCTCCTCCTCCGTACGTGCTTGGCGAAGCCCTGTCGGAGTACTGCTGCACCAACAACACCACGTCGTCGTGCTGCCGTTGGAGCTGTCTTCCTCAACCTCTTGTTCCTCCTTGCTGGATCAAGACGGAGGAGACGTCGTCCGTACCGTACGTGTGTTGAACGCGGAGGTGTTGTCCGTTCAGCACTTGGTCATCGGTGATCTGAATCACGGCGAGTACGACTCCATCATCACCATCCCTTGAGCGCTTCCTTTTCGATCTACAAGTGGTATGTAGATGCAAACTCACTCCCATGACTTGTTTCTTAGATGAACTCATAGATGGATCTTGGTGAAACCGTAGGAAAATTTTTAATTTTCTGCAACATTCCCCAACAGTGGCATCATGAGCTAGGTCTATCGTAGTTCTCTATTGCACGAGTAGAACACAATTTTGTTGTGGGCATAGATCTTGTCAACTTGCTTGCCGCTACTAGTCTTATCTTGCTTCAGCGGTATTGTGGGATGAAGCGGCCGGACCAACCTTACGTGCGCTTCGTGAGACCGGTTCCACCGACTAACATGCACTAGTTGGATAAGGTGGCTGGCGGGTGTCTGCTCTCCCACTTTAGTTGAAGCGGATTCGATGAAAAGGGTCCTTATGAAGGGTAAATAGAAGTTGACAAGATCACGTTGTGGTTATTAAGTAGGTAAGAAAACGTTCTTGCTAGAACCCAATTGCAGCCACGTAAAAGATGCAACAACAATTAGAGGACGTCTAACTTGTTTTTGCAGCAATTGTCATGTGATGTGATATGGACAGAAGTTGTGATGAATGATGAATGATATATTGTGATGTATGAGATCACGTTCTTGTAATAGGAATCACGACTTGCATGTCGATGAGTATGACAACCGGCAGGAGCCATAGGAGTTGTCTTTATTTTTTGTATGACCTGCGTGTCATTGAAGAACGCCATGTAAATTACTTTACTTTATTGCTAAACGCGTTAGCCATAGAAGTATAATTAGTCGTTGGCATGACAACTTCATGAAGACACGATGATGGAGAACATGATGATGGAGATCATGGTGTCATGCCGGTGACAAGATGATCATGGAGCCCCGAAGATGAAGATCAATGGAGCTTTATGATATTGGCCATATCATGTCACTACTATATAATTGCATGTGATGTTTATTATGTTTATGCATCTTGTTTACTTAGAACGACGGTAGTAAATAAGATGATCCCTTACAACAATTTCAAGAAGTGTTCTCCCCTAACTGTGCGCCGTTGCTAAAGTTCGTCGTTTCGAAGCACCACGTGATGATCGGGTGTGATTGATCCTTACGTTCACATACAACGGTGTAAGACAGTTTTACACATGCAAAACACTTAGGGTTAACTTGCGAGCCTAGCATGTACAGACATGGCCTCGAACACGGAGACCGAAAGGTCGAACACGAGTCGTATGGAAGATCGATCAACATGAGAATGTTCACCGACGATGACTAGTCCGTCTCACGTGATGATCGGACACGGCCTAGTCGACTCGGATCGTGTAACACTTAGATGACTAGAGGATGTCTAATCTGGTGGGAGTTCATTTAAAATAATTTGATTAGATGAACTTAATTATCATGAACTTAGTCTAAAACTTTTGCATAATATGTCTTGTAGATCAAATGGCCAATGCTCATGTCAACTTGAACTTCAACGCGTTCCTAGAAAACCAAGCTGAAAGATGATGGCAGCAACTATACGGACTGGGTCCGGAACACGAGGATCATCCTCATAGCTGCCAGAAACAATATGTCCTAGAAGGACCGCTAGGTGGCGCTCCGTCTGCAGAACCAAGACATTATGAATGCTTGGCAATCTCGTCTGATGATTACTCCCTCGTTCAGTGCGGCATGCTTTACACTTAGAACCGGGCTCCAAAAGCGTTTTGAGCAACACGGAGCATATGAGATGTTCGAGGAGCTGAAACTAGTTTTCCAAGCTCATGCCCGGTCGAGAGATATGAAGTCTCCGACAAGTTCTATAGTTGTAAGATGGAGGAAAATAGTTACGTCGGTGAGCACATACTCAAAATGTCAGGTTGCACAACCGCCTGTCCCAGCTGGACATTAACCTCCGGATGAGGCGGTCATTGACAGAATCCTTCAGTCGCTCCCACCAAGCTACAAGAGCTTTGTGATGAACTACAATATGCAGGGGATGGTGAAGACCATTCCTGAAGTATTTTCAATGCTGAAGTCAGCAGAGGTTGAAATCAAGAAAGAACATCAAGTGTTGATGGTCAATAAGACCACTAAGTTCAAGAAGGGCAAGGGTAAGAAGAACTTCAAGAAGGACGGCAAAGATGTTGCCGCGTCCGGTAAGCCAGTTGCCGGGAAGAAGTCAAAGAATGGACCCAAGCACGAGGTGAGTGCTTTTATTGCAAGGGAAGGGTCTTTGAAGCGGAACTGCCCCAAATACTTAGCGGATAAGAAGGCCGGCAACACCAAAGGTATATTTGATATACATGTAATTGATGTGTACCTTACCAAGATGTCGTAGTAACTCCTGGGTATTTGATACGGTGCCGTTGCTCATATTTGTAACTCACAGCAGGAGCTGCGGAATAAGCGGAGGCTGGCGAAGGGCGAGGTGACGGCGCGCTGGCGTCGGGAATGGTTCAGTCGATGTGATCGCCGTCGGCACGCTACCTCTACATTTACCTCTGAGGATTAGTTTTGAACCTTAATAATTGTTATTTGGTGCCAAGTTTGAGCATGAACATTGTATATGGATCTCGTTTGATACGAGATGGCTACTCATTTAAATCTGAGAATAATGGTTGTTCTATTTATATGAGAGATATGTTTTATGGTCATGCTCCGGTGGTCAATGGTTTATTCTTAATGAATCTCGAACGTAATGTTACACATATTCATAGCGTGAATACCAAAAGATGTAAAGTTGATAAAGATAGTCCCACATACTTGTGGCATTGCCGCCTTGGTCACATTGGTGTCAAGAGCATGAAAAAGCTCCATGCTGATGGACTTTTAGAGTCTCTCGATTATGAATCATTTGACACATGCGAACCATGCCTCATGGGCAAAATGACCAAGACTCCGTTCTCCGGAACAATGGAGCGAGCAACCAACTTGTTGGAAATCATACATACCGATGTGTGCGGTCCAATGAGTGTTGAGGCTCGCGGAGGATATCGTTATGTTCTCACCCTCACAGATGACTTGAGTAGATATGGGTATGTCTACTTGATGAAACACAAGTCTGAGACCTTTGAAAAGTTCAAGGAATTTCAGAATGAAGTAGAGAATCAACGTGACGAAAGATAAAATTCTTCGATCGGATCGTGGAGGAGAATATTTAAGTCACGAATTTGGTACACACTTAAGAAAATGTGGAATCGTTTCACAACTCACGCCGCTGGAACACCTCGGTAATAGCGGTGTGTCCGAGCGTCGTGTCGCACTCTATTGGATATGATGCGATCCATGATGTCTCTTACCGATTTACGCTATCATTTTGGGGATCGCTCTAGAGACAGCTACATTCACTTTAAATAGGGCATCGTCTAAATCCGTTGAGGCGACACCGTATGAATTATGGTTTGGGAAGAAACCAAAGCTGTCGTTTCTAAAAGTTTGGGGATGCGATGCTTATGTCAAGAAACTTCAACCTGAAAAGCTCGAACCCAAGTCGGAAAAATCGTCTTCATAGGATACCCTAAAGAAACCATTGGGTATACCTTCTACTTAAGATCCGAGGGCAAGATCTTTGTTGCCAAGAACGGATCCTTTACGGAAAAAAGTTTCTCTCGAAAGAAGTAAGTGGGAGGAAAGTAGAACTTCGATGAAGTACTACCTCTTGAGCGGGAAAGTAGTGCAGCTCGGAAAATGTTCTGTGATGCCTACACCAGCGAAGAGGAAAACAATGATGATGATCAAGGTACTTCGGATCAATTTGCTACTGAACCAGAGGTCCACAAGGACACGTTCTACACAGAGTGGTGCACGGCAACCCTGTCACGGAAATCATGTTGTTAGACAACGGTGAACCTTGAACTATGAAGAAGCGATGGCGGGTCCAGATTCCAACAAATGGCTAGAAGCCATGAAATCCGAGATAGAATCCATGTATGAAAACAAAGTATGGACTTTGGTGACTTGCCCGATGATCGGCGAGCGATAGAAAACAAATGGATCTTTAAGAAGAAGACGGACGCGGATGGTAATGTCACCATCTATAAAGCTCGACTTGTCGCTAAGGGTTATCGGCAAGTTCAAGGGATTGACTACGATGAGACTTTCTCTCCCGTAGCGAAGCTTAAGTCCGTCGAATCATGTTAGCAATTGCCGCATACTATGATTATGAGATATGGCAGATGGGCGTCAAAAGCGGCATTCCTTAACGGGCATCTTAAGGAAGAGCTGTATATGATGCAGCGGAGGTTTTGTCGATCCTAAGAATGCTAACAAAGTATGCAAGCTCCAGCGATCCATTTATGGGCTGGTGCAAGCATCTCGGAGTTGGAACATTCGCTTTGATGAAATGATCAAAGCGTTTGGGTTTATCTTGAGACTTATGGAGAAGCCTGCGTTTACAAGAAAGTGAGTGGGAGCTCAGTAGCATTTCTCATATTATATGTAGATGACATACTTTTGATGGGAAATGATATAGAATTCTTGGACAACATTAAGGCCTACTTGAATAAGTGTTTTCAATGAAGGACCTTGGAGAAGCTGCTTATATATTAGGCATCAAGATCTATAGAGATAGATCGAGACACCTCATAGGTCTTTCACAAAGCACATACCTTGATAAGATTTTGAAGAAGTTCAAAATGGATCAGTCAAGAAGGGTTCTTGCACTGTATTGCAAGGTGTGAGATTGAGCTCGGCTCAATGCCCGACCACGACAAAAGATAAAGAAGAGATGAGTGTCATCCCTATGCTTCAGCCATAGGATCTATTATGTATGCCATGCTGTGTACCAGACCTGATGTAAACCTTGCCGTAAGTTTGGTAGGAAGGTACCAAAGTAATCCCGCAAGGAACACTGGACAGCGGTCAAGAATATCCTAAAGTACCGAAAAGGACGAAGGACATGTTTCTCGTTTATGGAGGTGATGAAGAGCTCGTCGTAAAGGGTTACATCGGCGCTAAGCTTCGACACAGATCTGGATGACTCTAAGTCACAAACCGGATCGTGTATATGTTGAATGGTGGAGCGATAAGATGGTGCAGCTGCAAGCGAGCGTCGTGGCGGGATCTACATGTGAAGCGGAGTACATGGCAGCCTCGGAGGCAGCGCATGAAGCAATTTGGGTGAAGGAGTTCATCACCGACCTAGAGTCATACCCAATGCGTCGGGCCGATCAAACTCTTACGTGACAACACTGGAGCTATTGCCCTTGCCAAGGAGCCCAGGTTTCACAAGAAGACCAGGCACATCAAGCGTCGTTTCAACTCCATCCAAGTACATACGGATCTGAATGTCGCAGATCCGTTGACTAAACCTCTCTCGCGAGCAAAACATGATCAACACCAGAACTCTATGGGTGTTCGATTCATCACAATGTAACTAGATTATTGACTCTAGTGCAAGTGGGAGACTATTGGAAATATGCCCTAGAGGCAATAATAAAAGAATTATTATTATATTTCCTTGTTCATGATAATTGTCTTTTATTCATGCTATAATTGTATTATCCGGAAATCGTAATACACGTGTGAATACATAGACCACAACACGTCCCTAGTAAGCCTCTAGTTGACTAGCTCGTTGGTCAACAGATAGTCATAGTTTCGACTATGGACATCGATGTCATTGACAAGCGGGATCACGTCATTAGGAGAATGGCGTGATGGACAAGACAATCCTAAGCATAGCACAAGATCGTGTAGTTCGCTTTTTCTAGAGCTTTTTCAATGTCAAGTATCTCTTCCTTAGACCATGAGATCGTGTAACTCCGGATACCGTAGGAGTGCTTTGGGTGTACCAAAGCGTCACTGGCGAATCGGGTGACTATAAAGGTGCACTATACGTATCTCCGAAAGTTTCATTGGGTTGACACGGATCGAGGCTGGGATTTGTCACTCCGTATGACGGAGAGGTATCTCTGGGCCCACTCGGTAATGCATCATCATAATGAGCTCAAAGTGACCAAGTGTTTGGTCACGGGATCATGCATTCTGATGCAGTAAAGATACTTGCCGGTAGCGAGATTGAGCGAGGTATTGGGATACCGACGATCGAGTCTCGGGCAAGTAACATACCGATTGACAAAGGGAATAGTATCTGGGGTTGCTTGAATACTCGACATCGTGGTTCATCCGATGACATCATCGAGGAGCATGTGGGAGCCAACATGGGTATCCAGATCCCCTGTTGGTTATTGACGAGAGCCGTCTCGGTCATATCAGCATGTCTCCCGAACCCGTAGGGTCTACACATAAGGTTCGGTGACTCTAGGGTTATTAGGAAGACTTGTATGTGATTACGAATGTTGTTGAGTCCGGATGAGATCCCGGACGTCACGAGGAGTTCGGAATAGTCCGGAGGTAAAGATTTATATATGGGAAGTTGTCATACGGACACGGAAGGTTTCGGGTATATCGGTATTGTCTGGGGCCACCGGAAGGGTTCAGCGGGTCCACGGGAGGCCACCCCCCGGGGGCCCCATGGGCTGCGTGGGGCAGGAGCCAGCCTGAAGGGCTGGGCGCACCCCCCTTTGGGCCCATGCGCCTAGGGTTGGGGAACCCTAGAGGCGCCCCTTGCTTGGGGGCAAGTCCCCCTCCTGGCCGCCGCCCCCTCTAGATCCCATCTAGAGGGGCCGGCCCCTGCCCCTTCCCTATAAATAGAGGGGTGAGGGAGGATGAACACCAAGCCAAGGCGCAGCCCTCCCTCCCAACATCTCTCCTCCTCCGTGCGTGCTTGGCGAAGCCACAGCCGAGATCTTGCTGCACCAACAACACCACGCCGTCGTGCTGCCGTTGGAGCTGTCTTCCTCAACCTCTCCTTCCTCCTTGCTAGATCAAGGCGGAGGCGTCGTCCGTGCCGTCACGTGTGTTGAGCGGAGGTGCTGTCCGTTCAGCACTTGGTCATCGGTGATCTGAATCACGGTGAGTACGACTCCATCATCACCATCCTTGAGCGCTCCCTTTTCGATCTACAAGTGGTATGTAGATGCAAACTCACTCCCATGACTCATTGCTTAGATGAACTCATAGATGGATCTGTTGGGGAACGTAGTAATTTCAAAAAATTTCCTACGCACACGCAAAATCATGGTGATGCATAGCAGCGAGAGGGGAGAGTGTTGTCTCACGTACCCTCGTAGACCAAGCGAAGCGATCTAACGTAGAGGAAGTAGTCAGACGTTCTCCTTGCGATCCAACCGATCCCAGCGCCGTTACTCCGGTGCCTCCGAGTTCTTGACACACGTACAGCTCGGTGGCGCTCCCGAGGCTCCGATCCAGCAAAGCTCCGGAGAGAGAGTTCGTCAAGACGACGGCGTGGTGGCGATCTTGATGTTCTACCGGCGCAGGCTTCGCCTAAGCACCGCTATGATATGACCGAGGTGGAATATGGTGGAGGGGGGCACCGCACACGGCTAAGGAACGATCTCAAGGATCAAATTGTGTGTTCTAGGGTGCCCCCCTGCCCCCGTATATAAAGGAGCAAGGGGAGGGCCGGCCGCCCTAGGAGGTGCGCCAGGAGGGAGTCCTCCTCCTAGTGGGAGTAGGACTCCCTTTCCTAATCCAACTAGGAAGGAGGAAGGGGAAGGAAAGAGAGGGAGAGGAGAGGAAAGGGGCGCCGCCCCCCCTCCTTGTCCTATTCGGACTCCCCATGCGGGGGCGCCACCTCCTGGTGCGGCCTCTCTCTCCCTCTTGGCCCAATAAGGCCCATTACTTCCCCAGGGGTTCCGTAACCCTCCGGCACTCCGTTTTCTCCGAAACTTCGGAACCTTTCCGGTGTCCGAATATAGCCGTCAATATACCAATCTTTATGTCTCGACCATTTGAGACTCCTCGTCATGTCCGTGATCACATCCGGGACTCGAACTCCTTGGTACATCAAAATACACAAACTCATAATATAACCGTCATCGAAACCTTAAGCGTGCGGACCCTACGGTTCGAGAACAATGTAGACATGACCGAGACACGTCTCCGGTCAATAACCAATAGCGGGACCTGGATGCCCATATTGGCTCCTACATATTCTCGAAGATCTTTATCGGTCGGACCGCATAACAACATCGTTGTTCCCTTTGTCATCGGTATGTTACTTGCCCGAGATTCGATCGTCGGTATCAATACCTAGTTCAATCTCGTTCTTGGCAAGTCTCTTTACTCGTTCCGTAATACATCATCTCACAGCTAACTCATTAGTTGTAATGCTTGCAAGGCTTAGTGATGTGCATTACCGAGAGGGCCCAGAGATACCTCTCCGACAATCGGAGTGACAAATCCTAATCTCGAAATCGCCAACCCAACATCTGCCTTTGGAGACACTGTAGTACTCCTTTATAATCACCCGATTCGTTGTGACGTTTGGTAGTACCAAAGTGTTCCTCCGTAAGCGGAGTTGCATAATCTCATAGTTATAGGAACATGTATAAGTCATGGATAAAAGCAATAGCAACATACTAAGCGATCGGGTGCTAAGCTAATGGAATTGGTCATGTCAATCAGATCATTCAACTAATGATGTGACCTTGTTAATCAAATGACAACTCCTTTGTCTATGGTTAGGAAACTTAACCATCTTTGATTAACAAGCTAGTCTAGTAGAGGCATACTAGTGACACTCTGTTTGTCTATGTATTCACACATGTATTATGTTTCCGGTTAATACAATTCTAGCATGAATAATAAACATTTATCATGATATAAGGAAATAAATAATAACTTTATTATTGCCTCTAGGGCATATTTCCTTGATCTCCCACTTGCACTAGAGTCAATAATCTAGTTCACATCGCCATGTGATTTAACATCAATAGTTCACATCTATATGTGGTTAACACCCATAGTTCACATCGACATGTGACCAACACCCAAAGGGTTTACTAGAGTCATAATCTAGTTCACATCGCTATGTGATTAACACCCAAAGAGTACTAAGGTGTGATCATGTTTTGCTTGTGAGATAATTTTAGTCAGCAGGTCTGTCACATTCGAGCCGTAAGTATTTTACAAATTTCTATGTCTATAATGCTCTTGCGGAGCTACTCTAGCTAATTGCTCCCACTTTCAATATGTATCCAGATTGAGACTCGAGTCATCTAGATTAGTGTTAAAACTTGCATCGGCGTAACCCTTTCTGACGAACCTTTTCCACTTCCATAATCGAGAAACATATCCTTATTCTACTAAGGATAATTTTGACCGCTGGCCATTGATCTACTCCTAGATCACTATTGCACTCCTTGCCAAGCTTAGTGGTAGGGTATGCAATAGATCTGGTACAACATGACATACTTTATAGAACCTATGGCTGATGCATAGGAATGACTTTCATTCTCTTTCTATCTTCTGCCGTGGTCGGGTTTTGAGTCTTACTCAATCTCACACCTTGTAACACAGGCAAGAACTCTTTCTTTGACTGTTCCATTTTGAACTACTTCAAAATCTTGTCAAGGTATGTATTCATTGAAAAACATATCAAGCGTCTTGATCTATCTCTATAGATCTTGATGCTCAATATGTAAGAAGCTTCACCGATGTCTTTCTTTGAAAAATCCTTTCAAATACTCCTTTATGCTTTGCATAATAATTCTACATTATTTCCGATCAACAATATGTCATTCACATATACTTATCAGAAATGTTGTAGTGCTCCCACTCACTTTCTTGTAAATCTGAGGCTTCTCCAAAGTCTGTATAAAACCATATCTTTGATCACACTTATCAAAGCGTTTATTCCAACTCGAGATGCTTGCACCAGTCCATAGATGGATCGCTGGAGCTTGCACATTTTATTAGCTCCTTTAGGATTGACAAAACCTTCTGGTTGCATCATATACAACTCTTCTTTAATAAATCCATTAAAGAATGTAGTTTTGACATCCATTTGCCAGATTTCATAAAATGTGGCAATTGCTAACAGGATTCAGGCAGACTTAAGCATCGCTACAGTTGAGAAAATCTCATTGTAGTCAACACCTTGAACTTGTCGAAAACCTTTTTGTGACAAGTCGAGCTTTGTAGATAGTAACACTACTATTTGTGTCCGTCTTCCTCTTGAAGATCCATTTATTTAAACATGGCTTGCTGATCATTGAGCAAGTCAATCAAAGTCCATACTTTGTTCTCATACATGGATCCTATCTCAGATTTCATGGCCTCAAGCCATTTCGCGGAATCTGGGCTCATCATCGCTTCCTCATAGTTCGTAGGTTCATCATGGTCTAGTAACATGACTTTCAGAACATGATTACCGTACCACTCTGGTGCGGATCTTACTCTGGAAGACCTACGAGGTTTGGTAGCAACTTGATCTGAAGTTTCATGATCATCATCATTAACTTCCTTACTAATTGGTGTAGGAATCACGGAACTGATTTACGTGATGAACTACTTTCCAATAAGGAGAAGGTACAATTACCTCATCAAGTTCTACTTTCCTCCCACTCACTTCTTTCGAGAGAAACTTCTTCTCTAGAAAGGATCCATCTTAACAACGCATAACTTGCCTTCGGATCTGTGATAGAAGGTGTACCCAATAGTTACCTTTGGGTATTCTATGAAGGCGCACTTCTCCGATTTGGGTTCGAGCTTATCAGTTGAAAACTTTTCACATAAGCATCACAACTCCAAACTTTAAGAAAGCGACAACTTAGGTTTCTTGTTAAACCATAGTTCATACGTTGTCATCTCAGCGGATTTAGATGGTGCCCTATTAAGCGTGAATGCAGCTGTCTCTAATGCATAACCCCAAAAGCGATATTGGTAAATCGGTAAGAGACATCATTGATCGCACCATATCAAAATAAAATACGGTTATGACGTTCGGACACACCATTACGTTATGGTGTTCCATGTGGCGTGAGCTGTGAAACTATTCCACATTGTTTTATATGAAGGCCAAACTCGTAACTCAAATATTCTCCTCCACGATCAGATCGTAGAAACTTTATTTTCTTATTACGATGATTCTCCACTTCACTCTGAAATTATTTGAACTTTTCAAATGTTTCAGACTTGTGCTTCATTAAGTAGATATACTCATATCTGCTCAAATCATCTTGTGAAGGTCAGAAAATAACGATACTTGCCGTGAGCTTTAACACTCATCGGACCGCATACATCAGTATGTATTATTTCCAATAAGTCATTTGCTCGCTCCATTGTTCCGGAGAACAAAGTCTTTAGTCATCTTGCCCATAAGGCATGGTTCGCAAGCATCAAGTGATTCATAATCAAGTGATTCCAAAATTCCATCAGCATGGAGTTTCGTCATGCGCTTTACACCAATATGACCTAAACGGCAGTGCCACAAATAAGTTGCACTATCATTCTTAACTTTGCATCTTTTGGCATCAATATTATGAATATGTGTATTACTACGATCGAGATCCAACAAACTATTTTTATTGGGTGTATGACCATTGAAGGTTTTATTCATTCAAACAGAACAACAATTATTCTTTGACTTTAAATGAATAACCGTTTTGAAAACTATTTTCATAGGGTGTATGACCATCGAAGGTTTTATTCATTTAAACAGAACAACAATTATTCTTTGACTTTAAATGAATAACCGTTTTGCAATAAACATGATCAAATCATATTCATGCTCAACGCAAACACCAAATAACATTTATTTAGGTTTAACACTAATCCGAAAGTATAGGGAGTGTGCGATGATGATCATATCAATCTTGGAACTACTTCCAACACTCATCGTCACTTCCCTTCAACTAGTTTCTGTTCATTCGCAACTCCGTTTGAGTTACTACTCTTAGCAACTGAACCAGTATCAAATACCGAGGGGTTGCTATGAACACTAGTAAAATATACATCAATAATATGTATATCAAATATACCTTTGTTCACTTTGCCATCCTTCTTATCCGCCAAACACTTGGGGTAGTTCCGCTTCGGTGACCAATTCCATTGTAGCAAAAGCACTTAGTCTCAGGCTTAGGTCCAGACTTGGGCTTCTTCACTCGAGTAGCAACTTGCTTGCCGTTCTTTTTGAAGTTCCCCTTCTTCCCTTTGCCCTTTTCCTTGAGACTAGTGGTCTTGTCAATCATCAACACTTGATGCTCTTTTCTTGATTTCTACCTTCGTCGATTTCAGCATCACGAAGAGCTTGGGAATACTTTTGTCATCCCTTGCATATTATAGTTCATCACGAAGTTCTACTAACTTGGTGATGGTGACTAGAGAATTCTGTCAATCACTATCTTATCGGAAGATTAACTCCCACTTGATTCAAGCGATTGAAGTACCGGACAATCTGAGCACATGCTCACTAGTTGAGCGATTCTCCTCCATCTTTTAGCTATAGAACTTGTTGGAGACTTCATATCTCTCAACTCGGTATTTGCTTGAAATATTAACTTCAATTCTTGGAACATCTCATATGGTCCATGGCGTTCAAAACGTCTTTGAAGTCCCGATTCTAAGCCTTTAAGCATGGTGCACTAAACTATCAAGTAGTCATCATATTGAGCTAGCCAAGCGTTCATAACGTCGCATCTGCTCCTGCAATAGGTTTGTCACCTAGCGGTGCATTAAGGACATAATTTTTACGTGCAGCAATGAGGATAAACCTCGGATCACGGATCCAATCCGCATCATTGCTACTAACATCTTTCAACATAATTTCTCTAGGAACATATCAAAACAAACATATGAAAGCATAGGGAAGCAACAACGCGAGCTATTGATCTACAACATAATTTGCAAAATACTACCAGGACTAAGTTCATGATAAATTAAAGTTCAATTAATCATATTACTTAAGAACTCCCACTTAGACAAACATCTCTCTAGTCATCTAAGTGATCACGTGATCCAAATCAACTAAACCATAACCGATCATCACGTGAGATGGAGTAGTTTTCAATGGTGAACATCTTATGTTGATCATATCTACTATATGATTCATGCTCGACCTTTCGGTCTCCGTGTTCGAGGCCATATCTGCATATGCTAGGCTCGTCAAGTATAACTGAGTATTCTGCGTGTGCAAAACTGGCTTGCACCCGTTGTAGATGGACGTAGAGCTTATCACACCCGATCATCACGTGGTGTCTCGGCACGACGAACTTTGCAGCGGTGCATACTCGGGAGAACACTACTTGATAATTTTAGTGAGAGATCATCTTAAAATGCTACCGTCAATCAAAGCAAAATAAGATGCATAAGCGATAAACATCACATGCAATCAATATAAGTGATATGATATGGCCATCATCATCTTGTGCTTGTGATCTCCATCTCCGAAGCACCGTCGTGATCACCATCGTCACCGGCGCGACACCTTGATCTCCATCGTAGCATCGTTGTCGTATATGCCATCTATTGCTTCTCGACTATCGCTACCGCTTAGTGATAAAGTAAAGCAATTACAGAGGCGTTTGCATTTCATACAATAAGCGACAACCATATGGCTCCAGCCCGGTTGCCGATAACCGGTTACAAAACATGATCATCTCATACAATAAAATATAGCATCACGTCTTGACCATATCACATCACAACATGCCTGCAAAAACAAGTTAGGCGTCCTCTACTTTGTTGTTGCAAATTTTACGTGGCTGCTACGGGCTTAAGCAAGAACCAATCTCACCTACGCATCAAGACCACAGCGATACTTCGTCAAATAGACTCCGTTTAACCTTCTCAAGGACGGGCGTAGCCTTTTCAGTTCAACTAAAGTGAGAGAGCAGACACCGCCAGCCACCTTTAAGCACGAGTGCTCGTAGCGGTGAAACCAGTCTCGCGTAAGCGTCTGGCGTAATGTCGGTCGGGCGCTTCATCTCACAATACCGCTGAACCAAAGTATGACATGCTGGTGGCGGTATGACTTGTATCGCCCACAACTCACTTGTGTTCTACTCGTGCAAAACATCAAACCATAAAAACCTGGCTCGGATGCCACTGTTGGGGAGCGTAGTAATTTCAAAAATTTCCCACGCACGCAAGATCATGGTGATGCATAGCAGCGAGAGGGAGAGTGTTGTCTCGTGCCCTCGTAGACCTAAGAGAAGCGATCTGGCGTAGAGGAAGTAGTCGACGTTCTCCTCGCGATCCAACCGATCCCAGCGCCGTTACTCCGGTGCCTCCGAGTTCTTGACACGCGTACAGCTCGGTGATGCTCCTCGGGCTCCGATCCAGCAAAGCTCGGGAGAGAGAGTTCCGTCGACCTGACGGCGTGGTGGCGATCTTGATGTTCTACCGGCGCAGGGCTTCGCCTAAGCACCGCTACGATATGACCGAGGTTCAATATGGTGGAGGGGCACCGCACAGCTGAGGCGATCTCAGGATCAACTTGTGTGTTCTAGGGTGCCCCCCCTGCCCCGTATATAAAGGAGCAAGGGGAGGGCGGCCGGCCCTAGGAGTGCGCCAAGGGAGGGAGTCCTCCTCCTAGTGGGAGTAGGACTCCCTTTCCTAATCCAACTAGGAAGGAGGAAGGGGAAGGAAGAGAGGGAGAGGGAGAGGGAAGGGGCGCGCCCCCCTCCTTGTCCTATTCGGACTCCCCATGGGGGCGCGCCACCTCTGGTGCAGCCCTCTCTCTCCCTCTTGGCCCAATAAGGCCCATTACTTCCCGGGGGTTCGGTAACCCCTCCGGCACTCCGTTTTCTCCGAAACTTCCGGAACCTTTCCGGTGTCCGAATATAGCCGTCAATATATCAATCTTTATGTCTCGACCATTTGAGACTCCTCTTCATGTCCGTGATCACATCCGGGACTCGAACTCCTTGGTACATCAAAATACACAAACTCATAATATAACCGTCATGAAACCTTAAGCGTGCGGACCCTACGGTTCGAGAACAATGTAGACATGACCGAGACCGTCTCGGTCAATAACCAATAAGCGGGACCTGGATGCCCATATTGGCTCCTACATATTCTCTGAAGATCTTTATCGGTCGAGACCGCATAACAACATCGTTGTTCCCTTTGTCATCGGTATGTTACTTGCCGAGATTCGATCGTCGGTATCAATACCTAGTTCAATCTAAATTCTTGGCAAGTCTCTTTACTCGTTCCGTAATACATCATCTCACAGCTAAATCATTAGTTGTAATGCTTGCAAGGCTTAGTGATGTGCATTACGAGAGGGCCGAGAGATACCTCTCCGACAATCGGAGTGACAAATCCTAATCTCGAAATCGCCAACCCAACATCTGCCTTTGGAGACACCTGTAGTACTCCTTTATAATCACCCGATTCGTTGTGACGTTTGGTAGTACCAAAGTGTTCCTCCGTAGCAGGAGTTGCATAATCTCATAGTTATAGGAACATGTATAAGTCATGGATAAAAGCAATAGCAACATACTAAGCGATCGGGTGCTAAGCAAATGGAATGGGTCATGTCAATCAGATCATTCAACTAATGATGTGACCTTGTTAATCAAATGACAACTCCTTTGTCTATGGTTAGGAAACTTAACCATCTTTGATTAACAAGCTAGTCTAGTAGAGGCTTACTAGTGACACTCTGTTTGTCTATGTATTCACACATGTATTATGTTTCCGGTTAATACAATTCTAGCATGAATAGTAAACATTTATCATGATATAAGGAAATAAATAATAACTTTATTATTGCCTCTAGGGCATATTTCCTTCAGGATCTTGGTGAAACCGTAGGAAAAATTTTAATTTTCTGCAACGTTCCAACAAGCACTTGATCCAAACGGCAGTCCGCAGAGCGGTTGTCCGACTGGCAAGGTGGCGTCTAAGGGAAGGCGGCAAAGGAAAAAGCCATAGGAGCAATGAGCAAGGAGAGATAGAATTAGGACAAATATTTACATAGCAGAGGCCCTCGGCCGAATCTTCGAGCAGAAGTTCAAAATACACCCCGCGGGTGGAATTGTGCGAATTAACAAGTTTTTCAAAGACTATCAAAGCAGATAAAATAAAGGCAAGGCGGTAGCCTAGGAAGCGGCGAGGCCGGGTTTGGAGGGCAGTGGAGGCAGCGGTGTCGGCGTTGAGGCGGCGGCTGGGCGATCTCGGCTTGATCATCTCCGGCGGCAGCCCGGCAGACAGGCGGCTCGTTCTTTGGGCCTTGATCGGCTGAGGTTGGTCGCCCGCTCCATCTTCTGGCGCCTCCGTCTCATCTCCGTCCTCCGCCTCGCCTTCCTCCTCGGGCTGGGCGATCACCTCCGCATGAGTCCTCGTCATAATCCGGGTTCATCCGAACCACTCGGCGGCGCCTCCCGCCGTCCTCGGCCTGCTTTCGAAGCGAAGGCGCTGGTGTCCGTGTAGTCGGCGATCGTCGCGCCGCGCTCGGCGAGGGCATCTTCCGCAGCCAGCAGCTCCGCCCGGACCTCGGCCGAGCGCAGCCAGCGGTCAGATCCAGCCACTGGATACCACGCCTTAGCGAATTCCAAGGCCAGCGCGCTCGGCCGGGCGAGAACCTTCTAGGCCTCAAGGCGGCCAGCCGCGACCTCCGGCCGGTCGGCGGTCTGGTTGTGGTCGCGCAGAACCGGCATGTCAGCCCACGAGGTAGCAATCGCTTGGGGTCAGCAGCGTTGAAGCGGCGTAGCATCCGATGGGCGGCCGCGAGCGAGCCTCGATGCTCGAAGCTGCTCGTCAAGGGTAAAGGCGTTGGTAGCAATCTCGCGCCATTTGCCCTCCGCGCCTCGCGATCAGCCTCGATGGCGATTGGCGCTGCGTGTGGCGGGAAGAAATCTGCCAAGGCGAAAAAAGCAAGTAAAAAAAACCGAGTCGGCCCGACCTATAGTCAGCGGCTCAAAAAAAAACTAAAAACTCACCGTCGGCGATGTCCTCGATTTCATGGAAGCGGTCAGGCTGTGCCTCCCGTCGGTCCGGGAGGCGCTTCGCTTTGAAATCGGCCGGAGAGCAACCTCTTTCTTCTCTGCCTCGTCCTGCGCCTTTTTAAGCGGCTCCCTTTGCTCCGCCAGCTGCGCAGCCAGCAGGTCGCGCTCTGCGGCGAGCTTGCTGCACTCCTCCCCCTTGGCCCGCAAGGCGGTGTCGGCCGCGCCGAGCTGCCGTCGGAGAGTGGCGTTGGCCTCTAAAGAATAAAAAGAAAAAAAGGACGTTAAAGTCACCAACTAAGAAGGTCACTGCGAAGATCCGGCCCGACTGCTCAGCAGTCGGCCCGAATCTCGGGGACTACAGCCCGCGGATGCGCTAGCGCGCCCCCGCGAAGAAGAAAGAAGACTCACCCCGGCTCCTCGACAAGTCGGCGGTCCGCTTGCCCAGCTCTTCAACATTGCGGTTGAAGGCGGTGGTTGAGGTTGTGATACTCTGTGATAAGCATTTGAGACAAAGGTAAATATTTGGAAATCGCGAGATAGAGTTACGAGCAGCCTGCTTTCGGCCGCCCAAAACTGGGGACTACACCCGGTGGAGTGCGCTGGCGCGCCAGAAGAAGAACAAGAAAAACTCAAAGAAGAAACATACCGAACAGCGGTTCGCGGCGCCAGTGCGCCTTGGTGCAGTTCTAGATGCCGTCGCCCTCGGCTGTAACCGCTGAGCGTCGAGCGCTGGTTCAGCGGGCCTGTGCCGCCTCCTCGCACCCACCCAATGGCGCGGCACTTATCGCCTCGGCGTGCAGGATGGCCGAGCTGGCGGCGCCGGTCTCCAAGGGGCTTGGCGCCGAAGTCGCCTTCTCAAGGCGGCGGCGCTGGTGAGGCGACTTGAAGGCAACCGCCGCGGCCCGTCTTGATCGGCGGCACCGGCGGTCCGCTGCTGTTTACCTCGCGCTCTCGGGCGGCGGCGGGCGGCGGTGGCGAGACGACCGTGCCCGACATCGAGGTCTCGCCGCCTTCCCTCTCCATGATGGGGAACTCGCTACCGGCTCCCTCCGTCTGCCCCGTGAACTCCGGCGGCGGCGGCGCAGAGCTCAGCGGGGTGACGAGCAACGCTGATTGGGCGCTTGCGGCCTCCTCGGCCCGCCGCTTAGCGCGACGGCGGCTTGGCCTCCTCCGGCTTCCTCAGGCGGAAGCCGCCGCCTTCTCGGCCTCCGCCTTCTCCAGGTGGGCGGCTTCTTCCTCGTCGCGCTTCTCCTGCGCGTTCTGCTCCGTCGCCTCCGGAGGTCGGTGGCGAGGTCAATCCGCCAAGTATTGGCGGGCGTCTCTACCGACCCCATGAAGGGCGGCGGCGACCCTCTCTAAAGTAAGGGAGCCACGATGCAAAGAAGACGTGTAAAAGATTTGGACAAGATTTACCAGAAGAAAACAAGACAAAAGCAGAAGCACTTACGCGGAGACCAGTGGTGCCTTTTTCACTTCCTTGCGGAAGCGGTTAGCCTTTGCGACCGCCTTCTCGCTTGGTCGCGGCGGTCGTCCCCTTCAACTTCTTCGACCGGCCGCCAAGCGAGCTCGGCCCGGCCCGGCGCTTCTTCTCGCCGCCTCGACCACCCAAGCCGGCGGAGGAACTCGCGCTCGGCTGGCCGACCTTCGGTTGGCGGCGTGGGGCGACTTCCCCTCGTCGTCATCTTGAGCCCGATCGGCGAAGGTAGCGAGGGCTGAAGTCGTCAGCCCTCCTCCTCCTCCTTGGCGTCGGCCTCCCCGCGCCGCCCCCAAGTCGAGGGTCGTCGGCGTCGCTCTCCGCCCGGTGGGGGCGAACTCGCGGGCGGCCCGTGGTGCGGTTGAGGGCTGCATGAGGGGGTTCTAACTCGAAAAAACCAAAAAGATCAGAGGTCGGATTCGGCTGAAAAAGAAAATAGAAGAGGAAGAGACGACTTACCACAGGCGGGGGGTTGGCGCGCGAGTACGGCTCCTTGCCGAACTGCCAATCCGCCGTGAGATTGCAGTTCGCAATGTAGTTCACCGTGTCCGCCACCTCCGCGTGGGGCATGTCCTTGGAGCACAGCCATTGCCGGGGTCGGTGGCGCTCATCGGCGGATCAGATGAAGGTCGGCCTTGAGGCGGAAGGACTCGGCGCGCCCGAAGCGGCCAGCAGGTCGGCCCGATCAAGCCCTCGGCTGCGTCTTTTCGGGTCGCCCGGCAATGGCGGCGCTAGCGAGTCAGCGTCCTGGCGGTGGGACCAGGTGAGAACCTCCCGCCCGATGAGTCGGCTTTGTAAGCGGCGATTGACCCGATGTATGCGGGGCAGCGTTCCTCACATAAGTAGGATCGCTGCCACATCTTCACCGACTTGATCAGCGGAATGGCGGAAAGCGGGTTGTCGACCACCAGCCTCCGCATCGCGATGAAGGTGCTGCCGCGAGGCGACGCGCCCGGCGACGTCGCGCCGACTTGGCTGGAAGAATTCCCCACAGCTCGATGGTGGGGAGAAGCGCCAAGAAGCCTTCGCACAAGGTGGCGGCAGCCAGCAACACCACTGTATTGGGTGAGGTGGTGCGGCTGAAACCGTGGAACTCAAGAAAGCGCGGAAGAAGCCGCTCGCCGGCAGCCCTAGGCCGTGCATGAGGTGCGGCGGAATCGACCGCTTCGCCCTCCTCCGCGCCCGGCATTATTTCACCCGCCCGGCGTGGCCGAGTCCGCACTAGGCTCTTGCCGGGAGGCGGCGCGTCTGGCGGAGAAACTTGATGTGGTCATCGTCCACCTCGGGCCGTCCCCAGCCGGGCGTCTGCGGCGGGAGAGTCTTGCGGCGGAGGAAAACTCATCGCCGCGGCGTGGCGTGGTTCGGCGAGGCGGCAAGAGGAAGAAAAGCAAGAAGGAGAAAAGCAAGAGAAGCGGGGAAGCGGGGAGATGGGTGCGCGTGCCGCCCCCCCTCCTCCGCCTACATATAGGCTCATGGGCTGAAAGCCGATGGGGCGGGCGGGATCTTGCGCCCGAACCCCGCCCCACGATTTAACCCATGAAGTTCTTGCCGCGATAACGGCGTGAGAACAACCGCCCGCCGCGGCGCAGCGGATCCGTTCGCGTGCGAGCATAATGATGGCGGGTCCGCTGACGAGCTGTCTCGTCGCGCAGCGTGGGTGGGCAGACTGACCCTGCCGTGTGGCATCACGCGACGGGCCCTCAACGGGCAGCTGCCTGGAAGCTTATCAGGCACGCTGCCTGGATCCCACCACGACCTTCAAAACCCTTAGAGGAGCAAGACGGAGTCCTGTGAGTCTGACTCCGGCTAGTCAGCCTAGAGGAAGACGGCGAGCAAGGCCCGGATTCTTCCACCAGAGGGATGAAACTGTTGAGGCTCCTCGACATGTTGCCCTCGGCGCCTCACCAACCGGGGACTCTTTGCCGGAGTAATGGGCCACGGGTAGGCAAACCCGAGCCCCCAAACCTTTCAAGACATCGGGGCAGGTTGCGCCCCTCAAGACACCAAGACGAAGAGCCGCCTTTGAGAATCGGCGGCAGGCATCAACTGCCCCTCACGGCGAGTCGAGAGGCGGCTATGAGATAAGCCGACTCCCATCTGGCGGCTTCGGAGAAGCGGCTATGGGAAATCGGCTCACGACTCAACCACCTCCCGCCTCTCGCAGCTCACGGACCAGGATAGGATGCGGCCGCGCGCCCATCCCAGCCCATCACGAATGGCGGCGTGGCCACGGTGCGCCCGTCTTGGCGGAGATCTCCGTCCGGTGCGGCCTTTGTTGCCATGCGGCCTGACATCAACCCGTGGTAGCGCTCCCTAAGCCCGGCGGCTGTATATGCGACCGGAGACAGCGGGACCGCTTTGTCGGAGAGTCTGAAAAACGGCGAGCGCCACAAAGCGGACCCAATGGGAGTCGGCCCCGAGTCGGCGAGGCCCCTCCCATGAGTCCTGCATGCCATTAACTAGACAAGGCGAGGGAATAGCGGTGATACGCCCATCGGCGGCGGCGCTATTGCCATCACCCACGACCAAGCAGCGTCATCGAGCGGCTACGGTAATCCGCTGTCGGCAAGACCGCCCACAGCGGACAAGGCTGTCGGCCCCATCTTTGAGCCGTCGGCGAGGCCCACTAGTCGGCGGGCCCAGCGATCAGCGGAGAAAGCGGCGACCTAAGAGGCAGGCGGCTGGGACCGCGCCCAGCGGATTACCATTGTACCCAGAGGTAGGCCTATATAAACCCCGGGCACCCATGCAACAGGTTGGACCCTAATAGTTTTAGACACACATAGAGGAAAAGAAGAGCTAGCCGTGCCCTTCTCCTTCCTCACCCGAACAGCTCAAGGAGCAACCTTGTACCCACTTTGCCATAGTGATCATGCGGAGACCCCTTGAGCAGCGATGAGGGTATTATCTCCACGGAGAGCCACTGAAGCTGGGTAAGATCCGCCGGCGTGCATGCCTTCGCCTCATCCCGTTTCCAGGCACCGGCGACGTTCTACTCGCCCCCACCATGATAAGCCATCCTTTGGCATATGTCGCACCCAACCCCCGACAGGTGTACATGGTCTGATGTCCAACTCGGTTATGTAAAATGAAAACTGACAATAGACGTGAACACAACCAAACGAACACCATGAACTAAATAAACCATAAATTTTGATCAACCCAGTTTAGTTTGGTTCTTTAATTTTCAATGTAAAAGTGCTCACCTCTAACTTTAATAGCCCGTAAAAGAACTTAACTTATGACCGAGGAACGGCGCCGGAATATGCGCGCATATAGTGTAGTGCCAGTTAGCCATGTATATGCATCGCATACTCACGAGTCACGACCACATATCGGCGGGCAGGACAAGCGGCCAAGATGTCTTCGAGATCAACACGCGTACGGGAGAGGGGCAAGGGTGACTCGAGCGGCTCCGCAAACCCTAGCCGCCAGGGTCACCACCACCTCCCTCCCTAACCTCCGCCGCCGCCGGAGGACGCTGCCGGGCTAAGCCCGGGGGTCGACCTGCGGTGGCGGAGGCTCTCCTCCCTGGATCGCGTCGGAGGGGGTGGGGCGGGACCTCCACGCGCGTGACGGCGCGGCAGTGATCTGATCCGTGGTGGCACAATGGCGTGCTCTGGGCGGAGGCCTTGGGCGGCGGCACGGTTGCCTGGTGGCGAGCCGGCGGCGGCGACATGAAGAGGGCAATGTGGAGGTCCGGACTGGCCAGATCAGGATCCCGGGCGGCGGCCCTGGACGGCGGCGGCGAGTGAAGCTCGGGCTTCCCGCGGCGGTATGGCGTGGTGTAGTCCATATCCAAGGCGGATCTGCGTTGGCGATCTCGTGGTTTTGCCACAGATTGGTTCCGATCAGAGATGGTGATGAGCGTCCGGGATTCCATTTCGGCGGCTCTTGCGGTTTGACGAGGTGGGGTGGGAGTCCTCCTCGAGCTCGATGGTGGCGCATTGAGGCGTGGCGGTGTGCGGGGCTCCTGCGGTGGCACTCTTGTTGCGGTTGATCGCGGATCTGGCGGCTAGATCAGGGCTTTGAAAGCGGTCGAGGCGATTGCACAGGTTGTCGGTGAATTTCTTGGGGCGGATTCGGTGAAAACTTGGTCTTGATGCGTTGGCGGAGCGGTGATGACGATGCCATTATCGTCGTTTCCTTCATGAAGGCATCATCGAGGTACAAATCCCAAACTCACCCAATACCTCTGGGGGAAACCCTAGATCAGTTGATCGGATGACAGCGGCATTCATGTGTTGTTACCCCCTTGGGGGCGGCATTCTTGGAGATGCACTCGGGCTTGAGGGACCAGCGGATGGCTTCTTCGGTGGAGCGTTGTTTCTTTCTACATATTTATGGCGGCGGCTCTTGGCGACACGGAGCAGCGGAGGCTTGGTGTCAGATGTGTGATGATGGACACGCGCAGGAGGTCGACGCTGTCTGGCGTCGTGGTGGCGTCGGCGGCAGCTAGACCGGGCAAGGTTGATGCGGCAGTACAGCTCTGAAGATGGATTGGTGGCAAGTGGCTGCGGCGGCCTCATACCCGGCAGGCGTCCTGGTTGGGATCTTAGGTCTTAGATGTTAGGTCTGGCTGCGATGTCTGTTTGGTATTAGGCTCAGGCTATCAGCGCTCCTTCATCAATTGGATAGGTGTAGCGACAGTTGTTGCTTAGACGGTGGCTTTAGTCTTACTGTTGTATGATTTTATAAGGTCTTGTGAGAATAATTAATAAAGTGGCCGTATGCATCGCACAGATGCAGAGGCCGAGGGTCCTCTTTCTTTTCTATAAAACAAAAAAGAAAGAGGGGTAGGAGCAAAACCCAATCCAAATTCCTGCCGAAGATCCAAAGATCGCCGAACCGCTCACGCCATGAAGAGTCTCAGAGAGCTCTCTCTCTCTCACTGTCTCACCAGTGGTTATTTAAGCGAACCGTAGTAGGAGCATCAGTGCATGTCCAGTGTTCTACCCCGCTAGACGGCACGATGTACCGAAGGACAACCACCTGCTTTCTCGCTGCCGCCGACCTCCTCCTCCTCCTCCTGCCCCTTCTGGCCTCCTATCCATGCGCGGTCACCGCACATCGCCTGCCGCCGCCCCCTCCTCCTCCAGGTATATATGCGCATATGCAATCAAACATCCTTTGGGTGCTTGAACCCTAGCCCTGTTGTGTGTATGAAATGAATCGGGTGCGTCGATGTGATTGCAGCGCTGCTGCTAGGAGGCGACGCCGGTGCTTGCGGCCGGAGCGCGGCGCGTGAGGGGAGGGAGCTGGCAGTGGGAGCTGCCAGGCGCTTGGGGCATAGGACGCCGGTGTGGAGGCCTCCCTCGCCGAGGCCCCAGGCCAGCCAGGGGGTGTACACGCCCACGCCGCCACCGCCGCCGTCGATTAACCAATAGGGCGCCGACGGTCCGAGGGCATGCATGTTCGGGCACACTATGCTGTCTTCCTTCGATCGATCAATATCTCCTGCTTTTTCCAGGGTGTTGCGTGGATATGCACCAGAGGATAAAGGACGGCTTGCTGCCGTGTACGAAAGCACTTTCGCTAGTGTCAAATAAGTTGGAGTCAGTTCCATATAGTACAACTACTCGTATGATGCTCTCATGCTCACTTATCTCCATTCTATAAAGTACAACTACGGTAGTTTTTTTATGTTTATGAAAAAGATCAGATCTATTGTTAAAGGTGCTTGACCTTGTCGGTGACGGTTGGAAAGTCTTCGTGCACGTGTCTGTAAGGACCAGCGCGTTCTGGAGCTTCAGTCGTCACCGTCGAACCTGGAAGAAATATAAAACTCTAACCTAAACTACTAACCGGAGCGGAGGCACCATTATGCCCCTCCCTGCCACCAACCGCCGAAGCAACAGACAGAGGGGAAGCAAATCCATAGGCTCATTGATGAAACCTGGAGGGAAGAGTCCACCCTAGCAGTCTAGGGTTAGGGGGAGACATCTACGGTAGCTGGCTTGATAATTTTTCATTTCTCAAATCCGTAACCAAAGGAGCTGACATAGTTAATATGATCCAGTTGTTAATTTTGCATCCATTAGTACATACTAGAAGGGTTGTCGCGTGCTGCGCCGTTGATGTTGCTGAGTTTTCATAATTTTTTTACTCCACCTATTTTAAAATATAAGGTGTGTTAGTTTTTTTTAAAGTCAAACCTCTGTTTCAAATTTGACAAAATTTGTAGAGAAATACATCAAATTGGTAGTATTGGATTCATCATGAAATGAATTTTTTGCATTATTTATTTAGTATTGTGGATGTCGATATTTTCGGCCATGAACTTGGTGAAAGTTAAAGAAATTTGACTTTTCAAAAAATAAATACACCTTATATTAGAACTGATGGTGTGTTTGGTTTGGCAAGTGGGGGAGATGATGAAGTGTGTTTTCTTTTAAATAATGAAAATACGTCGACTTATTAAATGACAAAGGTTACGGGCAATCGAATTTTTTTTTAGTTTGGCTATGTGCCACCCCCTAATTTTGCTTCTGAGGCAAAAAATGAATAATAAATAATAATACATCAACTTATTAAGTGACAAAGGTTATGGGCCTTTGGCAGGCTAGATTGCATTTCGATCCAACCTAGTCGTGGGTTTGCAAGTTTGACCCATTTCGCCTTGTGAGAGATGTGAAGGTGAAGGGAGTGTACAATCACGTGGCAAATGGCAAAGAGAGCAATGTGTCACGTGGGTGGAACTAGGAAGCAACGTACAGCTAGCCATCCAAAATAATAAGGTGTGCATCAAAGGTGCCTCCTGGCGATGTCCAGCTCATCGCATAGGTACGGCAAGAAAATCGGATGAGCTAGCGAACGGCTTCTCCTGTGCCTCGTTTTCTATTCCCATACGTATCCTCTCGCATTCTTTCCATCCAGCGCCTAGGGTTTCCGTCGCCGCCGCCGCCGCCATCCCGGCCAGCTCGCTCGCGAGTGCCACGTCGTGCGTAGCGGTTGGGCGTAGTGATGGGGAAGAAATCCCATGGCTTATTCGGGGTCTCCTCGCGATCCTCCTCTCCTTCCTAATCTCCTGCCGCCGCCGCTGGGCCTCCTCCTCTCTCCCTTGGCGCAGCGGAGGCGCGCCGAGATAGAGGACAGCGGCTGGGCAACGGATGAGATGGCGGTGTCATGGTACTTCTTCCCTCACCCTGTCAAGAGTTGGATCTGACTGTACCGTTGTGAGCTCCACAGCGACACCGAGGTGAACTGCAGCGACAGCGAAGGCTGGTAACCGCCGCCACGAGCACGACCCCATCCTCGCTGGCGGGCTCAGCGGCAGCGATGTCGCTGTCGCGTCACTGCGGGAGGCGGAGGCTGCCAGGCCGGAGAAGCTTGCCATCGCCATCGCGGGAGGAGCACCTGGCCGTATTCCTCGCGTCGGTCGGGCTATTCGTGCATAGCACGGAAGGCGTCAAGCTGAGGTATCCCCTTCTCGTGCCTTCCCATAGTGGTCTAGCCATCTGTGGTGTTCCACCACCGGTGGGAGCAGAGAGGTTCAGGAGGCGAAAGGGAGGATGTGGAAGAACAAATGATGCCACATATTTCTTTTGTCTGTGGAATGCCCTTTGTGTGGAGCTACTTTTACGTAAATTTTCATATGTTCAGTTTAGCAGATATGCCATGACACATCTTTTACTACCGTGGGTCGTTCAATTTAGTTTTCTGAAGTATCATGGAATCTTTTCCTTCTTAATGTAGGTGACTGATGCCTTTCTGCGCTTGTTCCTTAAATCTGATCTTGGGATTGATTTCACCAATAGCTATTAATGGACAGGTTTGTTCATTGTTGAAATCATTCGTCCAGAAAATTTAACTCTTTATTTTGCATTTTGTTTTCTGCTAAAAGAATTGGTAAATTATGACTACTTCTTTTAATTAGGCAATCTGTCCTTCAATAACGGGAGCTTGCACTTAATATGGGATACTCCAGATCCAAATGAGCAGACTATTATAAGGAGGACCATCTCAGGATTAGATGAGGATGATCTGATGCCCTCATGATCAAAAGGTATTTAGCTTCTATCCTGATTCCTAATAACCAATTGTGTGATGACTTGAGACAAGTAAATAATTAACTTGATACAGAGAAATTGTTCCACAACTTCTTTTGGTTGGCTGGTTAGTCTATCAATTTTCTGCAGAAAAACATGCTAACAATCATTTTGTATAGATTAATGAGTTTATAATTTTAAGGAGTGCCAGGCTGCCTTTCTCGTGTTGGCTGGGCTGACCGTGCACAGCTGGAAAATTGCTCTGAAGCAACGAGGGCATCAAGCTGAGGTGAGATCCTCTCCATGTGCCTTTCCATAGTGATGTAGCGCTGACCGTCCATCGGTGAGAGCAGGAAGGAAGATGAGGCAGAAAGGGAGATGGGTAGGGAACGAACAAAGGTTGCTATGCAGTCTCTTTGATCTGATGCCACAAATTTTCTTTTTTCTTTTGCTATTAAGTAGAGGTCGTGTGCTCTCTTTGGATCTCACGCCACCATTTTTTGCTACCAAGTAGATACTTGCATGGTTTCCTTATGTCATATATGACCTTTTTATTTATTGTATTATTTAGTTCATGTAAGCTGCTGATTTCCAGAAATATCAAGGATTGGGAGATGCATATTTAGCCCTAAAAGTGTTATCTTGTCGAAACTTCTGTACATATAGCCACCAATTAACTTTTTTCTGCTTCTAGGAGATGATGATGTTCTGTACATATGATCGCATTATGAGGTTGTACTCTGCTTTGTTGCGGACGCCATCACCTCATTGTAAGTTGAATTTTGGCAAAATCTGCTAATTATTAATGTGGTCTGTACTTTGTGTTTCAGAAAATGTTATGCATATGAAGCCTCTTTTGCTCAGTCAAATTTAAGCTATGGTACCAGCTAAAACTATCTATCTTTCAGCTCAGTTTACTTTCGAATTGCTAATTAATATTTCCATTACATGACTGACTAGGTTCTCAACTAATCTATGCTTCTAATTCCTTTTCAAAAAAAAATTTGCATTCTGGTGGTTTTTTATTTACTTGTTTTTAAAATTCATGTATTTCTTGATTCCTTGGAACTCATTCACATAGGCTTTGCTAAACTCCTGAAGTTGGTTCCTTCTGCATTTGATTGCAACCAGTATGTCAATGTGTTTGTGGCACCCATTATCTCTTCCCAGCTTGATGACAGTTTCACTACCTTCAGGAGATCGCCAGAGTATGGATTGACAACCATAGAGCATGTTTCTTCCATGTGCACGAGAGTGGGAGGATGCGGAGGAGGGGCCAGCCTGAGCTGGATGTGAGGCAGTGACATGGTGGGGTCGGTAGGGTCAATCGGTGATCTGCAACCCTTGGCAGGTAGTGAGACATGACCGCAATAGTGAAGCATGGCCGGAAGGTGATGGCGTGCACTACTTGCCGTATCAATCTCCTTATGCCACGTTCAGTTCAATCTTCCTAATTTGTTGTTTTGACCAATGGCAAGCATGAACATGGCGGGGCGGCGACAACGGTTAACTCCTACACCAATCTCATCAAGGTAGGGTGGAAATTCCTCTGAACTCTTTTGTGAGTTGTTGCTATCTGATTGTTATAAGGTGGCTTAATCAGATGATGTCATTTAGGATTGGTTTATTCATGAATTATTACCTAAGATATTGGTTTGCCTGATGTTAATTTAGATGCCAAATGACACTAGTGCAGAACCGGGCAATAGCACCGGTTCGTAAGGCCTACTAGTGCGGTTTAGGAACCGACACTAAGCGTGGGCACTAAAGCCCCCCTTTAGTACCGGTTCAGCACGAACCGGTGCTAAAAACCCACCATAACGCGAGCCAGCTCGAGGGCGGGAGCCCTTTAGTACCGGTTGGTAACACCAGCGGTACTAAATATTTTAGGGGTTTTGGTTTTATGATTTCTTTTCATTTAATTTTGTGTTTTCCATTTTAATTCTTTTTCGTTTCACCCATGAGATATATATATAATAACTCATGCATGCTGCATCATACATCATCATATATAATAACAAGTCCTACTAGCTAATTAAGCAAGCATCATCATACAACTTCTACTCGTTATTAATAATAAGTCATCGATCATCATCCTCATAGTCATCGAACCCAACCCTACATAATTGTTCTTAGCACATGATCATCGATGTCGGTAGGATCGGACCTAAACACACTTAAGGTAAAATAGCATAAAACAATATAGACCACGACTCTCCATTATGAAGAATGGAGATCATCCTATCTCAATTCTTGCGCCTCGCTTCCTTTTGCTTCAAGCTCCTTACGACTGTCCATACATTTTCCATCCTTTGATTGTCATGTCTCCACTTCTTTTAGAAATCCGGTATGGACAGTTGAGATTAGTAGGATGACCTGGATATATGTTCAAAACACGAGCGCTGCCGCCATTCGATACATCAAATGAGGCACACAATTCTCTGGGATAAGCTGTTGAAAAACATAGTAATAACCGTAATTACCAATGATGTACTAGTTTTAGAAATGCATAAAAGATGCACGGATGTTGTAATAGTAAAAAACTTACCAGGGTATCTCCATGG
This sequence comes from Aegilops longissima, assembly GCA_021605205.1. Taxonomy (NCBI): domain Eukaryota; kingdom Viridiplantae; phylum Streptophyta; class Magnoliopsida; order Poales; family Poaceae; genus Aegilops; species Aegilops longissima. Next base: position 619,861,572 of record CM038681.1, read on the forward strand.
TAGTTACCGTAGTTCAACACGTGCACTAGTGGCGCGTATTGATCATAATGTTGAGGAGTTTGATTGTAGATATTTTAATTCTCAATATCATTACAAAATCAACCAGATGAGTTTTCTCCTTGTAAGTTAACTCAGAGCCATCGGTGTAGTAAGTTCTATCTACCATATTCTGCACATTCTTTGATACTTCAAAATAAGCTGTCAATGGAAATAAGCTGTCAACTATTTTGAAATGAACAATATAAGTTCTATTAATAATTAACTATGTTTGAGAAACTCACATAGCGGTAGAACTGGAGGAGTATCAACAAGGACCCAAATGTCCATATTGTCTTGCTCGATTTCAGGATCACCAAGATCCATGGTGACAAGCATACCCTCATCAAAACCATACAATTTGCAAAATGATTCACAATTTTGCAACCAAAATGGATTCGCTCTCAGCATTATACAACTTTACTTCAAAATCCACATCATGATGGGTCCTTAGGTGAATTTTCTTCGTTTCAAAATTTTCATGGTCTTCAAAATCCATCCTCTCCAAGACATAGCGTCTTGCATGGCATGGGATCAACTATACTCGAATTGTAAAAGATGAAAATGACACGTTGAAATAGTTGAAGTCATGTAATTATGAAAAAAACTATACTCGAATTGTAAAGATGAAAATTACGTTTCAACCGAAAGTCTCCTCGAGCTTAATCTTTGAGCGCCGACCATCGTCCGGTGAGACCTGTCGCACTCACCTCGATCGTCGTGGCACCGATCGCACCAGGAGACTTTAAGTAATCCGATGATGACATTTCCTATCGTTCATAATTCAAAGACTAAATTAGATCATCATTATTCAACTAATCATATGCATATGCCTTGCATATAGTCCTCTCAATTTGACTAAAAAGAAACTAGTTCTATTAATTTTCTTGCTAAAATAAACTACTTCAACTAGTTCAACTACTAAGCACTTACTATAAATAGAATAATGTAGTACTTACTCAAAATAGAATAATTTATATAAACTCAAAATATATAAAAATTAAATAAACAAAAAACTCATTAACAAGTTATATTAATAAACTAGTTATATTAATTATTAAACTAGTTATACTAAGCACTTATTAAATTTTCTTACTAAAATAAACTAGTTATATTAATTATTGAACTAGTTCAAATCTCATATACCTAAATATATAAACTAGTTAGACAATTTTCTTACTAAAAATAAACTAGTTATACTAATTATTCAACTAGTTCAAATCTCATATACCTAAATATATAAACTAGTTAGACAATTTTCTTACTAAAATAAACTAGTTATATTAATTATTCAACTAGTTCAAATCTCACATACCTAGCTAATTAATATCTAACTAAATTTTCTAAAAACAGAAAATAGAAAACAGAAAATAAGTAAAAAATGTGTGTGTGTGTATGTGTGTGTGTGTGTGTGTGTGTGTGTGTGTGTGTGTGTGTGTGTGTATATATGTGTGTGTGTGTGTGTGTGCATGCCCGTCGCCGCTGCCCGTCTGTCTGGCAGAGGCGCCAGCGTCTGATCTTGCAAGCAGCGTCTGAGGCGCCCGGTGTGAGTCTGAAAAGGCGTACAGGACATGGCGGCGTTAAAGGCGGCGGCGGCGAGAGCGATAACGGCAACGGGCGGCGGCGGGGACAGCGGCAACGGCGGCGAGGCGGCGAAGCGGCGGCGGCAACGGCGGCGGCGGCGTCGGCGACGTCGTCGAGATCGAGACTCTCGCGTGAGAAGTGGAGCAAGCGGCGGCGAGATAACTGATTTTTCGTAAGTGTCATATATATAGGGGAGCCTTTAGTACGGTTGGAGCCACCAACGGTACTAAAAACAATTCTAACCAGCAAGCGGCGGAAATTGGGCCTTTAGTACGGTTGGTGGCTCCAACAACTAAAATCACTGCTAATACAGTTGGAGCCACCAACGGTACTAAAACCTCA